>JAQMCX010000003.1:5189652-5205825 GCA_029814765.1 Acanthurus leucopareius | reverse complement strand
TTTCTAAAACCGGGTGTTTTTGTTCCACACTGTTGGCCCCCCCCCCCCCCCCCCCCCCCCCCAACACACACACACACACACACACACACACACACACACACACACACAGACACGGTTCAACAAGCTAATAACGAGTCCTTGCACTAGTTCGTGCAGGAGTTAAGTACTTTAAATCCTCCATTGCTTATTAGAGAAGTGTACACAACGCATCTCTAACATATTCCAATTAGAAGCAAATTATCAGGACATTAGGCATTCACATTCATAAAGCGCCATGTTTACTGATTCAGGACAAACTGGGTCATATTTGGTTGTCTTAGATGGTTGTGCCGACACACACGATTCGTTTACTTCGCCTCGGCCCCTGGCTCTATTCTGCTGCAACAGGGTCCCCAGATAGAGTCTTAACCTGCAGGGGCGGCTGACGCATGCACACATCCAAAGACGCTCTCACACCAACGAGCGGATTCGCATACACCCCCCTCCCCCCTCCCCTCCAATGAAATAAAAACAAACAAACAAACACAAACCCACGCAGAGCCGGTGGTTGTAATTAAAAAGCAGTGGAGCTCTGTGGAGCAGAGAGGGGGCTATCTGAGGAGAGAGGCACGTGGGAATACTCCACCCGTTCAGCCTAAAGGCTTCAACTAATTACCTGTCAATGACAAGGCAGAGGGAGATCTAAAGTGGTAAATATTGTCCCAAACTGTCATCCTCAATGAACCATACACTCGGCAATTCAGTTCAAGGATAATGCCCACTGACTTGGGAAATAGGATAAGATGCCATATGTTTGTGTAATTTAGGGATAATTAGTTCCAAATCAGCTCCAAACAAAGTGACACTGTGGTATTAAACAGTGTGATACCAGCTAAAGGTCAGCCAGCAGACACACAGTGATCAGGCAAGATGCTGTGAAGATGGTGAAAATAAATAGGCTCATTTGTAGAGAATGAGTTTTTTTTTTTCTTTCATCAGAAGTCGAAAATGTTGAGAACAACTCTGATAGACTGTTTTCAGTACTTTAATTAAATCCATGCAACTGCACCACAATCACCTTGTGAGACCTGTCAATCACCTAACCTGACCTTATTTCAGCTCTGACTCACAAAAAAGGATATAAAGGTGTGGCAGTTTCTATCTATGACAAAAAAAATAGTTCTTTTCTCAAATTCTTGTAGAGAGTGTTCATATTTAAAGCATTTGAAGCAAAAGGATCAAAGCCACCCTTCTGATGTGTGTGGAGATGCAGGATACAAGTCGGAGAAGGCAGACTTTTTTTTTTATGGTGACTTTTTGGAAATGTTCAATAACCAAAGCATTTGCTGTGTCACATTTATCCCAGCCAATTAGTTTCTAAACACACTTTTGAAACATTGTGTGCTAGATAAGAATTCTGTCTGCAATCAAATCAAACACCACTTAGTCTGTGACTCAGTGTCTATAAAAGAATCGTGTGCTCATTTGCATTTACTATATTTGTGCAATGTTGTAATTCTAGTATGTTGGTAAAATATTCTACACACAGACGTGTGAAAATAAAATTCTAGTGGGAACAGTGATAAAAAAGAGATGCTTGCTGTATTTTTGGTGCAGGATGTTATAAAAAAAAAACACAAATATCAAGCATAAGAGTGTAAATACGCCAATAAACCCAGTTAAATGCAACATCAGGTCAGCTTTTGAATACTTAAGTTAATACTCAGACAGGATTTGAGCATTCACAAAATGTCATGCCACTCCGTGAAATGTTGCAACAACCAATGTATGGATTTCCATGAAATTTGTTTAGATATGACAGTCCAGGTGACATTTACAAGAATATGGAGCCTCAGCATCATGATATAATTTAGGGTAAAACAGTGTAGGTAGGTGGGACATAAAGGGAGGATTTTGATTGAGATGATTAAGAGGGCACATTATATTGAACATGCATAAATAAAATCATTCAAAGCTAGATAATAATGTTTGGTTCCACATAGATGAGTCGGCCTACTCGCCTCTTTTAACACCTTCAACACTCCTGTTACTGAAGCAGGCAGATAAACCCCTCAAACAGCAGGAGCTGGAGAGTGAGTTACTACCATCCTGGCAGACAACACATGTATGCCATGCTCATCAAGGAGAGAGAGAGAGAGAGAGAGAGAACACACCATATGCTCCATGCAGTTGCTGAAGCAATCCCATATAAATTGCCTAATGCATAACCTGAACGTGACTTAAAACCTTCTTGCCAGCAGGTCCATAACCAGTGTAACAAAGTTTTAAGGTAGTAAGCAACCAAAGACCTTACAACATACTATGCCGTTACTATCCAGGGTTGTCAGGTCCGTGTAAGAAATTTGGTGTAAATTTTTAGTTTTTTTTGTTTTGTTTTTTTTTAAATTCATATGAGTCATGTAGTTTACATGCAAAAACAGGTCAACTAAAACAAACCTGGCAAACACTGCACCTGCTAAATATAAACACGCCATTGTGTGAATGTCAGCATACTACGGGACAGAATGGAATTAAAGCATAAATGTGTTTAAAAACAGTTTTAATTAAAGAGTGTTACTGACGTGGCAGATTCTCTGCCTCATTTTTTTTTAAAATAACCATATGAATGCTTGAACACAGTCCATGTTGAATCATCTTTTTCTGTCACATTCAAGGGGTCTAGACAATGATATAATAATGATAATGATATAATTTTGTGATATTTTAGTGTTTTTTGATATCTGACAAAGAGCAATCAAAGAAAGAAGACAACACTTTTCATTAGACCGCTAGGCCTCTGGGATGATCACGATACCTGTGCGATATATGGATTCTCTTACAGCCCCATACAGAATATTGATTACTCCCTTTTTTTTAAACATATGTATACAAGTAAAACTGTGACATTTTTATATACTGTTTAAATATTAATGTCAATGTCAAACCTGGAGAGAAACCTTCAGGCTGTGTTTCACGGCTGCACTTTTTTGGGCAAGGTGTTGGCACAGCAGGGCCATATGCTGTCTGTCTTGGTCCAGTTGGACCCAAAATGGCCTTAAACGGTGCTGAGCGTCTGCCAGAATGAGACAGACAGCAGATCACTTGGCCAGTCAGTCACTTACAAGAGGATGAAGAAATGGCCTAAAGATGAAGCCGACTCTATGTGGAAGTCTGCAACAGTTCTAGGAGAAAGCCTACTAATCACCATAAAAACTTTGCCTTAAATGTTTGCGTGTCACTGTTCTTATTAAGAAAACTCAGGTACTTAAATGCTATTGATTAGTACACCGTGGGTCAATGAAGACATGTATGTCAATGTCACACAATCTAATACAAACTAACTTTCACCAGTCATAAATCTAGTTTTATAATTCAGTTGAAACTCTATAAATTACACATTTATATGCTTTTGAAAACCACTGGTGTGAACATGAGTCATAGCTAAAAATAAAGCAGCATGGTTTAAAAAAAGAATCATGACTATGTGATGACTGTGCATCCACCTTGTCATCCTTTTCCGTCTTCGTATGAGCACCTTTTCTTGATAACAAGCGGTGGTGCCGTGTGTCCATCGCAGCCTCCACACTGTGCTGTTAAACTGAGTGCTGTTAGACGGGCTGACTGATGAGTCATAGGGGAGTGTCTCAAGTGTGCGTGTGTGTGCATTATGTGGATTTATTTCTGTGCTCCTGATACACCAATTGTGTTTATTTCACACAAAGTTCACACTCTGAACACACACACGACGCATTCTTGGTGGGAAAAAAGATGGCTACTTTCACACAACAGGCCTTCATCCGCAGTTAAGAACAACTGCTTGTGTCATTTTTGTCTTTTGCACCCAAAAGACATTAGACATTTTATATCTCCTGCCACATCTAGACCTCGGTTTCATTTAAACACTTGGTGGTTTTGGTTTTTATTGGATGCGTTTAAAGATGAATTGTTGTTGAAGCTATTCTCCCATATTGATGTGTCTCCCCGTTCACCTTAACACTGGCTTAGGCAGCCTGCTGTGAGACCCTGAATTATTAGATTTGTCTCAGCTGAATGATGTGCGCTTTACCTATTGTCAAGGCAACAATACGCTCGATGCTTTAAGCATTGGAATATAAAACCCATATATCTATGCAGAGTTGAGACTCCTTAAGCTGCAGTGTTGTAACCAAAAAGAACGCACTCATCGAAATGGTGAAGATGGAAGATAGATACCAACTAGTGAAAGTTATTTTAAACTTTAAATCTAATTACTTCACACATAGTTTCTAGGAGATTAGAGAAAATCCCTAACTTAAATTAAGTCAACACTAGAAGTATGTGCTCACATTAAAGGCATTAAAGGTTGATTTAAATGATCCAATTCTTCAGTCAAAAATGTAGTTTTAGTTATAAAATCAACATCTAACAGGTAGAGATTTTTCCTCCAAACATCATTAAACTATTTGTTAAACTATGTATTGTGTTAAACAATGTGGCCATGGTTTAACACACTACATGGTTGCTCTCTGTAACGCTGGGAATACAAATCATGCAAATCATCAGGATCGGTTCACATTTTCACTGCCAACTTCTTGGACACCACTGGGGGGATTTTGTTCCTGTGTGCCATGCCTGTCATGCCTGATACACACTAGTGGGTTTTCAAACCTTTACTGATATTGAAAACTTTGGGGTCCACAGGCGTAACAACTGAGTTTTTATTGTTCTAATTTTATCAACACACATAGAAAATTGTTCAGTCAAGACACCAAACCCAAAGTGGTGATTCCAGGACTGTGGGAGCTCCCAGACACTCTCATGTTCAAGCGGGACATTAAACAAAAAAAAAGCACTGTAAGCAAAGTGATGGTGGAATCAGCATGGCTCATATATTTTGTAAGAAATAAATAAATTGTAGAAAAAAAGTTTTGTTTGCCTTCAAATAGCAGTAGCGCTACAAGCTAACAAGTATGCTACATTAACTTGGTGACACTTGGTCAGCTCACTCACTGAGCTTCAGCTCAGCATCCATCATGGTTGCTTTACACTCAAGTATTTCCAGTTGCAAAATATCAAAAATGTCAGAATCAAAAATTGAGGGGATTTGATCCAAATGCTAACACTTAAGATCATGTCTGTATCTGTAAACCCCCCAGAGTACACCGACATTTGGTTAGATAATCCTTTCAAACCAGCCTCAAAATCTGAAACTCCCCCCTAAATCGCACCATAATCTGCCAGTCATCCTCTCATGTGAGGCCAGCTTTATATGATAACCTTTGTGGGGTGTAAAGACTCCTCATATACAGTACAACTTTAATGTTTTCCTGTTGTGCAAACTATTTCAAATAAATCAATCTAATGACCCTTTTAGCTCGTCTTTGTGTTTATTTTACATTCCTGATTGGCGAGGCTTCCCTTCACATGACTGTAAAAGAATTCATGAACAACAGATTTGATGTGCTCAATAAATGCATTTTGAACCAACCACTGGTTTACACAGTTACTTTATCAAACTTTTGGTATTTTTGGAGTTAACGCTCCAGCTTTGTCCTGCTTAGCAGCAAACATTGAAGAAACGCTAAAAGCCATTTTTGCACTTGGTGTTTACACTATATTAATAACATGTAACATGTTCTAAAAGATGCCAGCAGCACTTTTGCCAGATATTACACACATTCCACATTTTAAAGTATTTAAAAGGAACAAAATCCAATACTAAAATAAAAAGTATGCAGCCTTGAAGTCTAAAAAACCCAAAGAAGCATAACTAAAGAAAACTGTCACAGAAATTTCTTGATGCAATTCAATTCACACATTTTCTCAATGTTTAATCAACAAAAAAAATTCTTTGATTGTGGTTGTATGTTTGTTCTATATCTGTGTGTGATACTGGTTCCTGCGGAATGTGCTGGAGTATTCAATCAAGAAGACTTTCTCAGATTAGCAGTAATTGGCGAGATTTCTCACATATCCTGTGAAAGGTGGAGAGAAAGAGGAGGAGACAGAAAGACATAGTTGCAGAGTGATAATAGCTTGAATTGATAAGAGCCTTTCATAGGCTGTTGAAGTCACTTTTGTGTCCCTCAACAATAACCCTTAAAGTGCTTTCAAGCAGGGCTCCACTTCTCACCCCACAACTGTTCCAGAAGAGCTGGAGCTGTAGATCCTGAGCTGCTTTTAGCTGTGAGAGCGACGAGCTGTGTTTATTTTAAATGCTAAATGAGGTAGAAGTAGTATTTTACTTTTTCATTAATGCCCAAAAACTGACCTTTTAAGAAATTCCAATTTTTTAAATCGGCAAAATATATTAAGTGTTTAAAAGCAAAAGTGACACACACATTTTCAAGCACATAAACACACACACACACAGACCAAAAAAAAAGTCTGGCTCGAAAGAAATACAGGCCAACATGCAGAATAATAGCAACACAGCCATTGGGCACTAGACTCATTCTAATGATATCTATTTCTACTGTTGGCTGTTCTGCACAATGACTTTGCATTAAAGTCCCATTCTCACATCGTCCTCTTAATATGTCAGTATGTTAACATGTATATTGTCTGATTTGCACTGTTGCAATATTCAAGGAAAAGCCTTTTATGAGGGTGATTGAAATTGAATGTGTGACCCTCTCCTCAGCTACCACACTCCCCCAGACTGCTGCTGTAAATTGGGTACTTCATTTATGTGATGTTCTTTGTCAGTGTGCCTTGTTAAATCAAGATTAACTTAATGGAGATACAGTAGTGGCTTTAGCCTCTAACGCTCTGCAGCCCTGCTATTAGTATGACTTCTCCATGCCAGCCAGTGATACAGTAATAACCATCATAGTCTTGAGTCAGTAGTGTATACATAATAGCACTGCTCTGTATTGCTGAAACAAGCTAGGATGTGAGTGATTATGTGAGGATGCAATTACAAAGCTGGTCTTCATTTTTTTTATGTATTACATGATGTTAAAACCTCTAATATTGCAAAGATGTAATTTCGCTGCAAGAAGTGCAGACTCACGGACGATCCGTCTTACTTTACTTGGAGAAATATGAAATTCCAGGCAGCATCACTGCATGCAAAGTCAAACTTTAAGGAGTGAGAGCAGGACTGACATGGACACAACTGAGGTGAAGAAGTGCTCAAGTATAAATTTCTCAGCTTGGGTGAGAAATTCATCTGACGCAGTAAAGCAACAGCCAATGAGCTTCGGGCAGGACTCTTTCCCATACAAGCTGGATTCGTATGCACAATGTCATTAGTTTAAAAGAAAAGAAGTCGAGAAAGATGGCAACCAAGTCTGTAGATCATGACTCTTTGATTATCACCCTTCATTAGAATAGAGATTTGATATCTTTTTGTCAAATCTAGTTCCTTCTAAATTCATTATTGCATCTATTAGTTTAATAATAATCAGCGCTCTTCAAGCTTGTCCTGATGTTTTTTTTTTTTTAATATTGCTGCAAGAAAAAAATGGCACTCACATGTCATTGTGACTACTGGAATTAATACAACACAGTGGAAATACTAATTCTGCTACTCATTCAGCAACCATCAACTAAAAAAGATTGCTGGTTTATTTACACAGCGCTGCACTGAACCTGCACATGAACTGACCACAGCAGTGAGAGCAGCAGTGGAAGCAAACTGGACACCAGTTTTTTTATAATGTTCATTTCATCAAGCAAGGGTAGCTGCTTCTATGTATCCCTCACTATTTTTATCCTGCATTCCATATTTGCTGTTTGCCTTTTGACAACCCAGTGTGCATTATTGTTTGCTAACAGCAGCTAACAGATTTGCAAACAGAGTGTGAATAAAACAACAGGAACAACCTAAAAGAAACAACACCTACATTCAAAGTCACATTTGAACAATAATGAATACATATGAATATGTAACTGTGTGGTGTTGCAAATGCTTAATAATGTGCCACTGTATTTAACACCAAAATGTTGCGAAACACCAGAGTTGTTGAATAAAATTTTTCATCTGAGACACATATTTAATGATCAGCACTTCTTTGACATTAAGCAATGATTAGAAGCCTTGGACTTCTGTGCATGTCATTACATCCTCTTTTATATCTGGAGTTTTTTAAAAAGCAGAATCTACCATACTGGGACTGTGATGTTAGCATATGTTGCTCAAGGACACACAGTGTCATGACTTGGGGTTGTGTCCAACAAACTGATTTAGCACAGAACTGAAATCAACAGCATATTTTTCCCCTGTATTCAACTCATGAGCATAAATAATCTGTCAAAACAACACAGTGTGGACATAAAGATTTGTTCTTAGATTTAACCCGAGTAAATGTTTTTTTCCATAGTTGCTGTTTATTCTGTCAAAGCCCATCTGAAAATTCTTTAAGAGGTGCTTTTGAGCTAATTTGCGGATTGGCCTCTGGAGCTGCAGAATTGTCCCCATTACAGCTGACTTAGCTCAGCTCTCAGAAATGCATACATACAGTACGTACAGTACATACATGCACACACTCCACACACAGCCTGGAGCTAGAATTAAGTGCTATAATTGCTGACAAAACCACAGAGACCTGACACAGTCTTAACCAGGGAAGAGGATGAGGGAAATGAAATAGGCGCACACACATACACACCCCCATTCACTCTCTCCCGCTAATACACACTAACAGACAGGGTGCACTCACATGCACACTGTTAAATTCATGGGTGGACTAAATAGCTAGAGGGAGCAAACTCTTCAAATGCTGCAGAACTATGCCACTTCAGTTCCAGGAGGAGCTGAATGTTTCCCCTGCTGTCTGCAGATGCAGAGTATCCCTCGCTGGTTGACGCGCTATTTGTCATTTGGGATGGCCACAACTGGAGTCTTGTGGGAGCGGAGTCTGATTTAAGGCGACAGGGATGGAGGGCCGTCCTATTCATCACAGGGGAGTGGCCCGCACTCACTGACTTCCAAACTGCCATCCTATTTCCAGGCCCTTCCACCCTCAGCTACAACCCCACCTATCACCAGCTGAACTATGGCGTGCCAACAGACCAAAACAAGGTGTCATCTTTTGGGGGGAAAAAAAACACACACACACACAACAGACCGACTGAAAGGCAGGTGGTAATCCTTCTCACATGCTTCGACCGTGTGGTGTTGAGGAATTCATTTTATTGTGCCCATGAGCTGCTGCACCAGCTGAACTCTATTTCCAATATTTTATTTCTCTCTCAGTCGCTTTCTTTGTCCTCTGATAGAACATCTTCTCTCCTTCTTCGCTCACTCCTGCATTTGAACAAAGTGTCAAGAAATACAAAAGTGTGCGGCCTTTAAAAGAAAAATCCCTCTGGGAGCAAGAAAGAGAGGCACTCAAAGAACACTGTTTCCTCACCCGAGGCTGGATTCGGTGGATTTTGCCAACAGAGCCGAGCACAGGAGTGGAAAAGCATATTTTAGAAAGTTTCACATCATTTATTAACTTTCGCCCTACCTTGCTGAGCTGACTGGCCGGTGAGCCGCTGTTGTTGACAGTGTGGCATTTCAAGTTGAGCAACGATTCCCCGACGGCATCACGCTCTCGGCTCCTGTCCTTGTCAGCGTGGGAGTGGCTGTCAGGGAGGGGCGACGAGGCAGACGAGGGGGGCCGCTGGAGTGCCGTGCAGGACAGGCCGAGAAACTTAGACGGCCGGATCAGGAAGGCCTCCAGTGCTATGTTAGCAGATACCTGTGGGGGGAGGAGGGGGAGGGGAGAATTAGCAGTGGTGGAGGGAGGGAGGGAGGGAGGGAGGGAGAGAGAAGGGCTGGAGGGTGGCGGAACGAGGGAGGGCAGGGATTTTTTTTTCATATAAGTCATTTAGCAGATGCTTTTATCCCAAGTGACAGCAGAGAGGTTAAAAAATAGACGGAAGCAAGAAGAAACAAAAGGAAGCAATTTATCTTTCTCTTGCCTTATTCTAGCTATCTGCTGGAGCCAGATTAACTTCTCATTATTCCAGGCTCCAAGACAAAAGGTAATGCTATGGGACATTTAGTCAGATAATCAACCTTTGCCTTGACTGAGCGGCTGTTAGTGTCGGTGCTACTGTCTCAAAGTCCAGCTGTACCTTAGAAATGACCTGATTGTCTCCGGTCAGCGACAGGTCGGCGATCCGCTCCACGCACTGGACGATCCGGGTGCATGCCCTGGCCTCGTTCTGCGCCATCCACAGGATGTGCTCCTCCACCAGCATCATGTTACTCGCTATGTCTGATATGTAGTCCCCAAGCTGCAAGAACACAAGCAGAAGCATATGCAAACATATGCATTGTATAAAGCTATGTGAACTGTATGCATAAAGCCCACACACACACACACGGCACACACTCGAGAATACAAACTCGTCATACACATCAATCATATCTGCAGTAACAGGCACATTTATAATCTCCAGCCAGAACTGTGAGGGAGGCAATGGTGGCTTCATTCATTATAGGGAGATTTAATTTAGATTAGCAGCTCCAATGGGGCATAATCACCTCCTTGGGATGGCAGTTCTCTATTTACTTACTGTACTTCTCCTTGTTGCTTTATTCAACTGTTCTCTATTGGATGAATGAGGGTGGTCTCATCAGTATTGTCTCAGGAATGATAAAACTTAAAGTATCTCCCTATAATATGTCCTCCCGAGTGACCTATGATGAGTAATTGGACGAGTGAGAGCTACTATTGATTCTTTTCACTGACTAAGCTCAACACCCTTCCCCTCGCACAACCTGACCTTCAATGTGACATAGAGGCCCCCTCCATCTCCCCCCAACATTTGCCTCTGGCTACAGTCAGAGGAGAAGTTCACTTCAGGTAAAAACAGTTTACCAAAAAGAGATGCATCTTCATGAGCATAATTGTCATTCAGGTCCAAGGCAAGAAGGGAAGCATGTGAGGTGAAAAGTTAAGCTGTCTGGAATCGATTGAAGGACTGACGCCGGGACAACAGCATGTTGCCTGCCTCTCCAGCGCTGACATCCTCTGAAGTGTCCTTCACTGTTTGCTTGATGCAGGATCTTGAGAAGCCCTTGCTACCTCTAGAGGAGCTACTCAACGCTTCTCCTTATAAAATTCATCTTTTTTTAATAATGAAGGCAACGGTAAGTCTTTGAGAAAACTGTGAACAAGAATGTGTATGAATAGGATATTCATAATAGGAGCTAACAGTGCAGGTACAGCATGTTGGCAATTACATTGGACATTGGCCGAAGACAGACTGTACTATAAGTCTGCCCTTTAAAGCAGAAAAGGACCATAAAGGGGCGGAGCCCAGATTTGTGTTAGAAATCATACTCCTTCTAGGAATCCTAACACACTTGATACACAGACAGAGAGGTGCACTGAGGAAGAAATTCAGCCTCAGACTTATCTGGATATAATAAAACTCAAGACTTTGACATAAAACCATCATATTTTCAAGTTTTCTTCAGTACCGAAGCATTACAATATTTTTCTGTACATACATGGGCGACATGCAAATAGGAAGTGCTAAAAAACAATTTCATATTCTTTTAATGTTGATAATCTGCCAAAATTTAATTAAACATATGCTAAAAATGGGCTCCAGTTGTAGCCCACAGAGGATATTGGGGTTGCACAGTTGGCTCCGTTGTGTCAAAGGGTGTCCACATTAGAGTTTCAGTTTAACTATTTATTTTTTCAATCATCATGCATGGAACTCATTCTCAGTTGTTTTGCACTGTGGTTGAATGGCTGAGGTGTATTTGTGTGTGTTCACTCTTACATCTCTACGTTTCTCCACCAGCCTGGTTAGTCTCTCCACCAGGTGTGTGACAAAGATGACATCCATGACATCAGTGAAGTGGGCCGCCCTGCTGGTGAAGGCGACTAATTGCTGGCCTAAAGGCTGAGCATTGGTGGTATTAATAGTTATCTGGAATTAAGAAGAAAACATATACAGTAAGACTCATAGAGGATGATCACACAGTCCATCATTGCAATTCAACAGAGACACAACATGAAACAGTTTTGACGGCATGGGATAAATAATAAATCACTGCAAAGCTATTTCATGCCACGCATGTAGGTTTGTGAACTTGATTACTTTAATGTGGTACAATAATCCCATGAGTAATGTCAAACGAAACAGCTCATCATCAGTCAGTTTGTATTATGTATTTAAAGGCTTACATGTACAGATCTGCAAATACCTGCAGGCTACAGATGAATCAGTGGAAATGCTACTTTCTGTATTCTAGGAATACAACATTTTTCAAGTTTTGCCATCAGGCTGAGAAGGTTGGCAAATATTTCAGTGTTGAACTTCAGAGTAAATCTGAAAACTTCAAACTGATTCACTAACAATGGAAAATTGTGTGAGATAGAATGTGTGAATGAAGATACCTGTGTGAGCTCATGCAGCACGCGGGTCAGCTCGCTGGCATATGGGCACTGAGTGTAGTCTTCTTCGGCCCACCGTCCGGTCCGATCGCAGCGCCGCCACGCCTTCTTCTCCCTCTGGCCGGAGGGGTGAGGAGGGCTGCCTGGGGGACGGGGGGCAGAGCCAAAAGTGGCAGGAGCACAGGGCAGGAAGGCCAGGATGCCGGATAAAGTCTTTGGCCACCTGCCACACAAGAATGATGAGGAATGAAGCGAGTTTAGGGATCCACACTCACAGCACCAGATGGCAATTTCATACTCCCTGTACTTAGGAAATTATGAATTTGCATGTTTGATTTGCAGCCCCCTCCAGTCATTTTTGCAGAAGACTGCCAAATCCTGATACTTAATTGCAAAACAATGTGTTATCTTATCAATGATTTCTGATTTAATTAGCTTTATTTGCCAGCTTTATTCATCAATATTATTGTCTTTTCCGCATTTTTGCACAATTAGGCTCACTTACTAATGACAGCCCATGCACTTAAAGGGACACTCCATTAATTTTAATGGATTTCTTTTGATGTTTTTGTTGACTTGTCAGCTAAATTTTTCAAAATAAAGTTTTGTTTAACACTGGGGAGAATAGAGGGTGAAAGAAATGGGACTTTACCAGCCAGGGAAGGTCGTTTAAAGACACTATTAAATTGAATAATGAAAATGTTGGATTTTGGTGCTAAAGTTCATCTCTCTTGGCCTCTGCTGCTTAGCGTTAATCGTAAATTCTTTAATATCTTAATCTCACAAGTCCCACAACTTTATGAAAGTGCAGTCCTGCATGCTCCTTCCTAAAGGGTAAAGTCAACCTTGAAGAATAACCACATATGTTGTTCATATAGCCATGCAAAGTTCAGTGAAGTCTCCTCTGAAGCAGGAAATGAGACTGTGTCAATAACGTGGTCATGAGCCAAATACTGGAGCTGCTCTACCGACCAACCTGTGATTTTTACAGGAAAATGGAACTTCCATTTTCTGGGTGATGCCTGTTAGTGTTTCAATAAAATAAAGCTCATTTGAGTGTAAAAAAGTCAGCCTCCATTTTTCAAACAAGAAAACTCCTGGTTTTGTTTCTCGCTGTTGTTGCAGATTAAAGGTCTTATTTCTGTGTTTCTGCAGCCTTAGGAAAGAGTTGTTTGTGTTCACACATATTGATCAATTTGTCTGCAATCAGAGGAAAAACATGGTGGTTGTTTTCTCCTTTAGGCAGCGTCAAAATCCTACTGCAGAAAAAGTAGAAGAAGTAATGTTTAATGTGGCAACACTTTTGACTCTATCTAAACGAAAATAAAGGAGCGAAGCACTCAGGAGGCTGGTAATCTGTTCTGAGGGTAGAGACCTGCCATCTCTCTGGCCCCCCCCCATCCCATGCTCTTTTTTTTCCTCTCACTCTCATCCACACTGTTGGAGCAGCAGGAGCAGCAGCAGCAGCAGCAGCTACTTAGTAATAAATGGCATTAATTTCGCCCCCAACAAAAAAGGGGGCTCATTTTACAGCCCATTACTCCAATGCTTCTGCAGAAACAAAACCTCTGCGCTTGCGGCACTCAAAGTGTGCTGTAAAGTACGATGGCTACAAAAGGAGCATACACGACAACAGCACACCCACGGGGACGGAGAGGTGAAGGAGGTGAGGGGGAAGGAGTGCATACAACAGGAGGAAAAGAGGATAAATGAGGGGCAAAGAGATGTGAGCGCTCATTCTATTTATAAGAAACCTCAGTCATGGGATCAAGCGCTACTCTTTTTTAAAAGCCCTGCTATAAAGCTTGACTACATTAAGCCATAATGAGTTTTAATATCACATATGAAATTATTATTATAATATATGAAGCACCCAGGCACTTCTGTACATACTTAAGTGCAGTCTTTGACAGTTAACAGGCCTCATTTGGAGCAAGGCAGGCCAGGTGTGGCAGGTTTTTGTCAGGTGGAACAAAACCAGCATGACAACAGCAAAACCAGACTAAAAATATCTGAACTGCTCTGTACATGGAGTTCAGGCAAAGAGAGGGAGGACCTCTGTTATCAGTTATACACTTTATACAGTAGATTCTGTAACTGGGAATATATCTGCTGATTTAAATCATAGTGAGGTTTAGATATTGCCTTTTTGTGCTGGTAACCGTTGAAAACCAATGATGCTATCACTTGCCAATAATGATAAAAAAAAAATGTAAAAGAAAAAGACACTTAATTGAAGGATACGACTTGTATAAGCTTTGCTATTTTTTACCTAAGGCAGGAAAAACCTTAGGAAATGTGCTTAAAGAGTTAGATAGAAACATCAATATCCCATCAGTGTGTAAACAGTTATGAAGCTACTGCCAGAAGTCAGTGACCTCATGTAAATATATACAAATAACATATAAATCTGTGAGAATATGTGTGTATTAAAACATTGTTGCCTAGGGAGATGAAGGTTATGGTCTCCCTTAAGGTTTAAGATGGACGGATGGACATGGACAGCTGAAGAACTCCTGCTGTTCTCGTGTTTCTGCTGTTCTGAAACCGGACAGAACGCTCTGTCTTAGATTGATTTATTCTTTTGCTTTTCTTTTTTTTCTCCTATGGGGCTGTTAAGAGAAACAGGTCAGAATTCATTAATCTCCAAGAAAGAATATGATTTATTTCTGATCAGACAAAGAAAAGAGGTTTTTTTTTTTGAGCAGCAAAATATCCCTCTGGGTTTTGTTGCCTTTGGACGGAGCCAGGCCAGCCACTCTCTGTTTCCAGTCTTGTGTTAAACAAAGCTGCTGGTTGATTTATACACTATTCACTGTCAAGACATGAGAGTGGTATTGATTGTCTCATCCAACCCTTGCCAAGAAAGGGGATAAGCGCATTTCCTAAAAAGTCAAACCATTCTTGTAGTCCTCCTTATTCTGCGTAAACCAACATGCTAAAGCTGATACAGTGATGAGTCCAGTTGGAGCTCATATGGTTGAGCGGCCTTGCATGGCTGCTGAGAGGTGACTCACCTGAAGTCCCCTTTGTTGTTGGTGACTCTGTCAGCGGGGCAGTACGGAGCTGACGTCTCCAGGACAACTATCTCCATCTGCTGCGAGGTGTTGCCACGGGAACTGGTCACCAGGCACTCCCAGATGCCAGCAATGCCTACGTCGATGTTGGAGAGGATGACTTCACTGGAGGAGGAAAGGGAGGAGAACAGAGGAGTGTGTTTTGGATTACATGTCTGTGTGGTGAACTTTCTTTCTGTGAGCTCCAAATGCCCTTAAAAGGTTTGTACAAGGTGCTGGATTAGGATTTGGATTGGGTTAAGGGTCAAATGTAGACTGGGGATTGTCTTTGTGTTAGGACTTGAATTTAGGACGGTTTGGATTGGATTAGTCTGAGGATTAAAGTTAGTCATGCAGTGGGGAGCTTTAAGGTTAGGGCAGCATCTTAAGGAATCTGACAGCAGAAGCTTCTCATCAGGACGGTACTGTACAAAAACTGTGTGTGTGTGTGCCTGTGTGTGCTTCTCAAAAATCTCAATTATTCAAGAGACCCCTGTGTGTGTATGTGTGTGTGTGCGTGTGTGCGTGTGTGTGTGTATGTAGCGGTTTAAAATGTTGGCTGTGACTTAAGATGATCATTACTCATGCTTATCTTTCCTTCTTTGTCACAGCGATTTCTATCTCAATGGAAAATGCCTGATTAAACAAAGGATGGTGAAACAGTGACAAAGAGCCAATGCAGGCCATTTGCCAAAGCGGCTAATCTTGAGGATTTTACTCCTTATGTTAAAAAAAAAAAAAATAAAAAAAAAAATATAAGTTTAAAGAAATATAAAACACGGGGGGGGTTTGTATGAAACGGGCAT
>JAQMCX010000003.1:5162340-5185090 GCA_029814765.1 Acanthurus leucopareius | reverse complement strand
TATTTTATACACTGGGGTTTTTTTAAAAAAAACTTTAAATTTGCCAAATTTTTTTTTTTTGTGTAATAAAACCGTAAATAAACCCGGTAAAAACCCCCCCCCCCCCCCCCCCCAATCCCCCACCTCAGCACTCATAAACACACAACAGCCCACCTCTCCTCTCCTCTTCCACTGCTATATACTCCCCTCACCGTCTCCCACAGCCTGCCTCACAAAGGCAAACTTCACTACTGAAGGCGTATTTCTGCTGCAGCATAATCCCAAACATCCCTGGTGAACTGTCACACCCAGACAAAACAGGGAGAGGAAACTATCCGACAGCCAGTCAGGTTTTTCAGAAAGGCCTATCCACACATAACAAAAACACTGGGAGAAATTGCCCCAGTATGTGAGCAGCAGTAGGGCAGGGGCACACATGAGCCATGCACAAAGCACTGACCTACATCCACAGTAACACTGCACCATTGTGGAGCAGTTCCCCAAGGACTCATTAGGAACATTTATGCTTGCGGGTTGATATTTAACAATTTGTTTATATAATGTTGCTTATGAGACTGTAAACTTTCCATCTGTCTTCTCTTCCTGAAATGTTCCAAAGCCGGGACATTTTCATAGCACTGTTAAACTAATCACAGTTTGGAAGTTAGTGTTTCATCACATTTTATGTGGTTCGTTACAAATGTGCTTTTTTTTTTTAACCAACACCTGTAGCCACTAATTTCTTGAATATTTGGATTTCAAGAGGAGCAATTCATTGTCAATGTAAACCATAACACACATGGGTCTTAAATCATTCTGATGTCATGTACATACTACTCCTATTGCAGCATCCATATCAAATTAGCTCCTTTATTTAACACAATTTTACTCTGTCAAATATATCATGTGGACTGTTCATAATTAACACTTGACTCGATCCTTGTTAAACTTCATCGAATGTAACTGAGAGCTTTTATTTCCTTTATTGATTGGAACTGGCAGCAGTAAAGTGATGATCCCAGAGGTAACATCGTATATGTGTGGTGTGGACACAGTCAAATTTGGTCTCCTTAGCAACTGATGTTGCACAATAGCTCTATACAGACTTCCAAGTTCAAGAGAGAAAATGAGGAATAATGACAAAAATGTGCAACAGAGGCAGAATACACAGTGGAATGCAATAACAGAGAAAAGATATGTAGAGAAAGAAAGATGTAAAGCATTAAAGCTCATGTTTGTTAGCAGACGAAGATGGTTGTAAAAAAAAGGGCACTTATAAACTGTGAGGAAGAGAGACCACCGGCAGAGACATAAAGGAAGAGACAAGGACAGACACTTTCCTTTTTCCTCTGCCTTCAGTAAAATTTCCAAAGCAGGTTCTTCATTCTAGCTGCAAGATTAGCCTGATTAAAAATGGAGAGGATTAAGAAAGATACATCCAAAGTGTCTGTGGTGGCTAGCTACAGGGCGCTAAAATGTTTGATTAATGAAACATGAATCACAGGCTGGTCCCACTGCTGCCGCTAGCATAGCTAATACTGGGAGTTTGGCTTGACACCATTACTCAGCAGGAGTCTGGCCCACATTGCAGAATCATCAGGCCTCAGGGGGCCTGGGTTTTTTTGCTGCTGCTCACTGTGAGCTATGTAAACGGATCGGCTTATTGGCCCACCTGCGCCAGCTAATAAGAGGCTATAATGACACGGCACAGTTTGATAGTGGGAGGGAGCTTAAAGAGCAACAAAAATACAATACAAAACAAAATTTACAAAAACAAATTTCATAGTGATTTGCCTTTTTTTTCTGTGAGCAAAAAAAAAAAAAAGATCATGTCATGTTTTGACTGTCTGCTCTGGCTGTTTGCCTGATAGAGCCTGAAGCAGGATAAGCAGAATTTAGCTGAGAAAATAGCCTCAAAACATTTTGAGTTCACCTTCAAAGAGGTCACTTCACAGAGGCTTTGGCATCTCTCCGCTCGCACTGCTGCAGCACTATGCGACAAATCCAGACGAGGGTTTTAAGCCACGAACTAAATCCTGTGTATTCAGTCTTTCCCCTCTGATGGGGCATGCAGGGCGAGCTGACTGACTCCGAGCACTTTTATCCAAGGTGAACGACATCTACATGGGCTAAAATGACTAATATATTGTCCACTGTGGCTACAAAAGCCTTAACAGTGTCTGGCATGTCAAAGGCCAAATCATTAGTTTGCTTTTTTTTGCCTCAACAAGCGCTGGACCAGCGAAATCACGGGACTTCAATTTCCCCCCACACGTCTCTCTCATCACTGCAATTTAAGATACGGCTCAGGGCGAAGGGTTAAGTTCAGCCCAGACGCAGCAGATTGTTTTTGTTGGATTGAGCTCTGTTACACACTCATCAGCTATGGAAATGATGTCTGCTCGTTGCAGGTTTTCTACAGGACAGAGACATTTTTGGTGCCAAGAGCAACATGACCCGAATGGGATTTTAGTTGGGGGGAGGGGCTTGTTCTATTTGTGTATACAAGAGAAGAGCAGTGGGTAATTGAGAGCGGAGCCCCAATCAGAATGGGAGCAGCGAGAAATTCACCACCACGTACCACTGGGACGCTGAGCTGGAAAAGTAAAGTCAAAATTCTGGTGGAAGCATTTTTGAGTTGGGGGGGGGGTGGTTTTGGTGGAGAGCAGAACAGTTTGTGCTGATGAGACAAGCGGGGAAGCAGAAGCTGACAGACATCACCAGTCAGTGCACAGCCAACAATAAGGGTCAGCTGCATCTTGAGTTTTTCCCTGAAATTATGTCGGGCATAAACAATAAGGATTCATTTATTCTGATAATCTTGAAGTAAGAATCCTTTGCAAACATAAATGTAGTATATTTAGGAGATTTTCTATTTATTGATAATCTGTGTTAAAAATTGTACTCAAACTCTTCACTTGAGATTACTATGAGTGGTATCTGAGTGTGACTACGTCATACTTTAAATTACTTATAGGTTTGACTGGGAAATGTTAAATTACACACATTACTCACCTGTATTAATAGCAGCAATAACAGAGTATAAAATGATTATTTCAAATTTAAAAGCTTCTTTCAAAATGTTGTCTTAAAGTGCATCACTTGCTATTTAGCACACTTAGCTCTACTTGAGAAAACATGACAGCATCCATTATTGTTACCATATAATGGTGATAAAGCATTTGTTAGCACTATCTCAGTAGCAACACATTTACCACACATGGAGTGTTATAATCATTCATCCTGAGATGTGTTTGTGACAGCATATGTGCGATGTATAAAAATGACTTTTTCTTAAACTCTGTTTTGATTTTCACCAACTCCTGAGGGAAAACTGAGGCATTTTATCTGTTAAAGCTTTACTAGCTAGTAGCTAACGTTTTTTTTGTTGGGCAGCTTGTGTAAGCTGGTTTATTTACCTGTTTTGCTGAAACAGCTGCCTGCTTCAGTTAGTGGAAGTTTATATCTTTATCAAAATAGACTGAAAGACAAGCTGGCTTTTTGTTGTCTTAAGAAAAAATACACAATGATCAATGACAGACAGAGAGACAGACAGAGAGGGGGGCAGAGGGATGGACAGACAGCTAGACAGACAGACAGACAGAACCAGATAAACAGATAGTCTGTTGTCTTTTTTTAAAAGAATTTGATGCCACAGTCGAAACAGAGCTTCACAAAACAGTGAAAAATCCCGTCAGCAGTCCATCAATATGCCAGAGTGGCCGAGTCAGAACAGGCAGCAGTTTAAGTAATCAACAGCAGTGTTGCTCCTACATCTGAGTCCTGTTGCCACAGCATTACAGTAAACACATTTACTAGAACACACACAGACACACGCTCCACAGACCATCAAGAAAACAAAGGCAGGAAGAGCAGGGATGCTTGCGGCAACGTCCTCAGAAAAGTGTGCGAAGCCAATGCTGCCAGTCCACTTTATCACCGCAATTATGATTCAGCATCTGTTCCTCTTAGCGTGTGATCAGCTAGCACTCCGCCGGCGCTGAGGGAGCGGCTGGACAGCCAACCTCTAGAGACGAGCCGGAGATTGCTCTGAGGTGTTGGCTAGCTGCCAAGCCAATTCTGTCCTGTCCTTTCAGATTCTTATCAAGGGCAGCAATAACAAAAGGTAAATCACAGCTCATATGGGTGAGTGAGAGATAGAGGGAGGAGCGTCTGTGTGTTTGAATGAACACGCAGGTTCTACTTTTGTTTGCAAGTGTGCATGTGTGTGCTTCACACTGTTTACGCAGTGGCTTGTCTGCATGTGTATTTTGACTTTATCTGCTTGGGTGAACCTCATCTTGGATGTCTGTGTAAATTTTCCAGTGCAACAGGCCAAATAAGAGCTAATCAGCTCTCAGCTGACATTCCTCCATCTCCATCCATCCATCCTCGCCTCCCTCTCCCCTCCCCTCTGTGTGTACCTGGTCAGCAGGCAGCAGTCATGAAGCAGGGTTTCCTCCACGTAAACACCACGGTCCTCCTGCGTGGTTATGACGTGGCCGTTGTGACGCCAGCGCAGCTCCACTGACTGGTCCAGGTAGGAGGCGGTGCACTGCAGGGGCAGACGGTCACCCCGAAAAACCAGCTGTCTCTGGGAGGGGATGAGCTGGAAGAGGGGCATCTCCAGAGGTCCGTCTGTAAGATGAGGAGAGGAAAGGAGAAAACAGACGGGTCAGCTTGTTAACCTTCCCTTTCCCCTTCCAAAGGAGGGAAGGTAGAGGAAGAGGGTCAAAGGTCATCCTTCCATCCTTAAGAGGAAAAGGTAGAGGCAGAGTGGAGGTGTTCAGGGATCGCTGTTGAGTGTTTTTACCATTTACCCTACTTTTCCTGTGGTGTGTACGTCTACAAACGCAGAATTACACGCATCAAATAAAATCAGGCTCAAATCAACCTTGACTCACACAACCACAAACACATGTGCATGCCCACAAAACACTGTCAACACACACACCAAAACGCAGACATTCTGTCAAGGTCACACTCCTCCCCCGTCGTTCCCACATGTTGTTGCTGTTGCTCTGTGAGATGAACAGCAGCTGATAAACTAAAACAGCCTTGAGCACTCTGCTGGACTCTCCTTGACTCCTAACATGTTCACAATGGAGGCCTGCCGCAACAACAGTGATAGGATTACTTACCTAGCAGCTGGATAAGTCCTCCAGCCTTTTTGCCAGAGAATAAGAGTATGATAAGAATGAGATTAGAAGAGAGGGGAGAGTGTTTAGGCCAGAGCCAGAATATAGGAGGAGTTTGATTTTAAGTGAAAGCACCTCAGGACCTGACTGATCTAATCATATTGAAGATATAGGATACACAGTATATGACGATGTAATGCACCTTTAATGGACCTTTTTTTGTTTGTTTGTATGTTTTTTTTATCCCGCCATCCTTGTGCTGCTCAGGGAATTCCTTCTCTGTGTGTCTGTTTGTTCATACAAGACATTTCCTTGGACATTCTCCAAAGAGCAGTGTAAGCGAGCACTTGTATTCCAATCAATTGTGGATGTTGCTGCTGACAGGCAATCCGATACATGGGTCATAAAGTCTTTTACTGCTCCACACATCGGTCGGGAAAGAAAAACACTGAGGGATCCATGTCAGGCAATGTGGCAGAATGTCTACAGCCCACAGCTTAACATTCCCCTTGAGCAGAGAGGAGCAGTTAGCAGGACTACTTGTGGTTACGCACAACCCACTAAACAATCACAGCTATTAACACATGCTGAGCTCTCACCTTAATTTTATACATAAGCAATTAATAAAACCTAGGGGCATAGTCGAGAATGCAATGCTTTCGAGGTTAACATTAAGATCTTACACTAATGTTGGATTCTCCATGATGACATCTCTGCCCAATTACTGAAATTGACCCTGTTACAGTGTTAAGACTTTATGATAGTCCTCAGCAGCAGTAGCTGAGGCTTTGTTATCTCCTGCGGGTGACACGGAGCAGAAACAGCATGGGGGCAATTGACTGTTGACTTGGCTGATGCTGATACTGTTGAAACGATGCTTTGAGCCAAGGATCAGAGTGTGGCTGCTTGTCTTCGCCTGTTGGACACTGCCAGAGCAAAATGCTATTATTGGTTGTGTGTGTGTGTGTGTGTAGGAGAAGGAGAGGAAGACAGATGGTGACAGTGACAGAGGCATGATGATATGTAGGCCTGTGTGTGTGAGTACGAGAGGACATTTGCAATGATGCTCTGGAACAAACACTGATGCAGGGTTTTTTTTTACACAGCTAACTACTTATTACACTAACAGTCTGAACTTTGCAGCCATAATAATTATAGATTTCATAGACTTTCACAGTGATTTTATTTTTAGTTAGCAATTTCTCCAAAATCCTTAATGCAATTTTCATTAAATCAAAGCAACTTTTGCTACAATTTCTATCATTTTTTATTGTTCAGTAGAGTCCATTGTTATCAAGCTGAGCTATGGGTGCCATATGTGTAGAAAGGAATTATAAAAAAGAAGATACATGTGATTCCACACATATTTATTCCATTAATTAGTGCCTCACTGTTTACTGTTCACTCTCTTCACCCTGTCAGAACTGTATTAAGTTCCTGCTTGTGAAAGTCCTACTGCTGCTGGTTCATATTAAACTTGTCTAACTGGCCAAACAGGTGGTGCAGCTTATTGTGAAGAAGCCGCAAGAAGTGCAATATGTTGATACTGTAAGTGGCCCTGACTACAATTGTACATTGTTCATAGTTTGGGATTTTTTTTCATCACAGAAACATTTTTATTTTTGATTTTTTAGGAACTTTGACTTACAACTTTAATGGAGTAAAACTTTGAGTGAAAACATATATTTAATTATTCTGACTTTAAATGATGAATTGTCACTATTATTTCAAAATGGAATCACAAAACATTTAAAAGAATTTAAATTACATTTTGTGTACACAGTGTGTCACCTAAAATTGGATTTGCAACCCACAGAGACACAACAGGAGCTTTTATTGGCCAGCTGTTTCTTCAATTGACCGGCTGTGTCAGCAGGAGTCATGTGATGGATCAGGCCGCTCTGAGCTCCTACTGCTGCATCATTGAAATGCAAATTAATTAAATCAATTTGTAAAAGCATTTTAAATCAATCATTAATCAAAGGCAGTTATAAACATTTATAATTATTCACACACTCCATATTTCTCTGCACCTTTCAAAAAATATTATGGTCATTGTCATGACTTTGAAGTCTTGAATCAATATAAATCTTACTTTTACAATAATGTACATACATGTCGGATATTCCTTTTCTTGTTTATTCACACTGCTCAAGGTTTAACTTTAAATTTTGATGCTTATCCATACCTTAACTGTTTTAAAAAATGAAAAACATGTAGACTGATGCTTCAATGTCTGGTTCTACAGGCACTTTATTATCCCGTTTTTAAAGCATCTGATTTAAAGAGGTATGTGACCGAACTTCAAACACCCTATAACAGACTATGCTGAGCTATACTTCATAATATTTTTACACCATTTAATTATTACAGACACTCCGCAGGCTATGGGCCTGCACATGAAACTTAATTTAATGACATGACGCCCATAAAGTGTCTTTGCTCTGCAGTATCATCATGCATAAAATATTGCTACAGAGAGCAGAGGCCTCTCCTGCAGTGCCACGTTAGCTCCAAACTTTATGTCTGTGCTGTGACTCTCACGCTAGCAATGACCCAGAAGGCCGTGGATAGATGAGCCCAACAGACGCCCGCCCTGACCCCAGCACAGGAAGCACCTGATCCTGGCAGGAAGCAGCATGCACTTCTTCGTTCCCCCTCATTTGCAGGCAGTACCCGACCTGTATCAGGCAAATCAGCTTGAGGGCTCATTTCTGGAATGCATGGTGCACACATCTGCTAACCATCACGCTGGAGCTGCTGAAGAAAGAAAGAAACATGCATCTTCTGCAACGCATCTTCATAAAAACTAGATGGAAAATCTCAATGGGGAAATATCAATATTTTCGATGATATGTGAGCCTGGAGGTTGGATATTTTCATCCCATAGCATCATATTTCTTGATAACAAAAACCTAGCATAAGGAGCTGAGGAATATCCCAACAACACAGCCTTAACAAGATCCTAGTCTGGGCTCATGCCTGTGTGACATTCCCTTAAAAAGTAAAGCTGTAAAAAATAAAACTACCATCCAAAAAGATTAACACGTATAGTTGTTGGTGCATCCTACTGCATCTAATTGAAAATTGCTTGTTGCCAAGTGAATGAATAGGAGAGTGCAAGATGGAGATGTGCTTTGGAGAGGCAGCTGGATCCAAACACAGCAAGAGCAGCAGCACAGAACGTTATCATTGTAATCCCATAATGGATGCTTTAGGGCTGGAAAGGAGCGCTCGTCGTCCTGCCACAGGATACCACTCATGGCTCTTTGTCTGTGCACTGCGCAGAATTACCCTGTAATTGCTTTGGGTTGTTCAGTGTAAATGAAAAACACATACACTTAGGATTAAAGAGGGAAAAAAAAATGTCTGTGGTGCAGACGTGTAAGGGTGGCACTGTCTGTGTATGCAAAAAACACCCACTGTCGAGGGGGAGAACATGTTCATGCTGCAGACTCTGACACATTTTTCCTCATTTCTGTAAACTGTTTCGTATCGTGCATACAGTGCATCTTAATACTGTGTCCCTTCACTTTGCACACACATGCTTGAAAACACACAAACATAGCCCCACTACTAACCAATGATTTTTCTCATTCCAGAGCAATATCCCCTGCATGAGCCAGATGTAAGGAGAGGAGGAGGATGATTCTATCACATATGAGATACAATTCCCCTGTGGACCACAGCACAGAGCAGGCAGACGGGGGTGGGGGAGGCGAGAGGGAGATTGCCTGTCTGTAACTAGTCTTTCAGGAAAAAAAAAAGAGGAGTAAAAGCTCTTGGATTTCTCTTGGATTTCTCTTTACTGTAGCTTACAGCTTCCAGTCAGTAAAGAGGGCATTTTTGTTCTGCTTAAAAACTCTGTTTGATGCACCCGCTGCTGCCACACTGCAACAATGTCTGTCTGAATCTTTCAGTCTTAAGACTAATTCAGTCTTAAAAGTTTTGGCTTTCAGTTTTGTAAATAGTCTGCATGATAAAATTGCTTTTTCCCCAAATCTCACTCTCTTTAAACAAGACATGTAACTCCACTAACACTGCAAAACACTTAGTTTTCTTCTCATTTCTCTTCTCATGTTTTGTGTCTTCTTGTCTCCTCTCTCCTCCATCCGCCTGCCTGTGAGCCAGAAATGGAGCTCAGCGCACCATCTTGCAGGACGTCTCAATTTCTAAAATGCATCTGGAGGAGAGAGGAGCAAGAAGAGCAGAGAGGGGGCTTGATAGAGGAGCTTTGTGCGAGGATCCACAGGTGTATCCTTTGTGGAATTCTTTTGGAATTGCATGATGTATGAGGGAGGCTTTGCACACAGTTGAAATACAAATCAAACTTTTTGCCCTTCACTGTGTGTGCAGCCCCTCATAAAACATGAGCTAACCGACAGACAGAGGAGGAAAAAGAATGAAAACATAATTTGTAGGCCAAAGACAGACAGCAAGACATTGTTTGTGTACAAACCTCAATTGCCCTCTTTATTCGTAAATTCATAAGTTGTCATGAACATCATTGACGTTCATCTGAGAGAGATAATAACATCCAGCTGTAGGCTGTAAAGAAAACAATGGGCAGATGATGCAGCTGTGCCTCACATCATATTGAACTGATGCCACTTTAAAGTGACGACTCCAGAGAGGACGTCTCATTTTGTTAAATGCCTGTTGCCTCAACTCGTCTAAACTCCTCTCTCCTCTTTGCCTCCTACGTTGCATCTGGGTTGACACAAGGAGAGGAGGTGGGGAAAGGAATTAAGGCTGTACAAACTGAGAAATAAGATGAAATGTCCTACAGTGGAACAGTATTTCTTTCTTTCTATCTGTCCGTCTTTCTTTCTTTTTTCTTTCTATTAATTCACTTTGTTTCTTTCCATCTTTCTGTCTCTCTTCCTCTCTTTCCTCCTTTATTTATTTCCATCTCTTTTGTTTCTGTCTTCCTCTCTCTCTACCTGTTGAAGGTGATAATAAACTCACAGCATAGTTTTTATGTGAAAGACACCTTTAGCCAAAACTAAAATGCTGAGCATTGCTGTGTATCCAGATGTGTCACATCTGGCCTCTGCTGGTTCACCTCTCATCTTTAACCTCTGTCCAGTGAGCAACTTCAGTATTACAACTGCTAACTCAAATGTTTGATCCTCTACTCAATGCACTTGAGAAAATGCATTTTCATGGTGCCAATCTCTTTTGTTGACCTTAAGATTTTAACTAGCAACTTCTATCACATGTTCTCTCCTGTGGCTTTCAAACCTTCTGCTGCCACGAACACAAGTGGAACATAATGGGACAAAGTTCACACTAAGACTGTATTATGAGCCAGTTTTTGCCTGGAGCTTTCTCACTGGCAATTTTGCATTAAATCATTGCCTTATATCATCCTTGTCAAACAGCAGGTGGAGAGATAACAGTGGAGAGGGAAACCCATTATCACTATAGATCTATTTAATCTTGTTCTCATTGTGCTAACCACTTAAAAACACAATGTTAGTGAAATTAAACTGCTTGGTGCTAATGGGAAGTCTCAGGAGGCATTATTTAAGAGTAAAGATGCTCCTTATCTTAAAGGTATGTTTTTGTAAGGGATTAACAAAATGTCATTTTAAGGAAATGTACAATCTGCCTTTCAGACGTGAAACATTTTCTTCTCAGTTGTTCTGAAATTAAAAAGGGGATGAAATCTCCCAGAATTTATTATTAGAATAAAATTTATTGGTCAGGGGATGGATGAGGTAAAATATTATTTACTGTAACAGAAAGAACTGATTCATTAAAATACACACATGTAGATGGACATTTAAGGAGTTTTCTCTTACAAAAATAATACTTGGAAGTCAAATTATGTGGTATTTCATATGTTTTTTTAAGTAAGCAAGTAAACACTGAACAGAAGGAGTTCTTCCAAAGAGATATTATCAACCACTACATCTTCAGAAGTAATGTTTTCCTCTATGACAGCTTAATCCCATAAAGAGTTGTAAATTATTGAAGCATATTGTTTTTTTCTGACTATTTCAATCTGCTTAGCTTTTAAAATCTTGAAAAGAACAAAACCAAAAGCATTTATACTCTGTATTTTATCATCTTTTTTCCTGATAAAACTTACATCATGAGAATATTCCTCCTTAAAGGAAGTAAAACTCAAGAGTTTTTCTGTCTGATTCTCTGGAAAGGACAGTCAATATCAAATCTCAGCAACCTGCTGGTTTTCACTCTGGCCTTCTACTCATAGAAGAAGTGACACCTGGGATGCCAGGTGGAGTCAATTAATGAACTAATTAACACAAGTGCTAATTAGGAGGAGAATTGTTCGGGGATGATGGATATTATTTCTTTTGCTATGAATCCAGTCAGGTGCAGAAAAAGATTGAGTCTACATAAAACATAGAACTATTTATTCAGTGACTGGAAACAGCAAGAAAATCAATGCAGGTGTAAATAACATTGTATTTACTCTCTTGGTAGCAAACATTCACACTGCTGCAACACATCAGCTATTGTTGTCGCGAATGCGCAAGCTGGTGTAAAGCTTTTCAATGAAATGCATTTAACTGCTGGAGTGTTGATCAAAACACTACGTTGATCATTTCATTTTTACTTTTATTCATGAGCAAAAATCACACACTTAAGACTGGCCTACATCGTAATCTTTAAATGCCTTTGTTATATATATAGGGTGATTATTTTCATTTAAATTACATTAAACATTTTAAGTTTAATGTAATTTTGAAAAGTGAGGTTTGATATTTTAAATAGAATTCAAAATATATATAGAATCTTTGTTTAAACTAATATGCATACTGTAATATCCCCAAGGGTTTGTCGTGGCAGCATTACTTGGTTGTGGTATGACCAGTTGTTTATGTCAGCTGTGAGACATTTAAGACAAGGGTCACATGACTGAGACACCCTGAGGCACCTCAAGTTAATTTTTTTTTAATTTAGTTTTATTCCAGTTATGTTAACAAATATCACCTGGTGGTGCTTAAATCATGTTAAATTCACATCATTATGGTAAGTCCTTACCGCATCTGAGCTGCTGTTCACGTAGTTTGCGAAACTCCAGCCCGTGCAGGTGTGTTGGGAACACACACACCGAGTCGTTGCCAATCCTCACCGAGTTGCTTCGAGCCCAGAGCAGAAGCCACTTAAGCTGGCAGTCGCAGAACAAAGTCTCAGTGCTGAAGTGCCTGATGGGAACAAGGAAACAGTTACAACCTGTGTGCTTGTGGATGTTTAAGTAGATTTGAACAGCTCAGAAAAGCCCTTTGAACTGCTCTTATTTAGGCCTGTTTTTCTATGAGGAGGTAACAGAGCCCTGATAGGTGCAGAACATTTTAAAGCTGTTTCTCTAAATTTACGATATCCCCATCAGTGAGTGACTATATTCATTCCTTCCTGATTCTCAACAGGGCCCAACAGCTTGTACTCATGCTGTTTGTAATGTAATGTAATACATTTCTTATTATTTCTTATTTTCTGTGTAGTTTAAACAAATGACTAATAAAAATTCAACCTCTGCCCTCAGTGGTTGAATGGTGCTGAAATATGAGCCATAATAGATTAAAGGTGTTTCCACTGATTCTTCCAAGTCACGCAATACTTGAAAAAAATGAAGTATGTGGCTGTTAACAGTTTTCAAAAGTATAGTAGGTGTTTTTGGCTGCTCAAAGACTGAATCATGCAGTAAACATCTTAAACTTCATATAGTAGCCCGGTTTTTACTGATTACACTCAGCTCTGTTCAGGACATATAAGGAACTGTTTTTAATTTCTTCTGGACAAACCCTCGCTCCGAAAATGGAAAATACCTCTCAATTGTTTATTTTTAATGAGTTTATAGTAGTATTGCTTATATAAAAAATGACGCTAATCAACATTTCAAGTATAAATTACTTGAACTCTGAAAGACCATGTTCTCACTGTGGCACAAACCGCAATGAGGGAGACAGAAAGACTGCTGTGTTTCCCCTTGTTTTGCTCATGATTGGCTCATGATTGCAAGTAACTCTAAAAATACAAACAGAACAGGTTTGTATTAAAAAAAAAATCATGTTTCAAGGTATGACAGCTGCCATCGCAATTAATGGGTAAAGATTTGAATGACAACTCTTCGACTTTATTCATTCAATTTGCGTTTGTCACAGCAGATATTTTGTCACAGGGAAAAACAGAAGTGTGTTTAAAATAATCACATGATTTTTCATTTCTTTTCTATATGTCAGTCACAGGAAACAGGCAATGACTCACAGGGAGCCATTGTTAAAGCCACAAGTTAGACCTTTGTTAAATGTTACATCAAATCAAAATACCTGCAATAATTAAAACAACCTATTATGTTTTGATTTTTGCTTCTGTATCCAGCATGAAATTCAACTGTATGTTTTCAACACAACTTAGCTAACAATGTGTGTATGCGTGTGTGTGTGGAGGGCTGTGTGTGTGTGTGTGTGTGTGTGTGTGTGTGTGTGTGTTTGCCTTACAGCACTCTGAGAGCCACAAGGTGTGTAAAAAGTCCCACAGTCAGAGTGGAGAAGATGTTCCCAGATAAATTCCTGTTTGCGGAGAAATGAAAACAGGTCAGTCCTCACATGCACTGAAGCCACGTCACTTTTTTTTTTTTTAAAATATATTACTAAATCCATATCAAACAGTGTAAGGGTGCAACACATGCTTTCAATTATGGGATTACTCACAATTTTGAGAGGTTGCCCAGATCAAGAAACATTTCAGGGGAGAGACAGCCAATCCTGTTGTTGGATAGGTCCCTATAAGGACAAAAAAGATAAAAAAAAGAACATCCTTCAGTTTATACAGTAAACATCAATTTTACTGGTACTGTAGTTAGAACAGGAGGCAGAAAAGAAATCACCTGTTAAACTTTGTGTTTGTGTTAGTATCTGTTTTCACGCACGCTTGCATTCTTGAAACACCAAGAACTTAAACAGCTGTGAGAGCCATGCTACTATCCGGTGCCGTGTTCATTCATCTATCACTTCCTGGAATATCTGTTCTGACCTTTTGTAACCTTACACTCGTCGTATAACCATTGCTGGCACACAAACCCCTATATTCCAGACACATGCAAATGCAGTGGGTTCTTGTATGCGAGTGGCTGAGCGCTGTCGCGTCCGTGGCTCCGTGCCCTCGCACTCTGTAATTAAAGAGCTGCTTTGCCGGAGCAGCTGTGGGAAAATAAGCAGAGCACTTCAGTAATCACCAGTTGGGGAGCACTTAAATTAGCACTCTGCTGCTCCCCAGGCTTGGCGCACACGCGCCCCGAATCAGCACGGCTAACTCACCGCTCGCAGCCCTGCCAGCCCAGATCCCACTAACTATCAGGCTGCAATCATGTCACTCACTCTGAAGCCTATATGTAGAAAGCCAGGATGAGAGTAATTGTCGAGAAAATTACTTGAGTAGAAGAAGCCCAAAGCAATAACAAAAAACCCTTCATCCTATACTTTTTCTAAGGACAAAATCATTACTTTATGCATGTTTACATCGCAACTGTGTCTGTGAGCCATTTTAAGTTTAATGTAATTTTGAAAAGTGAGGTTTGATATTTTAAATAGAATTCAAAATATATATAGAATCTTTGTTTAAACTAATATGCATACTGTAATATCCCCAAGGGTTTGTCGTGGCAGCATTACTTGGTTGTGGTATGACCAGTTGTTTATGTCAGCTGTGAGACATTTAAGACAAGGGTCACATGACTGAGACACCCTGAGGCACCTCAAGTTAATTTTTGTTAGCCTGGTCTGCTTTTACTGTAGATAATGATGATAGATAATGTCCCAGTAAATGAGTAAAACTGGAGATATTTAAGTTTATTTATCATCTTGCTTTAATGAATTCTGATTGGATAATCCATGATTTTTCATCTTTTGACAAAAATTAACCTTCACCTTGTAGTTGATGAATCTCTGCACTGCAGCTACTCTTAACAAATTGTGGCTACATTTTAGCTGTGTGGCTGATTGATATCTACAGCTGTTTGCTAACGTCATGGCTCTACTTCTGTCACTGTTACACATTTTAATTCAGACAAGGTATGTCTCTTCAAAGCAGCTCACTCAAAAATGTAGCACCGTGGAAAGAAGTTAAACTGCCTAAAGTAGTGTAGCCACCTCAAGGTGATGATTCGAGTGATGAGTTGAGAAGTTCCTGAGCCGACTTGTAGATGTGTCAGTCGAGTCAGTGCACTTTTGATTATTAACCTTGCATCTGACCAAAGGACATTGAAGGAGGAACAGCATGGCAGGCTGTAAACTTTCGAAACCACCTCAAAGCTACCTGTGATAGAAGCCGACAGAAATGATAAAAACAGAGGCAAACATGGTTCCAGCCTGTTGGCTGCTTTGTGTTGCAGTGATTACTGTCACTGAAGAGGACTAAACCACTTTTGAACCAGACAGTGGTACAATCTCCTCTATTGCTGTTCACTGTGAGTGACGCTTTGGCTGACAGCGCTGTTAGCAGCCTGGCAGGAGAGACACTTAGGGAGGTGCTGGTAATTTGTTCCTCAACCATCAGCAGGGCACCTACTATCACTTTTTCTGACTGTTTGGTTATTCAGTGAGTAAAATGTCTTACAAGTAAATATGAGACTCATGGAGACTGATAGAGGAACAGTCAAATGTCACTACTGAAGAGCAAACCTGAATGAACAAATAAAATTCTGAGACATTGTTTTGCCCTAGCCTTTGGCAAAGGTTACATACTCTCACTTTCATACACTAGTAATCACAGGATCAGTGGTTTAATTCCCAAAATTTCATGAAGAAGTGGCTGACAAACGTTCTCCCTTTCCTTAACATGATTTGCCTTCTAGTAAAGCATGAAAACCTCCAAATCCTGCAGACTAGTCACACGCAAAGAAGCTCCCACCTGTATATGTGTCCATATTAATGTAAATTGACAGCATTTATAGAGCACTTTTCTACTCTTTTGACTACTTAAAGTGCTTAAAGTAATGGCAGGAGCCTTTGTGGGGCTAAAGGACAACCTGCTCATCAGGAACCAATGCACAAAGCAAAGAAACAGCCACTAAGATCCTGTCCATGCAGACAAGAAGAGCAGGGTCTTAAACTACCAACTGTCCGGTAAGTGAAGACCCAGTTAATCTCTAAACATGAAGAGATGTATTGCTTCATGAGGGCACTGTGCCTGAGCTAGATGTTTAATTATGGCTTTTTTGTGAAGTGAGGGCCGCTAACTCTGTACAGAGGTGTGTTTGGATGCAGGGTCCAGGACCCAGGACCCAGGAGTGGTAGGATGGTATCGTAAATGATGTCAGTAAAGCGGTTTTCATTCACAATTTTAGGATGTCAAGAGCTACTTTTAACTGCACCTGTCAGATCTCACCACAAGACTCTCACGGTAAGACATTTCACTTCAGGAGACCCATCTCCCAGAAAAAGTGTATCAGCGTCAGGTTGAATTAGTTGGCAACAGGTGTGAGGTACCTTGCATGGTCTAACCTGTTTTGCATTGCAAAGTCCTTTATTTGCTCAGTCATCCCCAAGCTCTGCCAAGTCATACACCATGTCCTCATGTCTGACTACATGAAGTTACATCAAGGACCTCCAGGAGGATGTGAAAGTCACATGAATTCAAGTCACATGGCTGTTTAGACTGTGGATGCATTTAAAAAGAATCAGATCCGTAGCAGATTTAGAACTTCATGTGAAAGTGGCCCAAATCAAAATTGAAAAAAATGGTTTCCAGGTGATTTGTGTTGTTCACACTGCCAAGAAACAATCAGATCTCAATCATGTAAGTAGGAAAAATTTAATTTTGGCCACTTGGGCCTGCATTGTTAACATAGCTAAATGGAATTTTCAGCACTTTAGCCTCACTTAAATGATCCAGTCATCAATCTACACTTAAGACACTCCCACTCGTTGTCTCTAAAGCCACAGAACTTGTCCCCATGACCCTGGAGAAGACAATTACAAGGCTTCATCATACTTACAGTCTCCTCAGAGCCAGCAGACCACGAAAAGCCCCAGGCTCCACTGTACTTATCAAATTATTCTTCAGGTCCCTGGAGAAGAAAGAGACAGAAATAATCTGAGTTGACAGTTAAGTTAGTGATCTCTTTCTGTCTATCTATCTATAAACAGTAGGACTTAGTTTTGAAATGAAGTTCGGTGAGCTCATCCCTGCTGACTAAGAACCCAAGGAAACATTATTAATTTACAAAGAACATGAGAAATGTTTGTAATGTTCACACAGCAGAGTGCAGTTCACAGAAAAATGGTTTGCTATCTGTTGAGAATTAAAGGAATGAGCCCATTTTTCCAGTTAGCAGAATCAGAAGAATTCAAGTCTTGCATGATTGCAGTTTTAACCAAAATCACACTGAGAACAATGCATTCAAAATGATACAACTGTAAGTATCAGTGGTAATTTTAAATCAATTTAGAGTGTGCATTTTGTTCATGTACTTTTCTAATTGAGATATACTGGGACAATTCATAAGTGGGTAAACTTGCACCTGTTGGCTGGACAGCACAGACCATTTCCTGCATGCCTGAGACCCACATCACATCCAGCCAAGAGGCACAAACACACGTGTTGCGGTTTTAACCAGGCACTCCTTGTCCACCCCCACCGCCCACCCCAAAACCTCTGACGCTACTAAAAATGGGTCAGAGAAAAATCTCCTCTCTGGGTTTCTCTGCAGGCCAAAGAAAACTTCCTGAAATTGTGTCCCTGGTTTCCTTTAACTTTGTACTGTATGTCCAGTGTGATGAGACTGAGAAGGAGGCCAGTGCCTTTTCTTTAAATGTGAGCAACAGCAGAGCTCAAATAAGCCCAAAACTTCTCTTTTTTTATTTATGGTCTCAAAAGCTAGTGCTGGGCCAGCCAAAAGAAACAAAACAAGACCAGTGGGACTGTCAAAGACTAAGCCATTGTCCCAAAGAGAAAATAAAAGTAATGCTAAAACTCTCTTTATTTGACATTTGGGACAGAAGAAGCTAAATAACCACAATACTAGATCCAGAATTTCAGATTTATAAGAGTCCTCAAGTAATACAGACTCTCTTTTCGTTTTTTCTATACAATTACTGCTATATATTTTGTATGGAAAGCCTCAACTTTATGTTTTACTGTTGCTGATGCTAATTTAGTCAATGTAAAGCATTAGTGACACATACAGAAGATGAGCCATCATTAGCGGCAGAAAAATGACTCTCATCTAGGGTTAATGATCCTTATCCTGTGTTAAACTGTGTTCTTCCCACGCTTAAAACACACTTTATCTGCACCATTAGGACTCCCAATTAACCCTCCAATCAGGTTGTGGCCCAGGTAAAGGTCATAAAAGTATGTGTGCATGCATTAATAGCACTCACCTCATGCATTTTCATATTCTCAGGTGTCACATGCCTTTTTTTCTCAGTTATCTGGTATTTGAAATAATCAGTGTGCTTGATTTGACCTTAAAATCTGAATATACTAGCTTCCCATTTCTGCTGACTTTTTTAAAAACCAGAATAACTAATGAGAGTTTCAGTAGAAAGGATTGGTCATTCACACAGCAAGGTGTAGCACGCCTAAGGAGGAGCACTGAGGTTGCCTTCCTGACAGGCCAATCTCCGGGTTCGCTCAGGTCAGCAAACGGCTAGCTCTCATCTCCGCTCTCATCCAAAATTGTCTTTGATCTTGTACAATATGCTACAAAAGAGCGGGTGGAGGGTGCAGGTCAAGAGGGCATCTGTTGTGCCTGCAGCACCTCCTTTTATTCTGAACTGTCTTGGCTCACAGCTCTGCCGTCTCTGAATTTTGCTGAGTGTTCAAAACTTTTCACCTTGCTGACTGACTGTCATACCAAGGGCAAAAAGTCACTGCTGGGTGAGTCCATGTACAGGAAATGTTATACAGTACAAAATATTCCAAGGAATGCTCAATGCAAATCTATATTGTTCATTAACAGCAGCAGCAGGGAAGTTAATACTTAAAAGGAACTTTAATGGCCTGAGAAAGCCTTCAACTCTCATCCGAGACATGGAAAATCAATGAAGAGAACATATAAATGAAAATATTAGAAAAATGTTTTTATAATATATCACAATATTTACACAGAAAAGTAAAAAATGAGTTTCTTTCGCTATGTTGTTTTTCAATTTTCTACAGAATCAACTGTGTCCTTGTTTGTTTTACCAGCTTTCTGTATAAAGTCATTTTTAAAGCAACATAAAACAAACACTGGCATCGCAGGCAACACAGCAGCCTTTTATAGTCATCAGATCTGAGCCAACAAGTATGCAAGTAAATGATATAAATTATGGTTGTGTGTTATAAAATGCTGAGGTTCCAGACGGGTGGGGTCTGCAACATAATACAACAGAATTGCTGCCAAAAAGCTTGAACAATCAGAGGAAACGATCTGGAAGTCGATTTAGCATCCTTCTCTGCATCCTTTTCTGTGATGAACTGTCTGGCCTGATCTGTAATGTCTTCTGTCAGTGAGCTCGACACATCTGGTACTCCAAACAGGATAAAACAAATGAAAAAATTACTGCAGTGCATGCATCAAACTGTGAAGTTTGTGTTGGAGTCCGGCTCTGAAGTTCATCAGAGGCCTCAAACTGTCACTGTGGAGCAAACTATTTGCTGTTGTTTTATGTGAGCCCCAGACAGAATACGATAATGCCTCTTACTGTGTGTGCAACACTTCTGAATTATTTCACATACAATTTTGGGAGGAGCGGCACTGATGAGTTCAAGAAGTCACCCTGACAATTCCCCTGTTCTCCCCAACTGTTACACATAAACAAGGAAACCATTTGTTCACACCTGGTCCAACCTTAGGATTCATATTTCTTCTCAGTTATGAAGTCAAAGTCCACACAAATGCTAGTTTAACACCCATTCAGCTTTATTCTATTTATCCTGTTTATGGTCACAAGGAGTCTGATCCAATCCGAGCGCAAGTTGAGTAAAGAGTACATGAAGACAATGCAGCAGCCTAACACACAGCATGATCAATCATTTACAGTGATATCATTGGCAAACTCTTTGTTTGTGTTCCCTATATTAATCACATTCACTTAACCAATTTTCACTCCACATTTTCCAAAGGTCATTCATGCTGCACATTCAGTGGCACTATGCCTCCATAGTTGATCCTACCACTGTAGATTGAGAACCAGTGGCTCAAAGAGAAGAAAAGTAGTTGTCCAGCTAGAATGATGCCCGGCTAAAACTAAATTAAAATAATAATCCAGTTCCACATTTGTGCATATTAAGGAGCAGAAGGGCAGCTATAACATGCAAGACAACAACACATGACCAACAGCCCTAACTGGCTAGTTGTACTTAATAGCTGCACTTTGTTGTGTGCGGCAGAAAACAACACTTCAGATTTTTACCTTTCTGCGATCAGTCCTGTTTACCCAAGGATCAATCTATGGAATGTGACCTAACAATGGGGAATTATTAGTTTCATTAACATACTTCACTTATCCAAAAAGAACTAAAGAATTTTATAGTAGTGCCTTGTACAAATGCATAGTAATACACAACTAGATGATGACATGCTGACAAGAACACCCACAAATCCTGTTACAATTCATTGTTCAAATAAAGGCCAATGCAAGCCGATATTACTTTTGTATATGCAGCATAATCTACTTTACTTCCATTTATGCAATAACAGGGGAAGCCCTACTCACCAGTCTCCTGGTCTGAGCTTGTTTTTTTAACAGCAATATGGTTCTCATCAATCTGACTATTTGGCTGTACTTTATCACGCTGCTGTGTACACACTGTGTTTTACGAAAAAGGCTTCTGAGGGAAAGAGACGATTATGCCACCGGAGACTTTTTATTGACGAAAGTAGGAGTAAGCAGTGATTAGCAGTAACAGCATACTTGCAAATCAACATTTTAACGCAATAAAGTAAAGATAATCAGTAAACTGGGAGTCTTCTAAATATGCAGTATTCAATATACCTTTAGAGCAGGGAATATAAAATCCACGTACTGGCTCTGATTATGGTTAAAAAAAAAAAAAAGTAAACAAAAGCCCTGGTGACTATTTCAGAATTTATAGTAGCTGACACACACACACATACAAACATGATAACCACCTTTGTGGAGAATTACCCCACATATCCAGTGTAGATACAGCTGGAGCAGCTCAAATGAGACAAATGTTTAAACAATAACCATTTTCTACTCCCCCGGCCAGGCATGTTTGCAGAGCAGGAGCAGCCCTCAGTAAAAACTTCAACATTTGTGGTTAATGTTTGAAAAGCTACTGAAGAGTCTCCCAATTAATTTAAACTGCACTGTATATATTAGCCTGCTCAATTTCTCCCGGGCAATGTGACCCCGAGAATATCTGCCTGCTCTCTAAGTGACACTAATGGGCAGATTTCCTCCCTGAATCCAGATGATTACCACATCACAGTCACACTGCGTAAGAGGTGTGCACAAAAAAAAAAAAAAATCGCTCAGTGTGAGCATAAATGCACATTCTACAGCTGAGCTTTTACTTTATGCAACTGCAAGCGTATAAGAGTTGCTAGGGTCAGGAAGACATATATTTTGTCATCAGAGGGTGTATGCATAGGCTCTGTGCGACCTGGATGTAGTCTCACTGTGGTCTGGCAACTACACTGTAGATGCTGATCTAGTGCACAATGAACCCGACCTCCAAGAAGACTCCAAAAAGTAGCATAAACAGAACCACCATGCTTCCGTGGTGTCCACAGCTGTCCGTGCATTCATGTCTGTTTGAGAGCACATTCAGGCCACTGACCAGACCACACACATGCTGCAGGCACAGCCACTGGACAGAGCACTGCTTTCTTTTTGATATCAAACACTATTTAATCATGCAGTCTCATTAAATAGATCTCTATGTTGATGTTATTATTGAAATGCCATCAGATTCACTAAAGGTCAAATTGCACATGAAGTATAAGCAAATAAAACTGAAGCTAGCTGCGGCCGCTTGGGCACTCAACCAAATGGAAAGTGATGCTGCATGATGTATTCTGTTGTATGCGCACTTAATGAAATGAGAAGATGACACACATTCATTAGAATAACTTGTATCATATTTCTCTGTGGCATGTTGTTGCCTCCAGTACGATGTGTATATGTAAAGGCACCTTGTTTCCAGTCAACAAGAAGAATCTCATATGTATCAGAGGGCTGATAATTAGGTCAGAGCAGTGAAGACACACACATACACACACACACACACACACACACACACACAAAAGTGCATACACAAACACACATGCATGAATACACACATACAAATTCAAACAAACTACATCCAGGTTTTATCTTATTCAGAAGAGACAGTGGAGAACAGAGTTAAAGACTCTCTCCTGTCATTGATTTAAGCCCTAAAATATCTCGTCTGACCGTTAAACTTTAGATTTTTTTTTAAGATATTAAATTAATTCATATCTTAAAATTGATTACCGTAATTTCCAGAGCGTGCCTGGATATAAGCCGCACCCACTAAATTTAAAAAGAAAAAAGATTTTGTACATATAGGCTATAGGCCGCACATGTCTATAAGCCGCAGATGTTCATGTTGTAACATGGGATATTTACACAGAAAAATATAACACAGAAAGATTTTTTTAACTTTTAATTAAATAAATG
>JAQMCX010000003.1:5148617-5162240 GCA_029814765.1 Acanthurus leucopareius | reverse complement strand
AAAGTCATTGATCGCTATCTTTGCTATCCATGATGAGGGCATGTGCATGAAGCGCAAAATGACTGATCTGAAGAATTCAGTGTAAGTGCATTTGATTTAATTCGAACAGTTCCATCGGTCAACTGTGACCTGTTCGGTAATTTCATCGGTCTGATGTGACGAGGCTGAACGTATTGGCGGCATGAAGCTCTTTAGCCTGTAAAAAGCCATAAATTCGCCATAAAGACGCATCATTGTTTAAGCTGCAGGGTTCAAAGCGTGTGAAAAAAGTAGCAGTTTACAGCCCGGAAATTACGGTAAATATCACACTACACTTTTGAACTACTTAAGTACGCGCACAGCTATTAATCATGAGATCTATGACATGACCACACCCACTACTAGCAACCACTCCCCTTCCCCGCTTCCTCACCCAACATCATCTTGCTAGCTACATAACATTTGCAAGGGCAGCATGTTTTAACCAGACCTAGTTCCTGCACAAGTAGACGAAGGGGACCAAACTGTACTTGGCACTTGGAACTGGATGCATCTGAATGGTAATGTGTTTTTATGCATCATTCTGTAAAACTTGAATGCAGCAGTAAGAGATATCTTTACTCTTCAACTTGACTATGTTAGCTGTCAGCTAATAATAGTGTTACTTAAATAATCGTAGTGTTAGCGATCTTCTGACTGATGTCGTTTTTTTGTGGGTTTTTTTTCACTGATGTTATTACTGTTTAAAAATAATCATGCTAATGGCATGCTGTGTTAGCATGCTATTGTTAGCATTTAGACATAAACGCAGCCACGCAGAGCTGCTACCTGTATTGTTGTTCATAGCCTACTTTGTGGACTTTTGATCTTACCAAAGTAAATCACAATTAATTGATAAGAAATCTATTCAACAGCTTCAGCATGCATAGAAATAGCAAGCTAAAGACAGACACAGACAGTATACTTGCCAAAGTGAACGTTTTTGCAACACATGCACCATATTCCTTACTTTATGCGACCCTTTAAAATTACTAACTGTCTCCGTCATTAACAAGACAAAGCATTATGTATACTGACAAAAATCCTAACGCGAAGTGGTATCTATTTGTTTAACCATTTATTCATGTCTTAAATATTCATGAGCCAGCTTTACAGATGCTTTGAGGGAAGGTCTGGCCACACACTCTGAATTACACCTCTCACTGAGACAGATAACCACCAACTGGATTGTAAATAAATATGTGCTGAAAGCTGGGTGAGTAGGGGGAAAACGGTGGAAAGTCAGGCAGTTCAGTCCAATTAAACAGGCTGAATGTGGACACGTTGTGAGAGGCTTGTTGCTACAGCTGCCAGAGCATCAAACAGCAATGGACTTTCCTCCGCATGTGTGTGTTTGCATTATGGAAATAGGATTTAGAGAAAGGTGTTAGTGTTTGACGCCTAAACATTTCCACAGTCTGAGCCCAGTTGAGAAAGTGATTAACATTTAACAAACATCAGTGGAGTGTAATTATTCCTAGCGGGTGAATGAGTGGTGCTTATGGGATATTTGTTGCGACTTTCTCAGATATATCTGCTACCTAAGTGGAACCAAGATGAGTCTTAAAATAAAAAAGCTACATTTATGTTATGACACCTTGATTTTAGACCCCACTCAATTTTCAAACAGTCATGCATAAACCAAAAGCATGAATTTAACCACAGACAGACAAAAAGCTCTAAGAAACCGTGAACTGTGAAGAAGATACTCTCCTGGTTCACAACTTAGAAACTATTCTATTTTGGAGCTGCTGCTCTCATCAGTACATGATATTTCTATCAGAACAAAGCAAAAGTTCAGGGAGAGTGTGACACAAATTCTTTTAAGAGATGCTTTTGATGCAAGGACTCTTGCTCTCCTGCTATTTTCAAAAAGCATAACAAAACAAAACAAGAAATAAATCCCAATACTCCCAAGCTGGAAATAAATATTGTAAATGTCTCCATTAAACGATACTTTCCAGCATCCATCTGCTACTTTTTTAAATTGTCGGAGACAATCTGTGATGAGCAGCCCCCAGGAAGCAAAACACGCGAGAGACAGCAGAGGAATTTGTCTTCCCCGTCTCTCCAAACTTGGTCAGTATATTGGTTACACCCATGGCGCTCACATGTTTCGCCTCAACTGTGACCCAGCAACGGTCCCTGTAAAATAACAATAAAACCATTCATATTTTAAGACTGCGCTTTGATCCAGTTAAGGCTTCATCTTATTTCATCTCCTCTCTTAGGTAAACAAGAAAAAACAGCCATACTTCTAGGCAGTAAAGAAGATGTGAAATCTGAAAAATGAAGGCTGCTACTGCAGCGTTTCACCATTTGACACATCAAAACCACAGAGGAGCAGTGAGGAGGAACATTTCCATAGAAATATGACTTAATTACACCATAATCATAAATTACAGTTGTAATTGTTAACAAATTAAAAGAGGATAAAGAAGGAACTGTGACATTAGCCAGAAATATGTTTTTGAGTTTTAATCAGATGGATGATTTGCATCTTTTCAGTTTTATTAATAAAATAAACTGATGAGCATTTAATGATCCATAATTTGAGTTGTAGAGCAAAATCACAGCACATTGAATTGTTATTTTTGTACTTAGTGAGCTCAATTAAGAAGACTATGTTCACGATGCCGTAAAAATATTGACAAGGTGGCACAGCCCACTAATATGTGTTTAATATCTTAGATTGAGTGATCTTCTGCCTTAATCAAAGATTATTGATGCAAACAGCTCAAACTGAGTCTGGACTTCCCCCTGTCATACATTCTTATGCACAACCAGCCAGAGAATGTGTCCTTCAGCGGTTTGCCATGTCCTCATCAATCACCTACCAAGGAGACGCATTCATGAGGAAGACTGAATAAACGTCACCTCTATGATGGGAACAGCAGGAGTTGCAAAACTTTTTAAAGGACGCCTCGTCACACCTCTGACATCTACTTTTCAGAATGAGCAATTGCAAATCCCTTTCTGAATTCTGATACTGCCTATGCCCTGGGCTGAGGTCCACTCAGTCCGTTCAGCCTGCCTCCAAATTCCTCAGGCTAGACAAATAACATCAAATAAACCAAAAGAAAAAAAAGGACTGGCCGCTCTCAATAAAAACATTCAGAGAATCTGCTGAGAATAGAGCTCCTGTCACAATCACCTCAATTACAATTTAATAACCTCTACTGGAAAGAAAGAGTTGGGGAAAACATCCATTATTAGATGCATCACGATGTGGATGTCATCTTAAAAATTCTTGCGTGATGTTGACTGAACCAAAAAGGTGGACTTTAATTGGTTGGACAGTGAAACACTCTGACAGTCTATAGCAAGCACATGCTAACATGAACCTAAAACTCTCAACATTTTTTATGTTTTACGACAGTGGTTGCAAGTGTGTTTTTGATTTAATCACTGATAATTTCATTAGCAAGTAGAACATGACTTGAAGTATATTGTGAACTTTCTACACCATCACCCAGAGACTACCATCAATGGAGCGCAGCAGCAATCAGCTGGAACAAATGAGAACAGCAGACCAACACACACTGCAGCATTAAACAACTTACAGCAACTCTGAGGTGAAGAAAACAACTCTGATCACAGTCTGTTTCAGTTCACTTAAAGAATGATTTCTATATATCAGGTATCTATGAATGTTTAATAGAAATCTAAATAAAGATGTATCTCAATGCATTTATAATTGATTTTCCAGCCCTCTGAATGAGATTTGAATCAAATCATGAGGTGCTTTGAGATTCTCACCCCTGCTGTAAAGAAAACAATTGCAGCCAATTAAATTAAAAAGTGTATTTCTGTCAGGAGCAGTGTGTAAATTATCTAAAAATATCTAAAAATACTTTCACTTTATTATTGTATCAATATATGATTCTGAGCTTTGTATCTTATTGTTTAATGTCATTGTGAGATTGTGTTGTATGTATGTATATCTTCTCTTTAATTTAGTCTTAAATTATTTTCAGTGTAGGTGTGAAAAGTGTTTAAATCTATAGAGGGACAGACTTGTTACTTTGACTCTATTCATCTTACGTGATGTGGATTGTGAAGAGATAATAGATGTCTGCTGAAAAAGTCTTGTTCTGCTGAATTAGATGTACTTTTTAATCCAACTTATCTACGAAAACATTACTATAACGCAGTGTCAAAATGGATGCCGTGTAACCAGTGTGAAAAAGGAAAAATATGCCAGCCTCATCTGTTTCACACTGATTCTTCACACACTGAGGGCTTCTGTGGTGGGAACCCATGATGAAGCGGCAAAAGCTAGATTCAGTGTCCTGCCCAGAGAACAGTGATGGGCTTTGTTCCCGCTTTGCTGCCATGGGACCCAGTTTGGCTGATGGTAATGGGCTTGTGTCCATATGGGGGGATCCAGGCCATCATCCAACATACAGGGATCCATTAAGAGGACACTATCTGAGCTGCAGGGGCAAATCACATTAGAAGCGTTTTTCCTTGGGGGATTAATAAAGTTGCTGACGTGCATTCGCGCTTGACTTGAATGCAGTGATGGTGATGACAGTATTAGGATGGAGCACTTGTGAGGTCACAACACATTTTCTCTCTTACCCTAAGAGGCAGCCATGTAGATAGGTTTTATGGGTTTTCAAGCATCTGCCTCTGTGATTTCAGCCTCAACCTCAGTACAATGAGTGGAAATGGAATTGCATTTGTGTTGCTCACGGCATACACAAGTTACAGCTAAAGGGAAACTCCACTGATTGTAGACATACATATTTGTTTCTTGCCACGATGGGTACTTCTTAGCTTCTGAAAACAGTTGTATGATGTCTGGAAAAATGACTCTGAGGATATCACCGGGATTATTTTCTCAGGTTTGGTTAAACTTCATATTTAAACAGACAGCTAGCATTACACTCATTATGTGTTTACCAGATATGTGGATTTCTTGTAAACTGAGGTAATTGGATGTATTGTGGGAACTGTAGGATTCAGTGTTTTCCGAGTTTGACCTGTACATGGAAATGTCCCATATGTGTCTTCTGCTGCGCCAACTTAAACCATTCTCTGTATGAACATGCTTTTAGTCAGTTCCACAATTTATTTAAATATGACATTAAAACATTTAGGAAATTGTTTAACCCCTTTCAGAAAATGAAAAGCCATGAGTCCTTTTGAAAAAACTCTGGTTAAAACAATAATCAACAGATCAAAATCTACTCCCTACCAAAACAATAGTTCCTGTGAAATCTGTAATATGCATATTTTCAATGTAAAAAAGGTGCAATACTTCTGGACTTTCAAGACACTCTAGGGATGTCAGTGTTGATTTGTTAGTCAGTCAGTAAACCACTTTCATCAAAATTGAGATATCTCAACAGATATTAAGTGTGTTACTCTGTACAGGCATTTATTTTCCCCAGGAGAGAAATGCTATTGATTTTGGGAAGGAGGATATATTGTAACAACCTTATAAATCCTGTGCCATCCCCATTATTTTTTATTTGCTTAGCAATGCTTTAACTAAATACCTATAAAACTAATGGCACTTAACTGTATTTATAAAGTGCTAACAAGACAATTTAAATGGGCTAAATAAGGAGCATGGCAAACATTTTACCTGCTCAGCATCAGCATGTCATTGTGAGCACATCAGCATGTTTGCAGCATTCATCTCAGAGCACTGCTGTGCCTCAGTACAGATTCACAGAAGTGCCCTCAAGGCTTTTTACTCCTAAAAAGAAACTTTTGTATGCTACAGGGAACATAATCCCTATCACCTCCACTGTCCTGGGGTGAAGGCAGAAGCATGTCTCAGAGCCAGGACATATTTAACCAAAATTACTGTATGTGCATGGCTGGGTACCACCAGCTGTAAATATGTCGTGTAATTTGAGTAAAATGACCCTTGAATGAAGGAAACCAATTTTCTTTTTGTTTTAAAAACTTGTTCTGGGAAAATCATGGTTCCATTCCTGCCAGAAAAAGTCCACAGCTGCAGCACGAGTGCTGCAAACACATACATATGTGTTATTAAGCTTGTCAATCAGCTGCCAATTCACCACAACAGTCAGTTAGCCAGCTGGGCCGACAGGCAGGCAGTCAGTCGGCTGGGCCAGACAAGGGAACAGCTGGCCGCCACTTTCAACTCACTGAGGCTACCTGGTCTGGCATCAGCTGCTAACAACAGAAATATCCCTGCCAAATGCTGCATGTGGTGGGACGGATGGACAGGCTGTACTCAGAGAGTGAAGCGCAGGAAGGGACGGAGCACGCAAACTGCTGCTGCTCCAAGAGGTCAACCTCGACAAACCTTTGGCTGAGTGTCCTTAAAAGCTTTGCAATTGTCTCTCCATCACTCTGGAAGTGGAGTGATGAGGCTCGAAAGGTTTAATGGCACTAATAAGGCCTAGTGAGACAGGTGACATCATCCTGTAGGTCGACCAGCGACACAGCCACCCAAAGAGACATGTGAGACGGGCGGAATTATTCCACTGACATTATTCCGGTCTGAATTTAACTGTCAAGTACTCAGTGAGAATGAGGCCAACTGACTGTAATAATATTCAAAGCAGTCTCTGATGTGGCTTGTGTGTGCGTGTGAGCTTAATATGCGGGCTTCCAAGTGTCAGCGAGAGCGTGCACGCATACATCTGAGGATGATTGACTGAAAGGGGGGGGGGGGGTTATCAAGCCGCTCTCTCTCTCTCTCTCTCTCTCTCTCTCTCTCTCTCTCTGTGATTTCAGCCCCTCTCTGATTTCCCCATCATCAGCCAATGTCAGTGTCACCATCAGGTAGAGGAGCACTGATCACTAGGCTGGGCCCGGAGGTGAAAGCAATCAATAGTTGACTTCAGGGGGCAGGCGGGAAGAGTCAGAGCGGCCATCATGGAGCTCATCATAAGGCTGCGCGCATACAGCCCTCTGGGACATTGCATATGATGTGGGGCTCATTGACATGGACACGGTGCAGTCACTCCATCTGTCACCAGTCGGCTCCCTTATCTTGCACTGCATTAAGCTTTTATATGATGCTATATAGTGTTATCCGATTTAAGACATTTACTGTGGCAATTGAGGATAAGCACCAGGGCTGGAAGGTGAAAACCTTTGGCAAGCCTCCTGCAGGGTAAACCCCGACAAGGATCTCCTACTCCCCACTGTGTCCCCCTTTTTGCCTTTTTCTTGCTACAGGGCGATACAGCTCCTGTGATGACAGCTATTAGGACTCTGGGGAGGATAAAACAGGAGGGAGATCCTGATTTAAGTACTCACAGTTTTTCCAGGACAGCCAAGCCATAGAAGGAGCCGTTCCTCAGCAGGGAGATCTTGTTGTTGCTCAGGTTTCTGTTTAGGGGCGAGAGAGATATGAAGGAGAGAAGACAAGATGAGCATACAGAACATTTGTACATCCCCCCAAAAAAAATTCAAGCTGCAGGAAATTACTTATTCAAATGGTTGATAAATTGTTTATCCTCTGACTGTCGATATGTTGGCAAGAGATTAGGATTTATGTCTGATGAGATTGCAGTTGTAAATTACTCATCCCAGCCACGTCTCTGTATTGTTTATGGCCGTTTGTGGTTCAGATTGGTAATGATCCAACCCCATCCCCCACCCCCCACCCGATCCTCCACTCCTCCATGTCAAAATATCGGCCTGAGAGAAAAAGCTTGAAGAAATGCCAGTTCAGCGCAATTCACTCATCCATTGCTCACATTAGAACAGCAAACAAATCAATGAAACGCACCACAGGATCTCTAAGTGATGAATTAAAATTCAGAGGCCTTACAGTGCCTCCATTCGGATTAATTGACTGATAGTCGGCGCTACCTTTTCCCTTTTTTCCTTCTCTTTTTTATTTTTGATAAATTATGTCTGCGCTGAAAGGTGAAATAAGGTGAAATAAGAACTGTATGTTCTTCAAGTGATCCATTTGTCTGGCAAGGAAAGAAAAGTAGTGCTTGCTGCCTGCTGGGAATATTACTGGCAGGCTCAAACATACACACACACACACATTTTTGTCACAATATTTAACACACTTGACTTTGGGACTTGAGCCTTTCCCCAGCGCTTAACAAACCAGCACAAAAAGACACAAATAGAGCCCAACAGCACACACTAACACACACTCACACCTGCGCTCATTGTACAATACCTTAAAGGTGTGTATTCCCCAACCCCTACTTCCTTTATCTGTCAGTGTTCAGCACTCCATTGATAACTTTACCCTTTAACCTAACCTAGGTCTTGTAGAAAAAAGAATGTTAACAGAAAGTGCACCCATGCTCAAACACACACACACACACACACACACACATGCTGTAACACACACAGTGCAGTCTGGCTTTATCCCGCAGTGACTTGTTAGACCACATATGTCCTGTGTTACCAGCTACCTGCTGCTTGAGTGCAAGAGACATTTCAGACGTGGGATCAAGTTCACTCATCCATCTAGATAATAACTTCCACTGTGTTTGTCCAATATAACATGGCCACACTAAGACATGAGCGACTTAGTGCCAGTTGCTGCTGCAAACACAGTGATTCAGCAGGACTGTGCAGGTGAAGTAGGACATCACATGGGGACTGATAAACTGTGTGATGTGGTTAAAGAAAAAAGATGCTTGGTTAGTGTAAAATTGTCCAAACAAATTAAAAAATACACATTTACATAAAGCAAAAAAGAACTCCAGATGAAATAAAGTAGAATCACAGAGCGTGGTTTCAGTGTGCTCATAAGTTAGCCAAGGTTTAAAGGCTTGTTACATGATTTTTTTGAGGCTCTCACTAAGGCTGATGTGGTGCTCCATGAACACTATATATCTGCTAAAAGTTGGACAACAGAGCTTTATTGCAAAGAAAGTTTATTCTGCTCAGAATTAACACTGAGTTATTAAGAAAATTCAGGGTTTGAACAGACTTCAAATTAAAACTGGTATTAAATGGTACTAGAGGGGTGAGTAAGACGTTGGTAAGTTGAGTCATCATTAACTCAACTGGGGATTGTGCGCGCTCACATTAAATGGAGGTGTGAGGCAGAGTTTTTCCAACATGACTCGTAGTTCATATTTTTCCCCAGACGAATGCACAATGATGATGTTAGAGTATGTGGAAACATTAACGGTCCAATCCACCACTGTGGCTCCTAACAAACAGCATATTGCCAATGAGGTAAATTCATGAGCATGCTGCAGTGTTCTTGTCCTGTGTTCTCTATTTTATACAGACTCTTCATCTATTGTACATGACAAGATACAGCAGCATATAAGGGCAATTGTAGAAAATGACACTATGGAGCTGAGAGAGGGGATATTCTGAAAAAGTTTAAGAAATTGTGGTAGTAAAGAAATGAGGGAAAAAAATCAAAATTTGCAAGAAAAAAAACATAAATATCGTCTGGTTTTGTCAGACTAGGTCAACCTCATCACACCACAGCATTACGCCTGCAGTCAATGACCTTATTAAATCATACTTTGGAGGAAACAGATTTTAGCCAACAATCACCATAATATCATGAGCATATGGACTTTAAAGATACATTAATGAGTACTGGGACTATTTAAAAGAAGACAATGGACTGATTTGGATTCAGTCTCATAAATTTATGACTTTAATCTCAGAGATCCTTTTTCTTGAATTATTACCCCATATCTCCTACTTTTTAATTTTTTTTCTAATTCTAATTGTCCTAATAAGCTGTCATAGTACAGACATGTAACATAAAAAAAACAATTTGAATAATCCAGGGAATAGATGAGATCTACTCCCTGCAGCAGAAGGCTTTAGGGCTGCCTGTGTGAATTTAATATGTACATCACTGTGTTAAGAACAACTCATTTAAGCTGAAACACCAGTGGAAAAACACATTTCATCAAGTCAGGATTAATACGGCAATGTTCTATCAAGTGGTGTGTATTAACAATTTTCTTATCATTAAAATTGAGTAAAGATGTGGTGTAAGGCTCTCACAATCCCTGCACCAGTGTACACTGGGTCTCTTTAGATGTGCCAGCTCTTTTCTGCGGAAGACTTTAGGTAAAGGGCAGAGCTTATATAACATGAATTTAAGCGAAAAGGTAAAGTGCTCCAGGCAGCTAAGAGACAACATACCTCATGTAAAATTTATCCACCTTTTGTAGCACAGGTTAACTGGGAAGTTACTCTAGATGTCACAAAGTTACTGAAGTTATCTGGATAAGCCAGTTACCTCGCTTTATAGTACGGGCCTCAGTTTCACTTGAGAAATTTCTTGCTGTGTTGTTTTGTCTGTGCTCTTCTCACCAGTTTTAACTGCAGTGTTTAGTCAGAAGTGGATGAAGTCACGAATTTCTATGCACCAATCAGCATTTGGATTTTTTTTTTAAGTCAAAATCTGATAAACAGTTGGTTGCTTATCACTAAGTTCTGTGTAAACAATGAATCAACTGTGAGTAATGTGAAAGGGGTCACTCAAGAGAAACCTACAAAGAAATAATAAATATCAGTCTTTCCAGTTCCCCTCAACTTAAAAGGTCATTTCTTGTGTTTTTGTTTTGTTTTCTTTTGATTTTTTTTTACACACATTGTTTTGGCTTTACTGTTTTGTTAAGCCTTAACTCTCTCGTCAGAATTGCATTATTTTTAATAAACTAAGCAAAAAAAAAAAAAAAAAAACCACTTAAATGGACTAGAACATTCGCACACAACACACACACATACACACACACTCACACACTCACACTCACACTGTTATTCCCTTTCCACTGGATGTAAAACTCACCAACACCCACAAACATTTGGCTTTTTCTGCAATGGTAATCTGTACAATCAGGATTTATTCCCAGGTCAAATCTGTCGACAGTAGTCACCGGTATTTACCGCCTCCAGCTCCAGACAGCAGTAAACATAACATCCAGGCTGACATGCTAATTTCCACCCCTTTCTGGTGCAATGCTATGTTGTGTGCTTTATTTAAACATCACTTCATGCTTAATACAGTCTGATAACAATCTACAAAGTTGATTTTGTTCTTTTAGTGCAAGATGCAGCACCAGCGAGACAGTGAGGTGAGAGAGCTTCTCTAAATCAAAGGGAAAAGTAAAGAAAAGAGTTAGATATATAGCAACATCCAACCATCCATGCCTGTTTAAGCAGCGTTTGAACATCACTTAGTCTTTGTTGAGTTTGAAAGAGAGACTGAAGTGAGAAATAAAACTGCTGTAACATTTTCACTAACCTCAGTGCTGTTTCCTGTTTTCCTGTTTTCCACCAGAAAATGAAACTTAGAGACATGATCATCTAATGGCAATGCAAAAGTCAATCATCGTTTTTTTTAATGGATTTACGTGCATTTTAGTTGCACTGATATGGTGGCAAATGATTACTGCAACTAGCTCACAAACATACCAGATTATTTAATTTCTATAGATGAAAACAGAACTACAAGAGGAGCGGTGTAGATGGCAACACTAGTAGACATAAATGCTAATGTTGCTAATGCTTTAAATTTCATTGCTTGCAAATATATTCACTGTCAGGGTTTTACTGTTGCTGATTAAGTGGTCAACAAACACATTTTAAAAGTGTTTATAAATCAAGGAAAAACATTGAATATTTGTGATTTGACAGACATAGAAATTCTGATAGCAATAGTCTAAAACTATTGGTCGTAGGTTTTATCATTAAAAAGTTTAACTTTGTAAAAACCTTTAAAATCTTGTATGCCCTCTCCTCACACACCCACATACACACGGAATTTCAAACAGATCTGTGAGCTACAGTACAACAGGGCAAGCTGCTAATGATTTATATCGCACTTATTCTACAGCCCAGAATAACATCATTTTAAATACACCTTGGATGGCAATGCTGGATTTCATATCTGCTAAAATATTGATTGCTCCAGCCAGCTCTTAAATCATCTGCCGCAGGGCCGCTCTCTGTCTGTGACGATGTGGATTTGTGCATGCCCATGTGACCTTCTGGCTGAAGCCCTGCTTTGCATGTGTGATGTTGCGTATCTCCTGTCAGCATAGGGCCACACAGACACGCACACACACACACACAGACACACACATTTCTCCACAAGGTCAGATCCCTCCGTCCCCCTCCTCCACCACCGTCCCATCTTCTTTTAACAAGGTTCTGCGAGTGATTGGCCAGGTTTAGAGGGAGACGGGTAATTGGGATGTGTCACCGGTTTCTTCTGTGACGACAGAGTGCTCGTTATGGCTGCAGGGAGCATATACTCAATTTTAACCCTAGGATTGAGCGGCAGGATCCCACAATGCATTGTGCTGAATGGGCAAACTGCTGGCCAAACTATTAGAGGAGCCAAGCAAAAGTGTACCATGAAAATTTCACGGTGAAGAGTCACATGCTGCATAAAAATAAATTAAACCTTAAAATAAAACTGAGCATTTGGTCACAAAATATCAAGGAAGGACACTATGAAAATTGTGTATTTTTTTTAAAAGCAGGCAAGCAGAAATACTCTGAATATTGTGTAATTTTTTCATTTGTGCCAGTTTGCTTTGTTACTCAATCTAACAAGCTTGCTTATGCATATTCTTTGGGGAAAGTACCCATCTCTCCCCAGAGTGATAACAGTTGTCTTGGCAGGAAAAGTGGAATTGAAGATAGGAAGTCCCCCCTCAGCAAAAGGCCAGGATGGACAAAAACTTGTGTCAGCAAATTTATGTCAACATCCTAGATTGTATTTACATTTGAGTCTACCCCGAAAGCAAACTTCGGAGAATATCACGTCTCAGCTATTTCAGAATTAAACATATTTACAAAGTACTAGTGGCCAAATCAGTCTGAATAGAAAAGACAGAGCTGAGTGTATACAAGATTCATACATATAATACCATAATGTGACAGTGTAATATTTTGATGAGATAATTTATGGTTTACGAGGCCCTGCCTCCATAATGCTAGGCCTATTTTACTACTCCAAATTTACAGTAATTTACAGAAAAATTGGTCTTTGAATCCATACAGAAGAGGACAGGAGCACACTTTTATTTTAAGTTAACAATATTATCGTCAGAAATGACATCTGTTGCTGGAACATTTTATCAGCCTAACCTAGCATAACATAATGCTAATGCTAAAACTCAGTCATTGAAAATGCCATCTTCAGCTGACTCATTGTTTTTAGTTATTAATTTTAACACGGGAATCCTATTTAAGATTAAATTAGTTTGTTATTTCTGCTACCTACATATAATCATTATGGCTTAAGCTACTGTATGTGTCCCAGCAAAAGTCAGCAACTAGCTGATGTAGAAGATTTGGAGTAAGAAGGAGCATTGTTTATGCATTGCACTGAAAAGCTAGCTAGCCCTAGCATTATGGTAAAGTAGCTTATCAAAATGAAAAATAAACTGGTTAGTGGTAAGCAATATCAGGGTCAGATTTATGCCTTAATGTTTGTAATTCTGATCAGTCTGGTGTCACTTTTATAAGAGAAAAGTGAAGATGCTAAAATGTAAACTTTCCGAAACCAATAAGCAGGACAACACTTGCTCTCCCAAGCAGTGTTGGTTCCAGCCCTAGGTTTCACTAGTGTAAGGCTGACTTCTTCCAGCCTTAGCTTCATAAGTTCGATTACTCACGGGCGTGGGTTAAGAAAAACACGGGGAC
>JAQMCX010000003.1:5036942-5148517 GCA_029814765.1 Acanthurus leucopareius | reverse complement strand
TCCAAATAGATCACAGAATAAAATAAGGTCATCTATCCAATAAAATAAATCTTCACAAAAATAAATCTCATCTTACACTAGCATCATCAGCTATGGCTAATAATATGGCCCTTGTCTTTGTAACACAAGGTTAAACTCTAAGAGGTATGGTCGTTGGCCAGACATGCTAATGTTTGCAGTTTAAAGCAGATAAACACATTTATATAACATGTTTAATCTTGTGGTTCTGGTTTTGAAATGCAATAATAAAGACACAACCCCCAAAAATCTTTAGATAGCCTAGCTAGTTATTACAGCTCAATGTAAGCCATTAAGCATGAGGGAAAATAAACAAAGCTTGACAGGCCTGCTGTGGCTACTTACAGTCATTGTTAGACAATCACTTCTCAGGGGAGAGGTTAACCTAACAGGAATCAAACATGTGGATGCCTGTAAAATTTACCATGCAAAATACCCCCCTTTACCCACAAATCAGAATACCAAAACTGTGTAGAAATAGACCATAAGATTTATAGGCATCCATTTAGAAGGACAAGAGCGTGTAAGCAACAGTTCATATGGATTTTTATCGTTGTTGATCCAGACATCAATATCATACTGAGTTTCTGTCAGTTTGCATTCATCTTGACACAAAGCTTTATAAGAGCAAAAAAAAAATAAATCAGCAGTTATAAGCTTCCATGGAAAGAAACTACTTGCAGAGTTGATCAGGTCAATTTCACAATACTTCACAGAGATATTCAGAGAAAAATAGCCAACATACTTATATTTGTTTCACTTTTAGAGGCCAGGTGGAGTAGTTTCTTTTATATTCATGGCCTTACTCTGAAGCAGTTTCTTAAAGTATTAAAAAAAAACCCAGCAGCCCTCTTTTCAAAGCCACATTCGAATGTTGTGATGATGTAAAAGTAGTCAACACTGAGATCATGGGATACCAATGCTGTCACTGTGTTTTGTCCCACGTCTCCCTTCTGTTCCCCAGACCGCTACACCTCCCTCTGCGGACGGACGTCCCACTCGGGGACAAGCAGCCTCTGTTTGTGCAAACTCAAGCGTGTCCTGTGCTGTGCTATGCTGCTTGTATGTGCTTGTGTGTGTGTGCTTGTGTGTGTGTGCGTCTGCTTGCCGACCTCTGCATGCCTATCTCAGGCTTCTGCGTAACGTCCAGGAAATTACAGGAAAAACAGAATTGAACATTATGTAAACAGCCCGTGACAAACTTCTGGAGCATCCGTCCAACTCTCTATGTACATTATCAATTATGTCTTCTGCGGACAAGTTGCTTTCAATGAGGGAGGAGTGCACAGATTCAGTATTGTCTCTGTGGGCTGCAGCAAATGGTTTATGTCATTGCCTGCTGTGTTTTAGTGCCAGCCACAGCCAGACGTGTATAATATACCTTCACAACGTCTGACCATAAGTTCTTTTTTTTGTGTAAATTTGGCTTTTTATGAGCTTAAAATTGTAGGGGTGCAAAGTTTAGTAGCAGTCGGAAAGTTTATTATCATTCTTTTTACTTCCCATTGTATCAAATACACACAGTGTATTCAAGAGTCTTTTCAGATTTTATACAAATGAAAAGACTTCTTTCAAGACAGTAATCACTCACTTTTTTGTAAATGTTAGAAAATCCTATTACAGCTAGAACGGTTAGTAAATTAATCAATGAGTCAACCGCAGGAAATTAACAACTATTTTATATAATAATCACTCAGGTGCCCCTAGGTGTCTTTCTATCAACATCCTTTGACTTCATGAAGTAGCGTGGGATCATGGGATTTGTGTATTTCACAGCTATTACTGCTGATGAAAATCTATCCTACTGACGCAGGCAGAAATGTCCATGGTTGTTCATGTTCATGAATTTATTATGTTCAATAAAATGAAAGATTTTTTTGGATTGAAACACTGTTGGAAACATTAGAGATAACATATAAAAAAACACAAATAAAAAAAACAGATATACTCCTTTTTTAAGACGTTTTCATGTCATACATCATAAAAGCATGTCTTTTGTTAGAACAGAAATGCCAGACATTTGCGCAGTTTCTTGATTTTATTCAATATGACCGTAAATTAACCAGGCAGGCAGTTTTCAATCATGAACTCTCCATAAAACAGTAGCTCTGGCTTTTGTTCTGGTTTGTATTCTCCTTCCACACCACAGCTGGGACATTTCTGTGAGGTCTAACTAAAAAACATTGCTATGCCATGCACCAGAGACATCTGGCTATATTATTACAGGAAAGCAGAATCAAAAATAGCTTTAACACATGCCATCCAACACACCAATCATGAGGACCAAGTGGAGTAAAGATCGCAATGTGAACTATTACAAACATTTGGATCTGCTGGCCTCAAGGTTTGCAGCCACTTTCCTTCAACCAGCCAAACTCTCTGTTATTATAGAAGATCGGGTTACTGAACACAGCTAACCAAAACAACAATTCATATCTTGTAACACTGACCTTGGACAGGAACCAGATTTAGCTTCAGGGTTTACCTACAGATGTACATCGTCTGTATGTGACAGCGAAGAACATCTGCCTGGGAACCCTCTCCTCACAATACAAACTACAATGTAAAGAAGAAGTCACAAGTTTTATCAGTATAAATGAGTCAAAGGAGTGAAATACCTTCACATGTTTTTCAAGGATTTTTGAGTAAAGTATCAGTTTTGAGATGATACTGTGGACAATTCCATGATACTGTCACTTGTTTCCAGCCTGGCAGGAAATATCATGGATGTAAAATATTTGATTTTACAGAAATGACTAAGTCTGAAATACATTTAGTATTAATAGATCAACATTTTACATTAATAAAAGACATTATTGGTTAGAATATTGGAAGCTTGTCCAACATTTACATCATATTTTTTTAATTATTTGCCGCTGCTGAATATCTCTGTGGAACAAATAAAGCTCTTATTGAAATCAAAGCAGGAAAACAAGGAAAAGCAGAAGCTTCAATAAGCAAGTGCATTGGGTCCAATAGCTGTTTTTTTAAAACAAAAGATTATATAGATTTAGATTATTTTTCAGGCAGGAAAATACCCAGAATCACTAAACTGACCCACTACCTCATTTCTAACTGATCATTTTATCTCTTAAGGTCTTTTTTTTTTTTTTTTTAAATAAAGATGGAGTAGGGAATATGAAGTGAAGCTTACAAGCCAGTTCACTGGACTCGCTGTCATGCTAAGCTTGATTTTGCCTTGTGGGGACAACAAACATTAATGCTGTATTTATTATACATTCAAATCTATTCCATGCAAGTTAATGAAATAACATAGCGATGTTAGGAATGTTATTAGTCAGCACTGACTTTCACTTTCAGCATTTGAAATTCAAACATCACTGGTAGCAGATTATATCAGCTCCGAGTAACTTGAGTAACTCTGACTGGGGTGCGGTTGGTGGGCTTTTTGCAAACTGTGTCTGCTACATGCAGTCAGAGATCTGAGGAGGAAGAGGCATCAATCTGCAACACCTCCTCACAATCCAAAGACGTTTCTGTGTTTTTGCAGTAGAACATGGAAGTTAGTCATTTCTGATCCCCTGTTAGCACTCGGTATATATTCTAATTCACTTTGACAAATATGTAACATTTATATTTATGAACTTGATAGTTCTGCACCAGGATCTGCATGAGTTTGGAGCAAACTATTAAAAAAAAAAAAAAAGGTGTTCAAAGTAAGTATGCTACACTCCACACACTGTCAGATTAATTAAATCAATATTCTCATGCTGTAAGGTTGTAGCTCCCCCCAAAAAAAAAAGTTTTATGGGTTTTTTTTTTCTCCTTTCAGTTAACAAAAGATGGATTCAAATCTGATCTTAATGTTTGATTTCAGAATGTAAAAACATTGGTCGGGCTGTATTATTGCACAGTTTAAAGGTTCAGACTTTCATTCATAACACTGCCATTTGAATTCTAGAACAACATTTGCTTTTGTCGACTATCTGCATATCGCAAGGTTTTAAGTGTTGTGTAGGTTGGACTGGCAGAACGGAGGGACGGTCGCCAGCACACAGATGCTGATGATGATTGCATGTATGAGAGAAATTGAGCTTCTGGAGGAATAAATACACAGAGTCACTCTGTTTTGCCCTGATCTTTTGCTGTTCATCTAGATGGCAGGGAGCTCAGATTTTTTTTTTTTAATTTTTGGTATTAAAATTGTTTGTCTTTACTTCAACCTTCAAATAGTCTCACAATTTTTGTAGTCTCGCCATTTTTTCTTGAAGGGCAATCTGAGATAGAGGCTCTCAATAGCTGGATAATGAATCATTACCTGATTGTCCTTAAATAAAAAGAGACACATTTGAAGTCATTGTTAGTTATCTAACTGTAAAACCATATAGCTGCCTATAATAACCTGGCTGGAGTCATGAGTGATCCAAAGGCATCCATCGCCTCTCAATCATGTGATAAAACCACATAGGATCAATGATTTGCATTGATCTGGCTGAGTGTGGATGAGGTGAGGTGGTATTTCAAGTGATGAATTTAGAAGCTAGCACTTGTCAAGACTTCTACAAATACACCCACACCCATACACAGGGACTCCCTGACTCAAAGACAGCATGCAAACACACGCACATGCATGCATGTATGTACACACACAGCAGCACACAGCAGTGTGCTGAGAAGAATCCTGTGAGACGAGCAGCAGAGCTAATGCCTTCAACTGTGATCACACCCTGCTACAGCAGCAACACACCAACAATCACCTTGTTTAACAATGAGTCAGGAATCAGGAAAAAAAGACAACAAGCTTCTAAGTTGGCCTTCTCTCTCACAATGACGATCTTTTAAATACCTTTAGTATTTGCTTTGTGGTGGAGGGGGGAGGCAGAGTATTGTCCTTGGCAGACACAGTATTTGTCTTTACCTAATATTTTTAGATGGTAAGTCTGGGTTTCGACACATTCTTGGTTTTTCAAGGCCAAAGCACAATTTGCAGACTCCTCTCTCTCCCCCAGCGGTCATGAACTCTCAATCACTGATTCATTATTGTCTAAAGCGAAACTGATCAGCTGTTTCTATAAAGCCTGCCACATGAGTGGTAGTTACAGAGCCTTTCACCCAGCCAATCTGAAGGCCAGTGGACCTGCACCATCTCTGAGTGATGTATCAATACACACCCACAGAAGGCTGGAAGAAACCTTGACAAAATACTGACCCATTGCTGGGAAAGAAATAAATCAATAGCTCCTTATTAAGGAGACTGGCAGCTTCTAACGTGCAGCAACGTTACTGATCGGCCCTGACCTCACGGTTCCTGAGCGCACAGATAACACAAGGGCAAATGTTCTTGGCTTTAGCTATCGCAAAGGGTAAAGTGCTGGGGATCTAAAAGTATTACACCCTCTGGGGCTTAGACGACTGATATTAGAGAGTGCACTCATCTAAAGATGAACCTTTTGCTTTTTTTAAAATCTTCCATATCACTGGAGATAAGCAAGAGAGAAGCCAACAGAGGGCCGGGGAGAGAAAGCGAGATTGGCATTACTCCTCTCAGCGTGAGATGTTAGATACAACATGTTGTATCAGGGTCATTTTGGTCAAGTCTCCTTGGATTAACAGCCAGCTCTCTATGTAAATGTGTGACATATCATTTAAGGCATTTTACGCTCTGAATGTCTTGATGCTGTGTGCACTCGTTGGGTTTTTCAGTGAGGTAATGCACAGGAGAATATGGACGGGCTGTGTGTGTGCATGTCAATGAAATATTCATGTAGAAGTACTCAGAACTCTGAAGAGGGTAGAGCACAAACAGCACCTCGGCAGACGAGAAAAAAGCCCCAAAGGGATAACAGCGAGGAAAAATAAGGTAGAGAGAGTGAATATGAGAGGAGGGGAGAGTAGAATACACAGAATGATATTTATAGCTATGCAAGAAAATGAAAGTGTATGCAGACGTTCGTTTTAGGAAAAGAAACATGAAAATGAATTGTCTTCTGACATGCTACGTTTGCTTGCGAGGATGCACACAGATCAATACTAACCTTCGACCTTTTTCATAAAGCCATCACAAACTGTCCACCTACGCTGCTGCAGAACATTATGTAAAACCCACTAACTAGCAAACAGCCATTCTTCCTGTGGTGTCTCCTGAGTACCTATTCATTTTCAAAATATGTGATAAGTTTTTTTAAGTCTTTTGCAAACAGTTACAGCCCTGTCCTAATCACACTCTGGACACTGTGAACAGTCTCTTCTGTCTGTCCTTGAAAGGTTGATGATGATGATGATGATGATGATGATGATGATGATGATGAGGCCACAGACCTTTTTGTGCCTAACGCCTCCAAATTTGAGTCCCGCCCTGACTAAATATCCCTGCTTTTTCGCCTTCAAAAATGATACAACCAGGCTTAGCAGGGTTTCTTAAGAGAACATGCTTAAAAATCAAAAAATGATGAGTTCTAGCATCTGAAAGTACAGCAGCATTTCATTCATCCTGCAGATGAACCGGATTGGAATTAAAATTAAAAGCACAACATACTCATTCAAGAATACTTTTACCCTGTTTTTTTTCACTCTGCAGCAGTTGAATTTTAAAGTAAGGGGCTTTATAGAAACGGAGAATCAGACAAGAATTGTGAGATCCCTTAAATGAACTCTTATCTGTTGTTAAAAATAATAGATTATAGTTCCTTTGACATTACTTCTGGTCTGCCATCCTTTATGTTCCCTGACTACTGATTCAAATAAATACATGCTTAATGCCATCATCTGAATCATCCAAATTCTTAAAAAAATCAAACAACTAAAATGTGACTTTAACTAATTCCAACTTTTGTCAAAAGACTAAATTTATATCAAAAATCAGGTGCCCAAACTGACACTGTGGTTTGCTCACCGAATAAATTTTGATTACATTATAAGAGGTGCTCCTGGAAAGTTCTTGTTTTACAACATTTATGCAGATGTGGAAAAAATGTCAAATTAATTCAAAGCCCATGCATTGGACTATACAGACCCCGCAGGAACATGTCATAATAATATGTAAATGATGCAGCCAGGTGTGGTTATAATAAAACAACTCTGTAGGAGGAAAAACATCAGCAGTTTGTATTACTTTATGTGAACTTGGTAAGAACTTTGCAGTTATGTAAGTGTGCAGTGCTTATCTCTTTGCATGCAGTTTCCAGCAGTGAGGAGACTCGGTTAAAATCTGCTGTTACCTTGCGACAAGCACCTCCCTGTCCAGACAATTCGTCACATCATCTCAATCAGTCTCTGTCTGAGCCATCAGGTGACATTTTACTAAACACTTCCCCCTTTCCCACTTTCCCAGAGTCCTCTCTGTCACTCCCTCGGTTCCTTTAATGGCTCTTTCACCGCCTCTCCATGTCTATCTCCCATCTTTGCTCTATCCCCTTGTCTCTTCCACAATCTGTCCCTCCTCTTCCCTGGACAGGCGGTGACTCCCCCTGGTACAGCGCAGCCCTAGACAGGTGTCGGCTACAATTTCAGCTGCTGCTCTCTGCAGAGAAGCAGTGCCTCTGCTGCTCGGCAGCGTTGAAACCATTACACCAGCCAGGTCCCAAGGTCAACAGAGCTGTCAGGCCAAGCTCCAGGCTCCTCATCTCCCTGTACCCCGCATGGACGATAAGGAAAACAGTCGGAGGTGTTAATCGAGAACATTGTGCTGCACAGAGTTGCTGGCACACTCTCCCACACAGTTCATTTTCATCTCTTTTCTTCATGCTAATTTTCTTTTTTTTCGCTTGTTAAGTTGTTTTTCTTGGAATTTGCAAGGCGCTGCATTATAGCTGGTTTTTGTTCCTCATAAACATTTTATAGATACAATGGGAAAGGTCAAAAAGAAAAGCAACAAAGCCCAATCTGTGCCTGTAATCAGAGGTGGCATTTGGATCTGGGTTAGTATACGTGAACTTGACACACTGTGCTTGAGTTGTCATTGAACAAATGGCTCTGCAGGGAGCTCATACTCTGTGTTGGTGTTGAGTTCAGGAGAAAATGAATTGAGCACGTGGGGGAGACATTCAGGAGATTTGTAGGGCTATCTACAGGGAGAGATCGGTATGTGCATACTTCCCTTGATATATCTGTTTATTTGCACAGTAAATCTAAACAAAAGAGCAGGGAGGCCACTTTGGCCTGACAAAGGTCACGTTTCCTAACTCAGGAAAACTGCTTCCTGGCCAGCTCAAGCTAGGCCGCAGGATTTCATTCACCAAGGAGCAGGATTGAGTGAAGAATAGGCTTATTTTTACTAGTCGAATCATAAAAACAACCTTACATTTCTTCAGTAAACTGAGGAAATGTGTCATTCTGTCAGGAAGGGCTGCAAAATTAATCAAGTTTCATTTTCAACATGATTTTGCCTTCAAACAAGATCTTTGAAATGAAATTGTTGTGCCACTTTTTGTTTTCTAATGATGCTCCCTTTTGATTTGAGTTTATAGATCCAGCTCACCTCCTTCCCTTAAAGGGTATGGAGCAAGAGTTAGGACCTTCTCACCTCCATAAAAGCACGAACTCACTCTCAGCCAAGCTTCAGGGCATGTTTAGTTTAGCAATACCCCAGATGAGCCAGGCGGTGCTTGATTTTTGGTGAGCATCTATTTCTGCTGTTATGGTACTGATACCCATATTGACCAAAAAGTCCAAGAGTCCAACTTTAGTGATCACTTCTCACATTTTATACACCAAAACAACATTACTGTTCGCAGGACGTATAAAATAAATGGTTAGATAAATTAAATCAGATATTTATATAATGTGGTACATTATTATTATGAGACTTTATTTTTGTTTTTTAGATTTCCTAGATCTTTAATCAAAATTAAAGTTCTAGGAAATCCACTGTTAAAAAGTTGTCTCAAGTTGAATAAATGCATATTATTCAGTCAGTAAGTCAGTAATTGTATTAAATCATCATGACCTCAGTATTAACCAAATTAATCCTGATTGTCTTTTTTGTTTTTGTTTTTCATTTTTTTTTCATGATTGAGCAGCCTTACGTGAAGGAGCCACTTCAAGTTGCATCCAGTCATTTTGAACATATTGTACATTTTTATGGAAAACCTTAGTGCTATTTATCTTTGTAGACCACTTTAAAAATCAAACTTGATTACCTACAAGCTACAAAACAGCCCCAATTTGATGGATGTGGAAAAGAAAACAAAGCCTTTAACCATTCTCCACATAAAGGGACAAAAGCACCCCTGCCTACACGGAAGCAAACACCACTCCAAATAAATTGCAGTAAGCAGAGTGCTACAATTAATCAACAGTGCTCTTAGTTCAGAACGAGTGGTTGGCTGTAACTTGTCAAGGGGCTTTACATTTAGTATTTGCTTTTACACTTCGAAGGCAGACCTCAAGTTTCCACGAATAAAACAGTCTATTAATCTTGTAGTCAATCTGTGCACCTGCAGAGAGAGCAGGAACGTGTGGGGAAAGTTATCAACCCCTTGAGTGTTTGAAGTGCTATTTCATCTACAAGAGAGCCACAGATGAATACTAAGGGACGTTTCTCCCCCGTCAAAGCACAAAATCTATGTTTGAATAACTTTGAATATAATGCAAATGATATCCCTAAAGAGTGCAGCGAGAGGCAAAGATTTATGCAGAGGCAGCAGGAGCAGCAACGCAAGACAGGAGAGGCTTCAACGTGGCCTACACAGAGGTGGTGGTTCTCAAACATGGGTTCTGGGAGCCAATAAGGGCCCCAAGATTTTACCAAAACTTGGTGCTTCTGCCAACAATCTTATGGTGTTGATAATTCAGCTGCAAAATAAATAATCTGTCTGTATATACATAATATATGAAAAACTTGATCCTAACTGGCAGCAAGAAAAGAGCAACACACTATCATTTTTGTTTGTGAGTGTCAACACTGTCTCGGCATATTACAACTCCCCTTAAATTTAAAACTTCTGTTCAAAGAGCAGATCTCAGGTCTGGTTAACTGCCCCAGTAAATACAGAATGCATGTGACAACTGCCTCCCAGCTTTGTGCACCATGTCAACAGAATAAACTACAAAGGACTTTAAAACTTCCACATCCAACTCACATCTAAAACTATGGGACTAAATTTTGTGAAATCAGTAGCTTTAATATGTTCAATTTGATGATTTTAACACTGTGCTTGTAATGTTATATATATATAAAAAAACTGCATTTAGCATTGCATACACATGTTTTTCTCTTTCATTTACTTATATAAGGAATCACTGCAGTACTTCCTATATGCTGTTGTAAGGGAGTGCATTTAAGGTGAGTTCAGCAACCACACTTAGATACTTAAATCAATGGATATCAATATGCACCTATAAAATTGCTGGTGGATAATATTGTTCGGAATATAAACTGCTGTTGTTGATTTATTTTATTTCTGTGGCACAACTCCAGATCTCGTTTATCCCGGATGGAGCCTCACTGATGAATTGTGTCCTAGCCGTTTAACCTTGTGGAATCAATTCATACCACTTCATGCTCTTTCTGCCCATGAATCCTGGCCCTCTAACTGGGATTTAAGGATCTCCAAGGGCCCTTTAAGGCCCCCCAGAAAAAAAAATATATCCACAAAATTTTATTCCAATTCTTCTTCTCACTATTTTTATTTCCTATAAAAAACACAGTACAAATACCTAAGAGATGTTTCCAGAATTTGGTCGGGCTCCCTGGGACACACATTGCCGCCCTAATTAGTGTCTAATTAGTGTCTCCTGTGGTGTTGGCAGTGCTGTAAAAAAAAAAAAACCTACTTACAGGGAAACGGTTCTGTTGGGTAAGAAGCTGGGCTGCAGGGTGTCCATCAAGTCCACATCGTCACACACAACTTTGACTCGGACGTGCTGCCTGCTCAGCTCCTTAGACCTCTCCGCCGAGCAGTGACAGCTGTCAACGATCAGATCCGGACAGTTTCTGTTGCTCAGGCTCGCCTCCCACAGCCCGACTATTACGCAGAGCAAACTCAGCGCTCTCATGGTGGACTGAGGCTCTACTAAATACACGCTCCTTTCAAGTTATATCCTCCCAGCATCTGTGACAAATCGGGACCATTTCACGTTGCCTGCCGTCACATTAAAAGCCCAGCCTGTGATCGAGCTGCGGTCCGAATCGCGTGCCCTGCCGGTCACCTGCCGACAGCTGGAAACTCGCAGTGCGACTTCTGCGACTGAACCTGAGAGAAACGTTAAGCATCAGGGCTGAGAGACGCCGTATCTTCGCCAATCTTTGTTAAAGCAAGTCTCCCTAACTGTTTTCTGTGCTGCTGCATGTGGAGGAAAAACTTCTAACGGCGCGCTTTCAACGTCCGGATAAACTTTACTGCGACACATCCTCTCCGAGCTGCAGCACATACGTGGTTGAGGTATAGAAATAAGAATTGTACCTATTTATCCACTGGAAATCCTTCTCCTGTCTGAGCCACTGCATGCCGTGTTGTCATTAACTCTCATATTGTACTTCTTGCGCCCTACTTGTTGCGCAGTGTCCAGAAAGTCCCTCCCCGCCGAGTCCTGACAGACTCCAGCGTGGGTTTCTGAACTTTCCTCATCCAATATACATGAGGCCACAGACAGCAGCCTGATAACATCTGATACCAATGAACCACATCAAAGAAAAGTGCTTCCTTTTACTCTTTTCACCTAACTTTATTTACAGTGAAAAGGGAGTAAATCATCTGATCCAAACAGTATTCACCAGATGAACTCAAATTAAACTCAAATTAAAGTTTTTCTTCATAGATTGTGCCACCTCCAAGGGTCCCTGGAGGGCCCTGGGCCCCACTTTGGGATCTGCGGCTGTGTGCACTGTGTGTCAGGCATGATTTCCCCAACCCAAACATTTACATTGCCTGATGAAAAGTGTTGCTGTTTGTTTTAGTCTCCTCATTTTCTCAGAAACAGCTGCAAAGGAACAGTTTGTATCCATTTTCGGAGGCCTGTATACAAACTGAAAATAATCCAGCCGTTAAATCACTTCCGAATCACTCCTGTTTTATAAGGAAGTATTTTCCTGAAGTACTTAGATTTTTGGAGGGATAATGGATTTTAAATGGAATCCTAAAAATAATGATCAAATACACATCATTAATTTAAGTGTCCTTCAAGATAAAATGAAGAAAAATATGCAGCATGTATAAAGATCTATACTGCTCTGCTTTGATTAGTGCTAGTGAGAGAGCTGCTGCAGCATCAGGCACTTTACGAGCAAAGGACAGACTTGTAAACCTGACATTCATTTAAATGATGGCAATAAATAAAGAATATGAGTTGGAAAGTGACCAGGTTGACACAGTAACATAATGTTAGGCCCAAGGAGATGATTAATAGCTTCTATCTTTACAGCTGAACTTAAAAGCATTTCAAAAATGGACTAAAAGAAAGAGAAAAGGAGAGCTTTAGTTGTCTTAAAGTTGTCTTTGTGTTCTCAAAGGTCCTGAGAAATTGAGTGTGACTTGACAATAGATTAATCTGTCAACAAACCATGTTGACTGAGAGGTATAATTGCAGAAAAAAATATAGTTTCAGCTGTCATGAACTCTATTCTGTACCAATAAAAGCCATTCGAGTCCCAGCCACTCGTTGACTCTTGACAGAATACTAAAGACAATGAGTCCTGATGCCTTGCAGTCCCAGAAGTTTCACTTATTCTTATCAGAGGAAGAAGAGTTTGAACAGCTTACACAGTTTATCCACCAGCATCAATCATGTCCAGTGATTGTGGATGCTGTGTAGGCTATAAAATGTCTTGCCCTGGGGAGACAGAAGCTAAGACAGCTGGCAGGTTGGGCTCCCAGGGTTCGGGGCGAGGTGCTTCCCCTATTTATGACTCTGCATGTGTGTGTGTGTGTGTGTGTGTGTGCGCGCATACTGCGTCCTGCGCCAAATTCCTCCCTCATTATCCACATTGTCTCCGACGCAGCCCCCGAGAGCACAAAGGAGGATTTGAAGCCGCTCCCACTGACCCTGCAAGCAGTCCGTGCTCCCTATTCTTCTGCCTGACAGGCGAACATGGACATTCTCCCGACAGGAGCAGGCTGTGCAGGGCAGGACACATCCCACCCCTCTGTGTTTATCCACATATGGAGGCCTGATTCCCTTCTTATTGTGCTCCCATGACGCCCTCTCGGACTGTCACTCACACTTGTTTACACAGATGTATATTTACCTCGTGCCTGTAAGTGCAGAGGAGGATCTTCCCGCCAGCTGACCCCTGGGAAGCCAATAGGAGAGTCATCCAGTGTAGCTGACATTACCATTTGAAATGATCCATCTTTAATGGAGCCTGCAGAAACATTTCCTTGGATGAGAGCCATGGCTGTTCACTGAGCTACTTGTATGCTCTTAATGGAAAACAGAACCTTGCACATGGGCCCGTTCTATAAAGGTTTTTCATTTTGGCAGAGGCAGTGTTTTCACACCAACAACCTGCTTTGTACGGGATCACTAATCAGCACAAACAACAATAATTGATCAATAAATTTTTTACAGTCAAAAATTATCGTTAAAAGAACTCCAAATTGCAGCGTTGACTCAAGATTAAAAGTCATTAGCGAACAATGGAGGGACGGAGTCAGTTGCACTGAAGCAATGCAAACTGTCCCCCTCTGCAGAGTATGTTCTCATGTTTTCCCTCTCTCACATTAGTGTTCACGACTCTCCATTACGACTTGGTGACAGAGATGAATAGGCCATGGCCGGCAGCAATCACAGTCCTCACTAAATATTTACCTGCTGCACTTGAAGAGGTCAGGCTACAGCAAGATGACAGACTCTCATTATTACTCCATGACTTTTGGGATAAAGGCTCACGGCTGTTAACTTCTTCTGGTTTCATAGAGTTCCCACAGTGTCGCTGATAAAGTGCAAAGGAGGGCGAGAGCTGTTGTTTTAGTTTTTTGCAAACATGACAGATAACACCAGTATGATTGATGGTGCTACAGTCATTCATACTGGTGTTATTTGAAGGGTGGATGATAGTAAAAAATCACCTTTAGTGTTTAAGTCAGTGTTCAGGTTTTGTTCTGTCTTTGTGTGTCTGTTTTTCAAAAAATAAAAGTCAGATAATTGAATTACAACTTAAAAAGCAGATATCTGTTTTTATGTTAGCAAACATACAAAACACTAAACAGGACCAAATACTAAATCCTTTGATCTAATTTTTGTTTTTTTCATTTTGGAGCCGCTCCATTCAATGTTTTTATATTAGCAATCTAATAAATGACTATATGAGATGTCAAAGGGGTTGTTTGTATTAATGAACTCACATGAAAATATCACAAAAATCTACAGTTCCTTTTGAAGATCATTCTAAAGATCATTCAACCCATTGTTTAAGTAGTACAGGGAACAACTTTTGTTTAGTTTCAGTATCACCACTCTTGTTAGTGTCAACTGCAGGCACATCAGGTAGCCGATAAAACTTTGTGCACTACCTGCCCAGCACAGTTAGTGATTAAGCAGCTTAGTTCCAAGTATTTTCCTCAGGAGTTGGTGGAAACCAAAACAGAGCTAAAAGGATTGTGACTACCATACTTACATTTCCCGGGCGGTCACAAACATGAGTTAATGGATCCTAATGGAACGTTGTCATGTATCATCTGCATGTTTAAATGCCAACCGTTTGCTGGATTGTATCATCTTTTCATGTTGTGCTGCCCCCAAGTGGGTACAAGTTTGAAGAGCTTTAAAATGAACTGGAACCGGTCTTTATTTAACCCACCTTGTATAATTTGCATGAAATTTTTATGTTGCTTGAATCTCCAAACTCCAAGACACAATACTGTGGACATGAACCCTTTGTCAATGGTGGCCTGCATTATATTTCCAAGTTTATATTTTTGACCCTCTTTGCCTTGTCTTAAACCCACAATTTGCTGCTTTTACGTAATATAGGAATTTAGCTAAAGTTAAATGTAGTTTAATGATGATTTCTAAAAACTAGATCTATTAAAAGTAAAGCAGTTTTGTGTCCAAATCCCTGAAGGTCATGACACTATGGTCTCTGTGAGTCAGACATGAGCTGTCCAGACACTTAATCAGCATATATATGCAATCTTTCTTTTTGACATGTCAAGATGTCCTTGTGAAGGTTTGATGAAATGCGAATGGGCACTGGGCACCTGTGACATGTATTGTTTTGACACAGCAAACACCAACATAGGGTCAGGGCCTTTAACCAGCTTAAAGCCCTGAGGATGATGGTCAGGAAAAATCAAGTCAAATCAAGTCAGATTTATTCATAAAACAGTTTTTTTTTAAAGTGCTTTATCACTCTCTATAGACAGAAAAAAAGAGGAAAGAATGAGTAAGCAGTGTGTCTGTGAGTGGCTGGCATCTGATCCAGTGCTGCCACAGTCAAAAAGGTGATAATACTAATTCTCATCAGAGAGCACAAAAGTACAGCAGCAGCACAAATATAATCCATGTTATGCACTAAAAAAAATCTGGCTTCATTTCCTGGTTAAAAGAGGTCCTGGGTTGAATTTACCATCAATAAACCAAGGCTCGCTATAATAAGGTGCCAAGAGGGTTTGGGAAAACCAGTGCTACTTTTAAACTTGAGAAAGAAGGACGGTGTGGTGTGAGCTGGCATGTTAGTGTTGCTACAGCGGCAGGGTGGACCCACTGACCACCAACCACCAGGGTACGGCACAAGGACTTCAGTAACAGTTTGGGAACATGCATAATGATTCAAACAGAGACTACTGGAATTAATCCTATGAGGCCCTTTTTATGAGAGTGTGGATTTGTTATTGCCTCCACAGCCTTCGTCCACTTTTCCCCTCGCCTGAGAATACAAGCGCTGCACGGCAGGGCACATGCCCAACAATCAGTTTGAGTTCCGGTCGTTTTCACCCCATTTACAAACCGGGCACATGACAGCTTTTTCACAAAAATTGTTTTCAAGGGGAGGCTGCGGGTAATAAGTCCGGTACATTCATTTTCATTGTTCCCCCACAAGTCTCATAAACGTGCTGCACACAAACTCCTCTTTTGTTTTCACATCTCAATACGGTCGTCGTGAAATTTCATCAACTCGTCATTTGTCATCATTAGAGTGCTGATGGAGGTCACTCTGCTCCCGTCTGCCGATCCTCAACATTAAGTTTGACACGAATAAAAGCTATTTACTCCAAGGCTGTTTACTGTGGCCCTTTATTTTGTTGTTTTTCAGACACAGTATTAGTGCAGAGATAGGGGATACGAAGCCCAGCTGTCTGTGGTGCAGCAGTGAATTCGGCCTTATAAGTATTCTGGTCTCCATCCATAATCCGGCCTGCGTGAGCGGGGACCAAATGAGAAGATGGAGTGCCATGGGAAGGTTTCCTGGCAGAGCAGACAGGGGTGAAGGGCACTGCGAAAGAAATCCTGTTTCAACAAGTCATTTTTATTATGTTCCCACTCTTACAATTACTTTTTTTTAATAAAACAAAACATTGAAAATAATCTGCCAGCAGGGTACTCACAGTTCACTTGCACCTTTGAGCTCATCTCAGGTCTCTTTTTCAACAAGGAAGAATATTTTGAAACATATCATGCTGATTCTGAGCTGCAGAGATGTCTTCCTGTGGCTTTTTCTCTTTCTGAAAGATTTTAGAGGTTAAAGATTAAAGAATAACAGATTTATTTTCTGTTGATACTTTTTAAAGCAACATTTTAAAAAAAAACATTTGCTGCCCTTTACATGTCATCTGAGTTATTCCTGGATTGTGTGCAATTCTGTGTATTTTACAGAGCTGGGAAAGGGCAGAATACATAAAATGCACACACACACACACACACGCACGCACACATGCAGCAACACATTCACACACATACACACACAGGGTAAGAGATTGGGAAAGCATGCACCAAAGAGTCCCAGCAGTGTGATCCAATAATGGATATGGGAATTAAGTGACAATACTGGGCCCTATCGGGGAAAAGGGCAAAACTGCACTTTATTATATTCTTCTTTATAAGATGTGTGCAGAAACCAATAGGGATTCATACACCGGCTGACTGACTTTTCACTGTTTAGAGTGCAAACAATGAACAGGAAACAAAGAAGCAAAAACATGTTTAAAATGAGCATGTATTACCGGAATCTATTTTCGACATATTTTAAACAAAGGCGTATTGTCTAATGGGTTTCATCTTAAAACAGAGGAACGGCTTGCGTGTGAACTCTGACCCCCATGGCTGTAAACTTAGAATAGCAAGGGGTAACAGGCAGGGCTCAGCCCTATCATGCCCATTTCAGTAGCATAATTGCCACTTGTTCTCAGTGGTGAGATAGGTCATTGCAGAGTCAGAGCTCAAGCTCTCCCACGGCAGATATTTCACGCCTGTCGGTGGATCGCTCTTTATCTCTCTGCCTCCCTCTCTATTAAAAAGACACGCTTTGGCTCATTCCAGAGACGTCTTCTTCATTGCTGCTGAGAGAGGCTTAAAGCTGGACACTTTGGTGGAAGTGTATCAAGGCCTGAGTTCAACCCTGCTGCACTACAGTTGTGTGCCCAGTAAGTGTTTCTTTTTTTAACCATCCTTAATTCATTGCAAATCCACTCTTCCTCAACATGGCCTTCATACAGAAACATCTCTTTTCTGTTTCCACCCTCATCAAAGAGGAAGGATAGGAGGAAATCAAGAAAGCATATGTCGCTCACCACAGAAACCTCCGGCTAAGCCCTGCCTTGCACCAAGAGACAGTTCGCCAAGAGAGTGAAGCAACTCTGGGCTTTTCAGAGACTCATTCTCATGGATATTTCATGGTCGGGATGTGCTGGTGGCATTTTTACCCCCACGCACGTCCCGAGTGCTCAAATGCTTTCACACCTTTTCTTGAGCCCCTCAGTCTGCCAACCAAACCGAACCCGTTGCTCAAAAACGCTCTCTAATTGGTCTAAACCGCTTATTTGGCTGGTGTGGCTCGGTGTCCCCGCAGAATGTTCCACCGCTCCACCACAGCAAAGACTGGGAGGATGCAGCCGGCTGTGGGCACAAGAAGGAGGGGTGTGGCTGGCAATGGCTGGAGAAAATAAAGTCGTGGCCTTTAAAAACCAGAGGGTCATACATGGAGCATTCCCATCTGAGCTAAAACAGCAGATAGCCTTGAACAGCTGAGCTCATTAAAACTGAGGGCTTCTGTGAGAAAAAACGAGAGGGTTCTGCTTAAACAAACAAGTGAATCATTGGTGGATTTTTCAGCTGGAAAACAAAGCAGCTATCATACCTGCATTTATTAGCAGCCCCTGTTACCTCATGGCAAGGTTGCACAAAAACACAACACAACACTGTACTGTACCAAGCACAATCATCCAAACTGACAGAGCAGAGGAAATCCACTTCCAGCACAAAAACTGGGCTGATGTTTCAGGCTTTCTAGTATTTTGCAGCTGAGAACAGATCAAAACAGGCTTTTGTGCATTTGTAAATAACTACTCTCAGTTATTTGTGAATCAGATAGGTGAGAATCCATAAATTGTTATGTTTTTACCTATAGATAATGTGCAAAAATCATTCTCAGATTCTTCTCTGTGATAGTTTCCAGTCTCCTCTCAGGATCTTTTGCAGCTAATCTCCACCAATCTGTCTCCATATACCAATTTGCAGTTGCTATTGACCCGTTTCTGAGCCACAGTGTTTCATTCTTCACTTACTGGATCATTGGAATGTTTTATTGACTGAAATTCAACCAGCATTTAAGCCAAACTCTTTTTGTTTCATTGTTCATGTCAATTAAATCCCTTCACTCTGCAAAATAAAGACATGGAAACAAGCAGGGTTCTAGTTTAATAACGTGCATCTCTCAACAAGTTAGGACTTTATGGACAAGTACACTGGTAAAGTAGCTACATAAGTTCAACACATGACTAAGCAGAGAATTTATTACCTTTATTACATAACTGTCATGAGGCAATAAAGATCTCAGTCCCCTAAGTTTTTGGACTGGTAGCACAGGGCCTCTGAGCTGCACTATTTTTACAACTGGTTTTTGATAGACTTATGGAGCACAGCACCCGTCCCCTGCCTTCATTTTTATTTTAATCCTAATTGCGGCTGTTCGAAATAAACATATTTCTCACGGACAAGCTCACACTTTCTTTTTAACAATACGCAGGAAAATGAGCCCTAATCATCTCTCCACTCTGTGAGCAAGAAAACTTTTGGTGTTAATGAAGGAAAGAATACAAGAGCTGCTCCAACAGATGGGCTCTGTCTGTGGAAAAACAGCCTTTTTCAGTTTTTTTCTTCCACCTGATAATGTCCTGCATTTCCATCTCTGCTGAAAGGAAAAGAACAGTAACTAAAGAAATGAAGATACATTTAGACTAAATAAATAAACTGTGCGACACATAAGTTATAATGCATTTATTTTATGCCAACTCAGGCTGATTATTTTTCCACCCAAAATCATTTCCATAAAACACTTAAAACACTTAAGAAGTGCAGATACTGCACTACAGCTTTTTTCTTCACTTAAAGCCAAAAGAAATGCAATGTCTGTCAACAAAAATGTTTTATTGTTTCATATCCATTTGGAAAAAATAGCCTGAAATTTAAAAAAAAACAACTTTATTTTGTTTTTTACAGATATTATTTGTGGTGTCTGCTTTTCCATCCATTATTTTGTATTAAGTTTATTAACTTATATTTAAATCAATATAACTGTTTCATTTAACTGCTTATGTAGAAATAATGGTTGCTTACCAACACAAAGTCATGCAGATTTCACTATTCAGAGGCTGAGATGGCAGTTAAGGCGATCCACAATGACAATTACAACAATAATGATAACTATGTGAGCATTCGTACCTATGAATGACGTCATTCTGTACATGGGGACATTAAGTTGGCAGAGAAACAAAAAGAAAACCAGAAAGATATTTGTTTGCAAAATTCTTTCAAGATGAGAGACAAAATAAATAAAGTCTTTTAAAGATAAAGAACAAGAAAAGCTAAAATTTTAAGGATATTTTAGAGCTGGCAATTATTAAAGAGAAAAATCATAAGAGCAAAAAAAAAACAAAAAAACAACAACTATAGGAACCACAAAGAGCCAAAGACCACTAGCAGTATGTCTCAGGTAAAAATGGCATTAAAAAAAAAAAAAATCTGAATTTGCAGGTTAGTATTACATGGTATTAGCATGTAATAAGTGAGCTTTGGGTCTACTACAATAAAGACTAAGTGATTAGAGGTGCTATCTTGGATTTCATAAAAGAAGTAGGATACAGTTAAAAAATCAATATAATAACCCCTCTAATGGCATTATTTATTTATTTTTAATGAGTTTTCATTGGCTTTCAGTGTTTCTATTATATTCCAATGAAATCAGTCCCCACTGTTGCAGTTGTTATGCTTGGTGCTGATGGTCATTTACTGCTACTCTGCATTAGCAGCAGTTAGCAAGGTTTTTACTCTCCATCATTATTCTGTTACATGGAAAAACCTGAACTTTTACAATTAATCAAAACATTATTAAGTCATAAATTACAGCTAAGAAAAGAATTAATAAATAAATTGAATTGTTTCTTTAGCCAAGGCTAGTCATTGCTGTCTCACCAACTAGCTTATGATGTTAGCTCAGTTGCTTTAGCTGCCAAGTTGTCTGACTCTTTTAGAGCAGACTGAGTAATATAAATTCTGAATGCAGGAACTATCCATCCAAAAGTGATACTAGGAAATTAATACTGTGTCGTGTTTGTATTGGTTTTTAACTTTTTAGCAATAAATATAAATTTACCGTGCTGTTTTCACAGTAATCCTCCTACATCTATATGGCGTATTAATATTCTCCTCCTACAGAGAGCTGATAAACCTGGGGTAAAGTCAACTTGCCCCAAAGGATTTCTCATGTTCACACATACTGTACTCTACAGGGAGGTCTTGGAACAAGATGGATGTAACTTGAATCTCAGTGGCGGGGCCTTCAAACCCCTGAGGCCAGCTAACCTCTGCCCCGCTGCTCTCCACTCTGCTCGGCCCTGATGTGTGTTTTTTCACTCTCTTGCTCTCCCCTGATTTCCTGGGCTTATTGAGTCATGATTGCACACTAGCGTCCAGTGACAGAGGTTGTCAGTTAGCTGTCAGGCTTTCAGGAGGCTCCAGCTGAATCAACAGTCTATGCGCAGAAAACGGCTCACTCAGAAGGACACACATGCACAACATCTCAGTCTCTTTTGTATATACATAGAAGAGGAAAGCAATAAAAAAAATACGGCTAGGAAAATAGACAAGGAGATATTTACTGTCTCATATGGACATCATGGAAATATAACCTGAGGCAAACTGTATGCTGTGAATGACATCAGAAACTGATGAAAGATGAGGATACTCCCCTTTCTGGCTGCCCTTATCCTCAGCAGACTGGCCCATACATCTCTGTGACGCACTGCAGGAGTTAAAAATATTAGCTCGTTTTCCTGTTCCCTTTTTTTTCCTCATTCCATTGCCTTCCCTTTCACTCCCTCCAGTTCATGACACTGGAAGTGTGCCAAGCAAAATGTTGACCCTGATTCCCCGGCGTCAGTCCCGAAGCTGGTTCTGCAGGATTCTGGCTATCAGCAGCGCTGAGCTATGATTGGCTAAACACAGCCAACAGGTAGGATACCTCAGAGAATTTCTTAATCCATTTCAGTCAGAACTAGCCAATCAAAAAATGGACAGAAGTCTGTTTTAGGCTTGAGAAAAAGCTTTTCACTGATTTTGCTTTTTTGAAATAACTGTCTGTCCCCCAAGTCTCCAAGGAGACGATCCGACAGGATTTATCTTCAAAGAAGCTTGACATGTCTAATGTGCCTGCTGGTCAGTCACCAAGGGGTCAAGCTATTCTCAGAACCTCAAGTGGAAAAAAAAAACTTAATTCAGCATGAAAAGCACCAAAATTAGCACACTTGACCTCCTTTCATTCAGCAGAATTCACATCAAAATATTCAGAAAATGCTTAAAAATAAACATTGCATTAAATCTTTACCAGCATATACACAGAGATGTACCCAAACATTCTAAATAGGGACTGAAATAAACCATCTGACTCTTTGATTTTCCTTCACTTGTTCTGTAAGAGACGGAGCTCTTTATTTTAGATACTTCATTTGTGGGTAACTGCTCACCACTGCACCCTGAATGCCAGCCGGCCTCAGCCCAGCCTGCCTGCAGCCTGGAGACTGGCACTGCATGACATCACTTCCTGTCATTGTGTTAAGGTCACAGAGCTTAACAGATGAGTGAGAAAGGGCCAGTAACATCCCAATCAGGTCTCAGACTGTGTCCACCAAGAACAACAGAGCTTACAATTAGAGGAAAACTTTAAGAACAACAAACTTGAGTCCAGATGTATGAGTCACATAAGGTATTAGCTCCACAGCCAGTTGCTTCTGTCATGGTTGATAAACACTGAGGAAAAATGTATTTTGACTGTATGTGACTAATTGCACGTGCTGAAAGTCATTTCCAGGCCAAACCACATTTATTCTTGATTGGCCCGGAACAATTAAACAGTTTTATCTCTTTGTAAAATAGTGAAAATAATGGGAAAGCCCAGTTTAGACTGCTTTCCCATTATTTGGTGAAATTAAAAACTGTCTGTTTATAAAGCCCATTGATTTGTTTTTACATAATATGCAATGCTTTATTGTTTTTGTAGATGTATAATTAAACTGTCATATCCTTTGGAAGCAAATTAGTATTAGTTTTTTGGTCTTGTTGAAAATCTCTTACCAGTGTGTTTCTGAATTACACTGCTATGTTAAGTTAAGTTGTTGAGCTGAACTTCATGAAATTGTTGAACTTCTCTTAGATTATCATGATAACTTTTTCAAGCTTTATTACTGCCTACATCAGAGAAATTTAGTTAAATCAATTTTCTTTAGAAAATTTATGTATTTAAATTGGTATCACTTAAATTAATGCACTGTTGTAGTCAATGAAGTTTTACTGCCAAATATATGTTACACAGTGTATGTGTGCAGATTCATGCATGAATACATGGGTGTTTATTTCAAGAAAGAATACTGAACAGTATCTATATCATATATTTGATCCTAGAATATCAAAACTGACATCAGTCTCAAAAATGCAGTGGAGAACTGGACTCTACCTCAGAATGTGGACCCATACAAAGATATGCAAAATCAATGCAAATTCTTTTTATTTTTGGACATTTGATATTATTTAGCTTTTTTCTTCTTTTTACTTGTGAGTACTGCACAGTCTTACTTATTGAAAAAAAAGGAAATACATGAATTAATCTGAGATGAGACCATTTCTCCTCAGCCCTGTTCAGAAGTCATTTGGACACAACCTGTGTGAGAGGCCATAAGTGGGCATGGCTTTGTATAATGTATAAACATCTATTGATTCTGTTTAGGTGTCTTTAAACTATCCAGCAGCCCCCGAACTCTCTGTGTCTCTGCTCTGACTCACATTGATAAACAGATTCATACTGCAGGGAAGCTGCTGTTCCAAGTTATTTAAAGAGTAAGGTCCCATTGCACCTCTGAACCATCACCATCAGTTTTGGAATCAGTGGGATCCCGCTTTAATAATGTGTCTTGACACACTTTGTCTCTGATCTAAATCTCAAACTCTTCCCTCAGCTGTAATTACTGTTCTGCTTAACTGTTCCTCTGATATTTGGGTCTCAAATAAATCAACACTGATAAATACATATAAACTCTTGTAGCATTGGATAAGTCCAGTTCTTGGAAAGTAGCAGCTGCATTCCAGTATTTACACTCATCTTTACACACCACTTCTGTCAATACAACTAGTCTGAATCTCATATTTATATTTTATTTGTCCCACACCTGTGACACAGGTCCCCTATGCTGATGGGATCGCAAATTCAGCGTGACCTTCACTCATCCTGCACATCTTTTCATGGTAATGTTGTTACTTTGCCTCAGTCATGGGCTTTTAGACACCTGTCAGTTTCTAGCAAGGCTGCAGATGGCAGTTTTTCAACTCAGTGGATGCTGAGGTATTTTATCACCCATCAGGCTCTCTTGTCTCTTGGGGCTGGAAGGAAATGTGTTCCACTTCTGACTGTCATTCCATAGTGCCTTCCAGCAGTAATTCCCAACCAAGGGTATTTATACCCCAGGGGTATTTGCACTTGACAATGGGTGTGTAGATGGATAGATTGGGGAGCAGCTAAACCAAAGTGAAACTTAAGTAAACTGACAAAAAGTAAAAGTATTTATCATCATATTGTTTAAGCTATAATACCTGAACAATATGTAGGTCAACAGAACTGGGAAAGTTTAAAAAAGTTAGCTAAAATAATGGATAAATGCCCCAAAACAGCCAAAAGTATGACTTGTTAGCAAAACGTTATTTAAAAAGTCAGTTAAAGAATGAATGGATGACATAGCTAATAGTAATGACTGAGTAATGGCTGAGACTGTTAGCTAAAAAGAAAGGATACATGGTTAATGCAGCCTGAAGCACCAGATAACTTGCCATTTTAAAATGTCCAGATAAAGCCGCTCTAGATAGTGGTAGCATGAATACAAAGTTGACCAAATCCACATAAACATTCACTGATCAATTGTATATTTATATATGAAAATATACATATTTATCAAGAATATTTACTTTGAGTTGTTTAAATACATCTTTCCAGTACAATTTGAATTGAAAAGTACACATTTTGAACATTCCAAGAATATTAAATCAATTATTTATTTTGTTTATGTATCTTATATCTAAAATTCTTTGAGGTTTTCTTGGTGCTGCCCAAGAAACATTGCTGCTTTCCTTGCAGTGTGTTGGAGATAGCAGCTATGTGTGCCCGTTCTCGTTTGACTCGCCTGGCACCAGAGTGGCAGATAAGAGCTCACTAAATAACAAGAAGCAGCTAGCAGGCCAATCTGCTCAGGGAGAAGACAACCCCTGAGGACTGTGGCCCTCAACTTCAGTGACAAGTTAATCTAAAGAGGGCTGCTCTTCAGCTGGACTTATTCCTTTCAATGTGTGTGAAGGCATGTCTGCCTTAGGTACTTGTGCAGCACACATACACACACACACACACACACACTTGACTTCAAGCGTTGACAATAAAATCACAGCTCTTTCAACAACTTTCCATCCCTACTTAAAGATTTTACACTGGCCCTGCTTTTACTGTCCCCAGACGCCTCTGTTCCCATATAATGAATGGAAGAGACAGGCAGGTAGTATTGTTTGACTGGGAATATTAAAGGATTTATATTGATCCATAACTTCATATCATGTGTGTGAACACAAGGGGAGGCACCTGTCTGATGTGAAAATGGTCCCATTGATCTTAACAGATCAGAAACCTGAGGCTCACCAAGTCTGATATCTACCTTATATAATATGCATGACTGTGTCTTTTTGCATTTTCTGTATGTGTGCATGATGTCCTGTGTGTGTCTGTGTGCATTTCAGAGTCATGCACGTATGACTGCGTATCCTCTCGCCTGTGTATTTGTGTGTGCCTGCGCCGTTTGAGGTTGCGTCTATGTTTATATCCACTTGTTCTTAATTAGGGGAAGCAGTGAGCATTGCAGTTCTGGAGGGGATTTTGCAGCAATGTAAACATCATACATCATGATTCAGCGGGCTGAGGTGAACGCGGCCCAGCGGCTGCCAAATCTCACTTAGATTGCTGTCTAGATGGCAACAGTCGAGGGTGACGCAGCCTATGTGGAAGTGATGACTGATTTGTTTCTCTGGGTCAGAACACACGAGGTGGATGGGATTTAAATGTAAACACGATATTTGTCTCCAGCTATTGCAATTCCACTATCTCACATGCTATAAACGAAAGCCAATGATGTAGTCGCAATTTATATGATTTTTTTTTTCTGAGAGCAGCAGTGGAGTGTCATTTATTACCTTTCAAATGATTGTCTATTAATTTTTATCATGGAAATTTCAACTGAAACTGTATTCATTGTGTTATTGTTATAATATTTATGATACCTTGGTTTAATTAGTGCTAACAAAGGAGCCCTTATTTTACTGATCATCACTCTGTTTTGTTGTCATCTTGAAAAAAGAGGATAAATCACAAATGTTTTTTCCATCAATACCTCAGTCCTTTAACTATCTTCCATTGGCACAGGCTCAGTTTTTCAGTTCAGTTTTCTTTATTGGACTTCTTTTTCTTGTCATGGCAAACCAACAGATGTACCATTAAATCTAGCACCATGGCACTAAAAGCTGCACTGTTTTTTTTATTGTAGATGATGTAACAAGCTTTGATGCTACCTTTATTTACACAAGAAAAATCAATTCAGATAACATTGCACAGTAAAGCTCCTATTTGTTTCTAGCAACCCTGCGATATCCACTCGGCTGTTCATTTCACTCCAAGCAGAGAGATATTTAACCTTCCTGCTGGTGAAGCTTTGCAAGATGGATATGTTGTGAATTATAAGGCAATGTTGTGCATCAGTTACGAATCTGCAGTGTCACATTCCCTAATTCACTGTGTCACAGAAAAAGGTGATCATGGCCAGCAGGTGGGTCGGTGGTTTGCATTGGAAACAGTCCAGCCGTGTCACAAAATGCAAATGTGTCTTAAATGACTGGAAACATAAAGAGTATTTAGTTTTTCAATCAGCTGTTTACTATAATTCAAAATGGTAAAAAGTGAGTAAAGTTAATATTCTTAACAATAAATAACCATTACTAGACATATGTAGATATAAGATAGTTGTAGCAATATTTTTTAATGCTGAAATATGGTGATGTGATTTACTTATATCTGACAATATCAACTCTAACCCCCCAAATGCTGCTTAGATTTTTAACTTACTACATTTGTGGCACTTATTACTCTATTTTTAAATTAAAATTGGATTGTCCTTCTCTCTTTATTAAAAAACAACTTTATGTAATTATTTATATATTTTTAAGGAGCTTTTCTAAAAATCAACCTTGAAACATGGTATTCTGGTCTCAATGTATGATATTACTTTAATTTTTTTATAATGGCAAAAAATGTAGTAAGCTGAGTGTAAAACTTTGCAGTTTATATTGTTAATGCATTTTTATATTTATAGTCCTGATGATATATAGTCTACGGAAGGTATCAGGTAACTAAAATGATTGGGTTTTAAAACACTTCCTGCATCTGCATGTTGTCCATAAAAGTTTTACATATTGTCTCCCTTTTTTGTTAAATTACATGAACACCTGCCTGCTAACTGGTCCAAGTACACTGATTGCTATTCCCTCACTTTTATTAGTTCAAATTTTTCTTTTTAACCACAAATATTGAAAACTAGATACAACATTATATTATTTGTCATGGGATAGCTGTATGAAGTGGATGACGGATTTAGTTTTCCAATTGAGTCAACTAAAGCCACAAAAGTGTCTGAACGAGAGGTTTGTTAGCTTCATGGTTAGCTATGAAGTGTGAAGCCCAGACAAATCAGCATGATTCATTTTCTCTCATTCATTTTGTAAAATAAAAAACAGCACTGCTGCATTTGTAATAAAATATGTGGATTAAAAAGCAACAACATAAGATTCTTTGCCATCAATTCCAATTCTGGTTCCAACAAGTTTAGAACTGAGCTCAGGTCAGATGGATTCACATGGTTCCACTCTGGAACGCCACCTCACTATGACATCTCTTATCTACTGTTCCAAGCTCCTACTAAGCACAACATGCTGCAGCTGACTATTAGTCCAGAGTCACAAAGTGAATGCAAACACTACGTGAAATTGCTCTTGATGTGCCAAACTTGATAGAAAAAAACATGCCGAATAGAACAAGAAAAGTGGAGTCATCAGGAACCTCCAGTCCAACAGGTAAGACAGTCTAACCTCTAACATTGCCTCACATACTTTACACTGCTAACAGTCATGATTCTTGTGTTAAAAGTTGAAAGATGTTGTGGCGTCCATTCTTTAGCTGAAGAGGTTTTATGTCAAGTTACTTTTCAATCAAGTGAGAATAAGTTTGCTTTTGTACACCATGCTTTTGAACAGTAAACTCAAACTCATAAAAGAGGCTTGGAATAACATTTATCTTGTCTAATAAATACCAGTAAAGTCGTGGATCAGATTGAATATAGAAAAGAAAGTATAGAAAAACACAAAAAACATCCGTTGGTGTCAGGTTGTATTCAGCTTAGTCTGAATAGACAACATTTTATGTGACTCATTACATTTTTTTTCATGTTTTTAAGTTCCTGTTGACCAAGATTTAAAACCCAGAGATGTGCTGTACATCGAGACCAGAAGGTATCAGCTTCAGTACTTTACATTCAATGGCTGCTTCAGCGATATCGCTAAGTGCAAAGATATGAAAACCAATGAAAACGTTGCCATGAAGATCCTCTGGGGCAGAGCCTGTAATTCACAGGAAACCAGCAGAGAGGTAGATCATTCAAGACTTTTTGAGTCTTTGAGTAGCACATTTCATGAGTTAGCTAACGTTAAATTACTTTGCTGCATCATCTGCATATCTCATCAATATCTTGCTTTTTCTCTCCAGCTGGCCATCCTGAAAAGGATCAACAATCTCAATCCTGAAAACATTGTTCGTTTCCTTGAGGACTTTGAACACAACAGAAAAACTTGTCTAGGGTTTGAAATGCTGGACAAGAATCTGAATGAGCTGCTGAGAGTGATATGATGTGAACCGCTGTCCCTTCAGGAGATCAGACCCATCACAACAGGTATGTGGATGTGTTATCTAAGCAATAGTACCATGTTGAGTTACATACTTAATACTCAGCAATAAAAGCAAGATGTAAATTGTGTACACAAGGACTTTGTTGAGAAAATTCAACTGCAACATCCTTGTTTCTTTGTGTGTCTCTGTCGCTGCTCAATGCACTCGAGTCTCTGAAGTCTGTTGGCATCATCATTGACTTTAGTTCAGCTGTACCAGCTGCTGAAGTCAAGCGCGGCGTCACCATGCAGCCTGTTAGCTACAGGTGGGTTTTTTGTTCCAGAACAAGTTTTTTTTATCCTTTGTTTCCATCTTTTTTGGTTGGTAATATGTGTTACTGTGGAGAAAAACAGTCTAATGAACAACACTTGTCTCCAACCTTCAGGTCTCCAGATATTATCCTGGGCCTGCCTATCACAGAGGCAGTGGATGTGTGGTCTTTTTGGTGTTGTTTTGGCAACCCTGTACCTCTGCAGCCTACCTTTCCCTCACAGGAGCCAGTATCACCTTGTATGCCATCCAGTATACTTGGACTTAACTGTGCGACTTTGTAGTAAAAACCTACCTTGATTTTCCTTTCAGCGGATGTAATTTAACATGCATATTATCTCTCTAGATAAAAACTATGGTGGAGACTCTGGTTCAGCCTGAGGACAAGCTCCTCAGTGACGGCATCCACGCTCTCCTCTATTTCAGCCCGAACCAGGACTCTGAGAAACCTGCATGGAGGCTAAAAATATGTGACCGTGTCCTGCATGACAACAAGAGAAGCAAATATATTTTATAGATTTGTCAGCTCCTGAAATTGTTAATACAATGAAAAACAATCTTGAATTTCTGTCCTCTTTCAGACAGCTGATGAGTACAAAGCAGCAACTGGCTCCCCTGCCATAAATTTTTCACGCAGCTCAACCGTGTTCAACTGTCTGAGTGACTTAATAATGGTAGGTTGTCCTTGACTCACTGTAAAAGAAAAGAAAGTAAAGAAATAATACCAATAAGGAAATAAAATGTTAAATAAACTGTTGACTTAATTTCCAAATGCAGCTCCACCCAGAGGAGAACATGCAGGACAAGATAAAGTTTGTCCACCTCCTGAGGAAAATGCTGCATATGAATCCTCTGAGGAGAATAACACCCAGTGAAGCTCTGGTTCATCCCTTTATTGCCCTGAGTAAACTGGTTGACCATAAAGACTCCAGCGTGAACTAAGTAATGTGTGTTGCGTGTTATCACGAGCAATTTTTGATCTGAAACATATCACAACTTTTTTACTGAATTTCGAGAAAATCAGCAAAAGAAAATTGTGAATGAATACTTGTTTTTTACACACCACCATTGAGATAAGTGGTGGGTGGTGCCAGTTCACTAATTGGGTGCTATTACGCCACTGCAGGAGAGAAGGTTGCAACAAGATGGTGTAATTAATTTATATTATTTGCACGTTTCACAGCCATATGCATTATGTATGTTAATATTTATTCGCCATCTGTTTTCATTCCATTTTACACACAATTTGCATCTATCAATACACCAACTATTATACCCCTAGCCAACTTTTTAGCTTAAAGTCCAGAGTCATCTTGCATTTTTATCATTCTTACTGTGCTCACTTCGTTCAATCTTTAACTTATCTCTTTGCTGTCATTCTTTGTGCAGTCACACAGCTGTCCCCATGAGCGTCTCTCCAGTGGTGGAAACAGCCGAAACTACAAATGCATCCAGCCACACTGATGAAGAGCCTGTGGAGGGAGGTGATTCGGCTGCAGTGGATACAGCAGACAGAGCTTCAGCCATAATGAGCTCAACGGATGAGGCCTCTGCTGCCACTGAGGCAAGTAACAAAGATTCAGCTGCTGATTTCTCGGGTGAAAACTTACCTGCTGTTTGCCTCATTAATGAGGCCTCTGATGGTGCTGCTGTGTCTGATGATGTTTGCACTGCCAAATCAAATGACAATTCAGTGGCACCTGCAGTGAGTGGCCTAAATGACGGCATTCCAGCTGATACAGAGAGCACTGCTGAGTTAGCTGAAGATGCTGTCTCTGCAGATGAAGCTTTGAGTGATTCTGTAAGAGCAGAGTAATATGACGCTGGTTGAAGAGCAGAAGATTCAGCTTCCTGTAGCTCCACTAGTGAAAGCTTACCAGATCTCCAGTTAAAAAGTAGAGACTCAGATGATGATTGCTTATGTGATCAGGTCACAGATGCGGTTGTCGGTTTTGCTGATGAAGATGAAGCTGCATCCACCCCTGCCTCTACAGAAGCTTCACCCACAGATGTAGTGCCTGTGCTGTATGAAGCTATTTCAGCTGACAAAGACACAGTCACTGCAGCTTCACCTGATAAAGCTTCAACTGCACCACCAGTGACTGAAACAGATGAAGCTGAAGTCAGTTCCCCTGCTTATGAGGCTCTTTTTCCACCTCTCAATGTTGTTAACACTAAAAGTTGTGACGGAGTCTCAGACAGTGAGTCTGAAAGCACTTGGACATTGAAAAGGATCAAAACACTGTTAAGTAGGATGTTTATTGCCTTTTTTGTTGTTGTGCCTCTGAAGATGTTGAAGAATAATTCCATGTAACAATGTACAGTTTCTTTCTTTATCACTGAATAATAGATAAACTGAATCAAATCTCTGTGCTGCCCGTAAACAATGCTGGTTGGAGCAGCAGTTATGATGACTGCAGGTGGTGTAGTTCAGCAGTAACAGAGGTTTTGTAGTTTTAGCAGCAGTAACAGTTAGTGAGCCAAGAGGACTATATCTAACATTTTGTAGGTGAACTTATCTTTGTACTGACACATCTAAGTCCTCACAGTAAAGCTGTGTCTAATTAGGCTTCCTACAAACTTTAAAATAAAAAATAAAAAAATTAAGTAAATAGTCCAAGATCCTAGACAGGATACCTGAACACTTATCCCGTGTTTGGCATAAACACTGATCTGAAACCAATAACATTTTCTTTTCTATTTTTTTTTTGTATATTATATTATACTAGAGCAACAACCAAACAGGTAAGTGACTCTGGTCTGTTTGTCATGACTCTCAGGCAAATAGACTTTCAACAAAATTTAAAAAACTTTCCCAAAAGTAATCATGAAAATAAGCAGGACGAAATCCCATTTCATAAAAGTAGGCATGAGCTAAGTTTGAAATTATTTTATTTCATGGTTACTTTATTTATTGAATCAGGTCTATCCATTCTCCCCTAACCCTGATCCATTTATAAACACTGAGTTTGCAACAAAAGCCAGACATTTTTAAAGAAAAATGAAAATATAAACAAGTCCTCAAAACCAACTAATTAAACTGGAGCTGAAAACTCGAGAAAAGCTGCATGAAATTCTGGTGTGAAAATAAATCCCCATGTGGCTAATCAGTGCTACATGTAGTTATTTAACTTTACTTCTTTTATCGAGGACGTGGTGATAAGTTTTCCCTGCACTACGGGGCGTTAATACGATAACGATTTTTTGATACTAAAAAAGAAAACATCACACCTCTGAATTTTTAGACTGCAAACTGATGACAGCTGATATTTTTTTTACTGTAGTCTGCCTTCGTTTCACAGAAAAAACCACTAGTCTCACTGACTCTAGAGTACTTTTCAGGGTTATATTGGGTGAGTCTATTGGAGACAGTCATTATAATTTCTCCTTAGAGACAGTTTCACTTGCTCCTGTGTGTATAATGTATGTCTCCTTTTTGACTCATTCATTTTGTCCTATTGTGTCTGTTACACTGTAGGAGGAGGGTTTATTCTTCTTCTTTAGGAGCCCAGTTTGTCCTCTGCAGGAGTGACTTGACTCAATAAAAAAAGGCAGATAACAAAAATAAAGACTAATAGACTTTGTGGGGTGAAGATGGAGGAGGAAGCATCTATTTCTAACTGTACAAATGCTGTTTCTGATCTTAGAGTGGCCTGTTTTTCATTTGCTTGAACTTGTGCCTCTGCTGTCCCAAAATAAACTGATTGCAAAAGGATTTAGACCAATCATAAGTGTCACTTAGAGCAAAATATTAGCCTTCATGGCTGTATTACATGAGCATTCTGATTATAGGTCAAGCACTATCCAAAACCTCAGAGGAGCATTAAAATTTGATTGCAGCAGCCCATTAATGAGGACAAGGTCAATGGCGGTCCAGAGTGGAGTGGGGTCCTGTCATAATGTTCACTTTATAAAAAGTCCTCTGACACCTGCTAATTAACGCCGTCCTGCAGAGGAGTCAACAACCAGAGCACCTCCCTCTCCAGGCGGGTGGCTGCTTAATCAGCCTTAGCTGCAGATGTGTTGTTTCTTATGGGTACAGGGAATGAAACTTTCTGATTCAACCCAGACCTCGAGGCCGTCCCTCCGCCAGCTGGCCCCTGCCCACTGACACACCCCCGTCCTCCCCCTTTTCCTGTCTCTTTTTCAGCAGCGAGCTGTGTGCAGCTACTGACCCTAATCCCAAACCGCTGCTGTCACTTCTGCTTAGCCACTGCTTCTGATTACTCTGCAGGGGGATGCCATAAAAACCCTCTTTCTCCATTTTCTCCGGCTCAACACATGGAGTAGACTGCCGATGAAATGTGATATGAGGGATCTCAAGAACACGTTCCTTTTTTTTTCCCTCCTTCTTCTTCTGTTGCCACTGTCGTTCTTTGCCCTCACCCCCTTGTGGGTTCCATTTGCTGCCAATTTTAACACCATGTGCAGCAACAAAGATAGCATATGAATTCCACAGGTGTGGAATTGCTTTCTGTGTTTTTCTTTTGACATTTCACACTTTTCTGTCTCACATGAAAGCAGTCATTTTTTTTAAAGGATCTATAAATGAAAATTACATAGGCGTCAAGAATACCGCTCCCCCTTTGTAACCTTAAACATGTGTTTGAACTGCTTGAAATAAAAGGAAAAGGATTCAAAACGGCATCAAAGTATGGCGTTACTTTGATCTTCATCTTGGCATGATGCTTTACTGTGACAGTTTCCATTTTTGCAGAGATAAAACTTTTATATGAAACAAAATAAAAGCAGAAAAAGCCATCCTTAACAGGTTTCCTGCTGTATAGAGGAAAACCCTCCTCAGAAAAAAAAACCAAAAAAAAACAGGCTGATTTTTTCTTAAAGTCTTCAAAAGGATCTTGGTAGTTAAACATAATCAAAATATAAGAGTTTAAAGATGCTGGGGGATCAAACGGATGAGGATCTGGAGGGTAAACACTGAGAGGAAGTTACCGCAGAGCTCCTCAGACTAAAAGCTGCTTATTTGGAGGAGCTTGATTCTGTGGACTGTTTATATCTCTCTGTTAGCCTCTTATGATTCATTGGAAAACCACTTAGAGGAAAAATAGAAGCCAATGACCGTCTGCTTTATGGGAAGTGGGCAACATATAAGTGTGTATGGGTGTGTGTGTGTGCTGGGAATGTGTGTATGTGTGTGCTTATTACAAAATAACCATTTGCATTAGTGCTCTACTGGTGCTGCCATACTTGATTAGAATTTATTCTTATAAAATTGAAATAAAATACCTTTTAGTCTATTAACTTGGTTTTAGTACTTGCTAAATGATGGTGAATGAAAATGCCTTTTTTCTCTTCAACAGTCTCTATCTCCATGTATTCGTAACAAGTTTTTGCAGAAAGTCATGTTAAATAAATAATTGGTTGCTAAATTTTGCTTTGAAGAAAAAATATGTTTACAGCAGTCATAGTGTGGAGAAGCTAAAAATATTTCTCACAATGGCAGCATCATAATGAATGGGATGAAAGCAACACACAGATGCAGATTTGTTCTTTGTGCTTTTTTAGTATATTGTCACTGAAAGAAAATAAGAATTGTCATGCTATAATAATGTGGAATGAGTTTTTTTTATATCTAAAAGAGGAGTCTGCCATGTTGTACTATCATATTTCTACAGTAGCCCAGAACAGACAAACCAAACAGGAACTGTAAAGAGGACTTTCCTCTATTTTCAGAAGTTTTGTGGTCACTTAAGTCTCTCCTACAGGGTTGGAAGGGGAGGGTGAAGGCACTAGCTGACAATAAATCCCACACATTTGTCCTTTTGGTGAGACTCCTAATGTCATTTAGTAGATTATCCAGTTTTAATACTTTTAATACTTCAGCTGATATGCTTTTATGGTACATAACTGGTTGGGGGAATACATGTGTGTGTGTGTGTGTGTGTGTAGGGGAGATAATAGAGTTCACCAGCAGGTTAATCTGACCCTGTCCTGAGGGATGCACCTTGTACTGACCAATGAAGTGAGAGCTGGTGTGATGTCAGAGCATATATATATGAACATGTTTGATATTTATGAATCAAAATTCTTTTGTATGAAAGGAGCAACAATGGAGATGAAACTGTAAATTAAAGAGCAAGCCGACCAGGGGGCATCACAAATGGTAAAGAATGCTATGGATGTAGCATACTTGCTAGTTTGAAACATTAACATACGCTCTAGTCACTTCTGAGAGCAAACAAAACTTTATTTCCAACTCCCCTGCAGCTCATGCTGCAAACAGTATGAGCCACGCTGATTCCATCATGACTGTGTCCACATTACTTTTCTCTTTTTTTGTTTTAGGAGCAGAACATGGGAAGCCCAAGTTCAACCAGCTGACAGAAACTAGCTGCCTCCATATGTGAGTTTTATAAATCCTGTTTGATCATGCAAGTTTCTGTGAGCTCCCACAGCCCTGCCATCGCCTTTCTAAATCCTAGTAAAAACAGCAAGTGTGTGCTCCTGTGTCTTGACTGACTTATCTGATGTGTGTGTTCTCTTCAGATTAAAACATTTAAAAATTCTGTCAAATCTGTGGTTTTGTCTTTGGAATCCAACATTTTTCAAATCTGTTAAGATTTAAAAAAGTCCTCAGTGTGCACGAGGCTTAAAGCTCACCAAGTAACACATTGTTTCTGATCTGTTTAATCAAAGTATTTCTTGGCTCGTGGCGTAATGAAACACAGCCTTGACTTGCTTTTTGGGAAATCCAGCAGATTTGGAGTTTCATTCATACTAGAGACATAACATCAGGATATTTCAGCCTCTGTTGCCAATTTTAAAATTTGTCTCTTGCATGTTTTAGAATTTATTTAACTGTAATTCTTCAACTCATCAAATCTTCAAATCTTTAAATCTAAAAGCAACATCATGGTGTGAGTTGTAACTTGTTTTGCAGGTTTGTATGTGTGTTTGTAGATGGTAAAGTGCTTTAACAGGTGCAGAATGAAATTCAACTGAGATGTTTCAGTCATATTACTGTGCTACACTGAGTTCACAAGGCAGCATCTATTTTACAACAGAGAATCAGGACCTGCATGCCCAAATACACCTGCTTTTGCTTTGTAAATGCAACTGTGAGTAAACAGCCTGGCATTATTCACAGGCTGCATTGTGTTGCTGCAGGATATGTGGATTATTTACTTCAACAAGAATGTGTCATAACCATGACTTATCTCTATACATTCACTCACAGGAGGCCAAATGCATTCAAACTCCAAGCGAGGCTCACCTGGGTAAATTGGAGACAGTTCTCCTTTTTGCTCCGCTTTATTGGTTTCTGATGCATGGTAGGCCTATCAAATAGCTCAGACCCAAGTCATTGATTAGGGGTGAATTCAGATGAAAAAAACAGGAAAGTAGGAACTGCACAGCTAAACATTTTACAGGGTCGATGTCACGACTACGTAGCCGCCACTGCAGAGGAGCAACAGAAGACGGAGAAGGGAAAGAGGGGTGGAAGAAAAAAGGGGGTTTTCAGATAGGGGTTTGCCGAAGGAAGTAGTTGAAATATACATCACAGCATGCTGTTCTACTAAGATCTCACTGCAGTCTCGAGAGGTGCAGGGGTGGGAGAATGGAAAACACGCTCTTTAGTCACACAGAGATGAAACTCAAATACTGCATGGCGAGAGATGGCAGTAATATAACAGCGGAAACTGTCTTAATGTAGTGTTAGGTAGCAGCGTGAATTTCAATCATGGCGCTGAACGAAATTAATCGGGGGATGTGGAGGGCTCTTGACGAATCCAGAAAAAAGTGAATAAGATCACAGGAACGTCACAGTGCTGCATGTTACAGGATCAGAGTTAGACAATAAGATAATCTGCTGCTGGAAATGAGGCATTATTATGAATAACAATGTCTGTCAGTGTGTGTGTGTGTGTGCGTGTCCATGTGTGTGTGTCTGTGAATTTTCTTTTTGTAAATTGGAAGGTATGGCTTATAAGCTTACACCTTGTCAAATGTATTCACCTTTGAAAACACTCCTGCTGCAATGTCTCCACAGCTCACTCTGAAATGTATGCACACACACACACACACACACACATGCCTCTGTGAATCTGTGTGCTTGTGAATCTGTCCTCATATCAGTTTGTCCTCTCCTCTGTCTGCTCGTCCGCCGCTGTGCATGTGCAAATGTGTGCGACCCTGTGTATTCTGTGTGTGTCGGTGAAGCGCTGGAGCTGCTCTGTATTCCCGACTCCCCACTGTGATGCAGAGGCTTCAGCCTGAGCTATGACTCATCATGGGCTCTCAGTGAGATCTCTGAGGTCAGACACAAAAGAATACAGGCAGACAGAGCGGCAGAGAGACATACCAAGAGGAACAGGCTTAACAAGCGCATGAACATGGGCTTGAAATCCAATGCCAGGTTATAGCTATTCCACTGAAAAAACCCGTGAGAAAATATACCACTAAATAGAAAGAACACGCAGAGGGGGAGAAGGAGACACATGGAGAAATAGGTTCAATAATGATGTATATATGGCTTGAAATCCACCAGCATGTAGGGTCCTGACCATTCAAAACTTACTTTTCTTGCTTTTACTTGCATTTTTCAGACACTGAACTCCTAAAAAGATTCATTCGGCCACCATCAAAAACGTGGACACTCCTGCCGCCTCGGAGCCTCACAGGAACCTTGGACACAAGTCAGCAGAGAAAAGAGACGGACAAACCAGACAGTGCAGTGTCGTTATCACACAAAATGCTTGTTACATAAACAAGCTCAGATCCTGCTTCCAATTTGAGCCCAATTACATGGTGCTCACAGGCCATTGGGGGAAACACAGATCTCAGGGCAGATTAGGGATCACTCCGGCACGGCTTTCAGGAGAGGCTAAACGCTGCCATTCTGCTGTGATCTCACAGATGAGCAAGGTGGGGGGCAGATAGAGGTAGGGCTGTATGTGTATGTGTGTGTATGTGTGTATGTGTGTGTGGGGAAACATAGGTGAAAGAAGCAGGGAGGATTAGGGTTTGTTCACGCTCTGCGGTTGCACACGACAACGAGTGGGGAAGCACATTTGATAAGATATTGTGCTAGACAGCCCCATCTGATAACACTGTTGTGGTTGATTGTGTAATTCTGAATAACTGAAGGCTGCATGATAACCACAACAGAGATAATAAAACCACATCCTCAGCTTTTACAGTAACTTGGTTAGTGGCTATATTCTGACTCACTGTACAGTAGGTTATTTGGGTTACGTTGCTATTTACTTTGTAACAGGCTCTTTTTTTAATGTCATGAGCTGTGTTTAACTTTGTGTAGTCAGTAAATTGGATGGGAAAAAGGTGCAAACACCTGCCATACCGCAAGTCACCCACCAGAGCCAAACTGAGCGAGAAACCTTAACAATCTAACTGCAAACTAAACACTCTGCCCATCCTTATGATGTGGGTTGTGAGTTGGCCGGTGAGTCAGAGTGTTGGAGGCATTCAGCGTGAACATGCACAATAGACTTCAGAGTCTATTCAGAGCCGAGAATTCAGCTGAACTTTTATATCCACGCAGAGAAAATGAAAGCTCACTTTGAGCCCAAAAAACAGCATGTGTTGGCTGAAAAAATGCCACGGTGTATTAACGTCACACGCCAACAAGAATATGTGATTATATGCTGTGCAAAGAACATGATTTAATATGGGAGCTCCTCTATAAAAAACACACATCAACACACCTGTGGTTCACCTGCAGTGCACAGGTGCTTTCACTCACCTATTTGACCTTCTTTTTTGCACAGCATCCTAAGCTTTTTCAAAGCATTCAAAGCATCATTGCAAAGCTCATGTTTCGCTAACACCGATTGTAACAACTGCATTCTGTTTAGGTGAGTCATTTGATCATTTACACCTGAATAGGGCTCAAAAACACACTCTGATAAGTCACAGCAAAAATAAACACACGCAAGAATTTTAAATTTTTCACAAGAAAATTCATAATGGCTGACTTACAGTAGCACATTAGCGCCCTCGCTCTCAGGGTGTTAGTGGTGTGCATGCTGGCTCGCTGTCAAACTGTCATGGCTTACTGGGTCACTTGAATAGAACAGGAGTCATTGTTAATGTGATTAATAACACCTGTGCTTTTCCTGCTATGACAGTCAAAATATCAGGTGGGAAAAAGGTCAGTGTTGACAGCTTCTGTGGTGTGCCACAGCACCATATGTCCCTCAGTCTCTTGTTCTTATCAGAGCCATTTCAAAACAACAGTTAAACTATGTGAGACATACCCCCCAGCTGTAAAGGTATGAAACATACATCTTCAAGTAAAAGATGGAGATTCTTCAATTCCATAGCAGAAAATGTAAAACAGTTTCTAAAAATTTTTTATTTTTCTAACAAAATAGGAGCATTTATATACATCAACATATCTGAAGTTCTAGAATGTAGAATTTCTATTTCTAACCTATAAGGGCCCCTTGGAAACCAGACCCATGGATGTCAATAAGTCCCAGTTTAGAAAACAGGGATTGAGTGCAAGTTGTTCTATTATGAAAAACTGGGGAGCTTGTTAAACATAATTGGATAATTGGATAGTAATTGAAAGGTTCGATTTTACACAGTAGTGGTCCACTGGTCTATATTTACAGTCAGTCATTGTGCAACACTTAGCATTTTGCAACTTGAATGGACCTTGTGCTGTTTACAGGTGCATAGTTATGAATAAAGTAAGTGAATGGGTCTTACATCCACTGGATAAGTGCAACTGTAAGCACTTAAGGATGTGAATGTGCTGTAATGTATTGCAATGTTCTGCATTGTGCAGGTGCCAACTTATATATGCAATGGATGTGAATGGATGCCTGTAGCCATATATAATGAAAAATGGTTTTAGAGATGGAGCCTTAACAAGCCTCATTTTGTTTATTCAGATGTAGTTAATTTATGTTCAGTTCATTTTTTGTTTATCAATGGATCATAAAATCAGTCTATCACAAAAATATCAGAGATGTATCAACATATATATGCTGACAGATATGTACTGATATGAAAGCATTAAGATATTATGTAGCAAAGGATGCTTAGGGTAATGTATAATGGTAAAGTTAAGTTAAAAAATGAATGAAGATTGATTAAGAGTTTTTTTTCTTCAATGTTGAACTTTTATTCCAAAGATCCTTACTTTCTTGGTCCTGCAGTTTGCATTCCACTTTCTGAAGGTTCATAAAATACTCAGAATTTTCTTGGGGTGTAGGTACATGTATGTACATGGATATAAGTTTCTTTAAACACTGCTCTTTTTTTAAACTCCTAATCTATGTATTGTATTGTGTAAAGGCCAAAAAAATACATTTTGTTGTGCAACCCTTTGTTGTATAAGGATGCAACAAATGACCTTGTAACTTTTAAACTTAAAAGTAAAAAGTGAAATTTACAGTTTCTTTGCACTAATGTGTTTTGGCCAAAAAAGGTAACTGTCAATTTGTAAAATATTCTGCCTCCATTAGGTTCATATATCACAGATATTTGACACCATTTTAGGGATCATTGTAACAATATGTGTTTATGTGCACATTGGGTGTATAACTGAATAATAGAATACTGATTGATAATATCAATGACAGAAATTTTTATTCCTTCATTTTGGTATTGACCTGGCCCAAAAAAATCCAGTATTAATCTCGATCTATTGTAAACCATTTGTGTACTACCAAGGATTTCAAGTAAATGGTGGGGGAAAATGCACAGAGGAAGAATCAGTGCAGTCACCTCAAATAGTGCAGAGCAAAAATCAATCAAGTGATCAGCCGATGAATCTTTTATTCCTCCCAGTTTACTAAGATGCTTGTTAACACTGCAGCTTTAATCTGTTCAAACAATTCTTTCACCCAGGCCAAACCTCATTTTAATGAGCATCATGTTGTTTTTCACACATGTATCTTCCTGTGACTGGAACCTGCAGCTCCCTCAGGACATCAGCACTGAAACTAAACAACAGCTTAACGCAATGCAAATGCACAAGTTTCACACCCATAATCAGCTTAACACTTAAGGAGGATTGTCAATAAAGTCTGATAACAGCTCGTATGTCCTCAGTGCATCAACATGTGAGTAAATCTCATGCTCTCTTTGTTCCACATTGCAGCTCCTTTGCACTGCAGTGGTTGTGATGGTGAAATATAATTCCATACTGCCATCTTGTGGTGGCACGGAGAAGCATGTTTTTGTTGCTGTGTTGGCAGTGTCAGGAGAACATGTTATGGTATCACGATGTTAAATGGTTTACTGATTTGAAATTTGCACTGTGACTGTTTACAAAATTAGCTGATTAGTAATAAAGCAGCCATGTGGGTCTTAATAATGGGTTTTAAAGCTGCAGACACAAACACTGCAAGTGAGCGATACTGCAGCAAGGCAAGACACATGGACTTTAAAGGTAGAAGTACATAATGTACACTCATCATTTTATTTTTGAATGTAAGGCTTAAAAACACCATGTTGTGTCAGATCTTTCACTTATGTAACAGTCATAATATGCAGCGTAATTAGTCTTTTTCTAATAAATGTGCTGCAAGTGCCATTTTACTCACAAAAAAGCACCAAAGTATGGAGTGCTGCAGGGACGACCAACATTAGTAGGCCAGCCTGTAAGTCAGCATCACCCTTGTTCTCCTGACCCAAACTAAGGGGATTTTTTCATTGGGTTTTGGATCATGACTGAAAATAAGCTCTTTGGTGAACAAAAGTTTAGGAAACCAGAAAGCAAGTTTTGTTCAAAAAGATAACCTTCATATATGATCCTCACTATTAAGTTTTTAAATGGTTATGTTTTTTTAATGTAATAGCTGGAGATAAAAAAGCTAATATCAAACTATAAACAAACTACACCACAGTCACATGACTTTGATGTCATACTATACGCACTAAATAAGCTGATGAGTCAACAAGTAGGAATATTAAGTTAAAAGGAGAAGAATAAGTATAAACACAATGAGGCTCTAAAATGGGAGGAGAAGTAGATTACCTCAGCATAATGACATTTAATGTCCTTGGCAACTTCTGCAGTCTCATTTAGACACTTGAAACTGGCTTCTTATGAGACATGTAGAGGGTTCAGAGATGGTGTGTTTGGTGTTTACTGACAGATTTTATGTCCTTAAAACAAAACGTGAATATCTCTATTTAAAAAAGATAACAAAACACTGACTTCAAGACAAGTGGACCAAAAATTTCTCATTCCATGATTTTATCACTCATTTCTGTGCACCTTTATAAGCATTAAAATATGCTGAAATTGCCAAATGTGAAAGTTCTCATTATGCAGAATGGTCCATTTCAGAATCAGAATATTGTATTACTGGATTATAACTGCTAATGCATTAAAGTCAGCATCGCTTTAGTGCTGCATTTGGCAAAGAAAGGCTCATTTTAGTTATAAACGGCTGGTTTGCTTAACCTGTTAATCATATACCATCATTTATAAGCTAATTTAAAACTTGTATTAATAATCTAAAACTGTAGAATAACTGGTGATAAAAAAAAATGTTGTGTAATAGAAGTAGCATGAAGTGAAAATACTTCTATCAAGTACAAGGACAAAACTGTACCAAAGTGCTTAGTTATTCATTCCACCATTGCACACAAGGGCCATATACTTACGGATGGCTCTAAAGAAATCTTTCCACAATCCATCATCCACAAACACACACACACACTTGCAGTATGATCAATCTGCTGCATGCTTTCAAAAGGTCTCATCAATTCTGTGTCAGTAATCTCAGTGACTTTAGACATTTTATCTGCCCGGCTAGATTGTAATTACTCGTGGCCTCTACCCCCTGCTGCTGTCTGTTTGATTAGTCCACTATTGATATTCCATGGACTGAGAGGAAAAAAAATGATTGCACACATTATTTCACATTCCTGTGCCATTTTTCTGTCGAGACAAATTCCAGTCCTGAATACTTGTCTCTCTAATGCTGATAAACCCTTAATTCTTCCTGCTCCGGTCTGTTTAGATGAAGTGAAAACTTCTAAACCAGATTCAAACCCTGTGTCCTGTGTGGACAGCAAGAGGCTCCACAATGTGACTCCTCTTATCAGTTCTTACGCGGATGTAACTGCTATATCAGAGTGCCATACAGCTGTGATACAGATTAACTGTCTGGGATGTTAAAAAGCATTGTGTCTGTAGTCAAAGTCATTGTTAAAGATCAATTTTTGCTCATTCAACTTTGATTATTGTTGTCTCTTATTTTTAGGTTTTAGAGTGTTTGCTGTTATAACAACTTTTACATGTTTGACAATGGTTTGACACCAAAGTCAATTAACTTATTACCATTGCTTGGGCTCAGCAAGGTTTCTTTGTGCAAAATCTCAAGAAAACACAAATGATGTCTGTACTGTACTAAAACCAAATAAATGCTCAGTCCTTAGACTGTTGTGAGCAGATGATAATTAATATTCATATAATTAGTTCAAAAAGCCTACATGTGTTTATAAGTCTTCTCATAATTTTAAAATTTCATCCCCGTGAGGATCACTGCAACATCATTGCTATAGATTTCCCATGTATGACATTTTGAGATGAATGGCAGTGGTGGTGTGTGTGTGCATGGTAGTGGATGAAAACAGGGAAAAAAAGTGCTTTTTTGATGACTCAAATTGTTGCATTGTATTACATGACTGTGTGAATGATCACTGGAAAATGAAATGTCTAATAGAGGTTTGATGCCTTAAAAAATATTGCAGTCAACTTTGCAAATGAAAACAGACACAATGAGCTGATGCAATGAGGTACAACCACAATGATCATTTTTCCTTCTATAAATAGATTCACAGTGGTCTCACACCAACTTCCTTATCTAGATTTACAACAACATATTAAATAAATATTATAATACTGTGATATAATTGAAAACTTGAGTATAAAATGCACATTTTTTGTACATTTTTTCTTGTATGATTTTGAGGAAATGATTGCTGCAGACTGTGTTTAATATATCACTTTTAATAATTCACAGCAGTTTTTAATAATGTCTGTTTTATTTAAAATGCAACAATGATTAAAAATTAATTCTGTGTGGAGAATATTGCAATTGAAACTTTAAGGTTGGTTGTCTTGGTTGGTTTTGAGATTTGTCATTATATTTAGTTAAACAATTATAACAATCCATGCAAATGAATGTATGAAATGTTTGTGATTTCAATCACGTCATTCTTCTTTTAATGCATACTAACTATGATTAATCCAAGGGTTTGTTTAAAAATGTGCGAATAAGCAGATGCCACCTCATGTGGGTTTTGCTTGGAACACAGCACACTAATGCAGACATATGCAATGCATATACAGCCTTGGGTGCTACAACAGCTGTGAAAAATGAGCAAAATGCTTGCCAGTCAAAATATTCGACATAGGCTTCATATCCAAACTTCACGCTCTGCTTGAAGGAGACGTTCTTGTTATTTTTGGAATATTTGGGGGATTCATAGTTGTTTGATGCTGCTGAGCCAGCTGGTTAAACCAACTGTCCAACAGGAGTTTGTCAGCAGGACCAAGTGGAGGACTGTTCAAGCTTCAGCCTGATGATGGTTATATATTGTGAAATGGCACATTGTTTGATACTGCAGGACACAGCCAATAATGCACAGATACAACAGATACTATAAGAAGTTGCAGTTTTGTCAGCTGTACATTTAAAGCAGGCATAGACAGGCCTGCAGAGATTCAGCACAACAGACACTGAGAGGCTATGATCAAAAACCTCAGAGCCTGACGGACCATTGGACAGTCCTTTGTGATCAAAGCTGAACATAAAATATTTTCAACTAGGAAGATTTGAGAAGGTCAGAACCTGTTCCTTTGATATATGCCATCTCTTTTAAAAAAAAGGTTTTGATTCATTTTGAGGATCAGTATATACACTGTGAGGATTATAAAACCTGAGAGCTTCAGAGTGCCATTACTTCTATTCCCCTTTTTAAACTCTGAGGCAACAAACCTACTGACTTGAGTTTATATTGTCTGGCTGTCTGATCCTAATCATCAAGGCTCCTGTTCATCTGCAGAGGGAAATCTAATTACACTACATTGTTTGTGATATTGACCTTCGCTTAGCCTATGTGTTAACATATTTAAATGTGTGTATTTTACCAGTGTTTACTCTAATTCAATGCTTCTATGGTGCTTGTCAAAATAACTTTATGTCATCTGTCCCTGTCTGATTGCATTCATGAATAAATTGGATTATGTAAGTCAAGGTAGTTGTGTTTGAACATATATACATTTTTTTATACATGAAAGGAAAGCTGCATCATTGTTTTGCATTTTCTCTCTGCTTTGTTGTGGGTGTGTGCAGCTCAGCCTAATTAATGCAGAGAACTGTGTACATGTCTCTATATAATCAGACTGAAAAAAAACCCAACAAGCAGCTAAAAAGGAATCACTCCTCCAGGATTAGAAATCACACCTTCTTGATAAATTTAGCTCATAGAATTCCATGAAAGGAATTAACAGACAATTAAAGCTCCAATAAAGTAATAAGTACATAGAGTGTCAACAACACACACGATAAACCTGTTTTATTGCTATCATTCATATTCGTACATCAAATAAACATGCATAGTATTAGTATTTACACAGGTAAAACAAACTGATGTCTATATTAATGTCATACTACAGAATATAAATACATTTCACATGAAGATGTGATAGGAACTGTGAGGTTGGCAGCCAACATCACCTTGAGGCATTGTTTGACATGTCCCGCAATAGGAAAAGAAAGGGCTGTCCATCGCCATTTTCTAGTTTCTCTGTTTCCCAGTGTTGCTGAGACGTTGCTCAAAGTATGTCCTGGCAGTTTTGTCCATAATGTTCAGCTTAATACCTTTGTTTCTGCAATGTATTCTCATCTTCCTCGCATCTGCAACCGTCCAATAAGCTGTCCCTTCACAGCAATCTGGCATTGATAATGTAATTGCGACAAAGGAGCCATAAGACATTTGATAATTTTGAGCCTTGTTTGGGTGACAGAACAATCTATTTGCATCCACACTGACACAAGGGATGTAGTGGTTGCTCTTGTGGTTCTTTGGCTCCATATTGGCGTTCATTTCTCGTACTATACACAGAGTAGATAACTACAATATAATGTATAAAACAGTCTGTTTTATCACATTTCCCATTTCAGTGGGTCAGTGCTCGCCGACCTCCCCTGAGCAGACGCAGCTCAGCCAGAGGCAAACGAACTGTGTCACTGACCACTCATCCTATGAAAGAAGAGGCTTCAAAAAACTGAAAATGAGAACAGAAGGTTGAACATCCTGCACCTCGGGATCCAGATGAGATTCCAAGTCAAAGTTGCATCATAAAGAATCACAAATTCTCATCTAATTCTTTTAAGTGTCTCAGCTGAGCATTTCATAATGATTCATCTCCATCATATTTAACCAAAACAAAATGTAGGGAAGCAGAAGAAACAAAAGTTGCACCTAATTACCATGCAGGAAGAACAGAAATGAAAGTAAATTCCACTTTTTAGTTGTCATCACGCAGGGGAAACAATCAAAAGTTTGACAGTTGACATTTCAAAAATAGATTAAAACTTGAGAGAAATGCAGTAAAAATAGGAACATAAATACTTTAAAGGTAATTGAATATAAAAAGAAAGTGACAACTTCACTTGCCTTATTGTTAAACACTGTATGGTAGTTCTTAAACATGTCATGTAAAGAGTGAGAGTAATGCACAGCAATATTGAATACAGCAATAAATAACATGCATCTGTTGTTAAACTGAATCCAGTTTCTATCTGAAATGTAAAGTGTCATGTTCTTCTGCTCAATAACCGCATGCGTTTTAAGAATTATCCTTTGAATAACAATAGCATAACATGAACATAACATTTAAAAATGCACTTCAAAACTCCCAGCTGAGGAACTAAAGCTGAGGAACTAAAGGGAAGCCAAGAAAAAGAGTAAAATGAAGTTGGAATCTTTGGTTCTTTGGTTGTATCACCTGAAATGGAAACCAGGTATTCAGACAGAAAAAGATGACAACAAACTGAAAGATTTTGGGGGGGGGATGATTCCTCAAGCGTAACATATCCAAGCATTTTCCCATTTAGATAATACACAGATGATGACATCCTGTTGAAATATGTGGGCCACTTCATTCATATTCAAATCACTCTACAATGTCTAACACATCTAGGTCCGACTACTGCTCTATGTATTACAGGAGCATAGTGAGAAACACTATCAACAGTGCATGAAGACTGCTGCATTTATGGCTATTACAAAGCAGCTGTCTGTCTAATGTGTTGCTACTCTGTATATCAGCATTATGTCCCATCATACCTGCCTAGCAAGTATGAAGACCAGACGTGTTCAGCATTAAATATACTAAACATAATGACAGGACAGATCATATGAATAAATACAATGAAATATTTAAAGGAAATGATAAATTAAGAAATAACATTATTACGCCCCCCACCCCATTACACATACACACACAAGCAGGATTGCAATGTACTACTCTTTTAAAACTCTGATTTTTATGATCACCCTATGAAAAGAGTTATTTTTTATCAAAAAATATTTTTTCAAAAGTCTGGATTTATTTTGTTAGAGCATTTTTATCAGTGACACGTTCATTTAATCTTATTTGTTTGGCATTATGCAACTTGTTTAATAGGATTCACCTTTCTAGCAGCCACATGCCCTTATGGCAGGTTTGACCACTGCCAGCCAGAGCTGTGGTACCAATTAGCAAGATAGCTCCTCTTGGCTGAGAGGAGGTGAATCTGATTTAGCTAGCTAGCTAACATTGCTGTCTCTGGCTTTGCAGTGCCAAGTAAAAATCCAGGTTAACAACCTATCCTAGCTTATCTGGCCAGGAATTATGGAGTGCTACTGAAGAACAATTAGAGGAAGGGAAACTACTATTTCTTTGTACTTTTTATTTACAGCAGAAGCTAATTTGTAGATTGTGATGAGTTTTTGCCCAAGTTAACAGGAGCTAGCTAGTAACATTGTCAACATTTGGAGGTAAATTAATTAAAAATTGTTGGGAAATAAAAGCCTCATTTGAAAAAAAATAATGCCCCTATTGAACAAAAACATAGCTTTGAATAATGACATCCGACAGAAAAGTAAAAATTAGTAGTTAAAAGTAAGAATCATTTCACAAAATTATACAACAATGAGGAATTATTTTAAAATCAATTCATTTTTCCTTTCCCTTTCCCTTACAAATGATTAATCATTTTGAAATATCATATGTATGATATTCAAATTATTATTTCACATTTTGTTGTTTAATAGTGTTTTCATATCTCATCAACTGTTCACATGGGTGGATATCCGAGTTTTCCCCTTCACCCATTATATTTTACCATAAAAACACCTATGTAATGTCAGTATTTTAATAATACTTGATAACACAAAATGATAGTACTTGTGCTGATTATTGACACTTTAGAGCGCATTTTTAAGTTTTGAACGATTGTGCAACCCCGCCCTTTGCCTCACAGTGGTTTGAGTGCCCACATCAGCAGTGGCACATAATGCATGTATAGTTTGTGTATTTGACTCTGACAGAGTCTGTTGTTGGTGGATGACCTCAACAAAGTAGTGCAGACAAAGAATGTGTTAGATATTTCATTACTTCTAATGCAAGTATGATAACTTACATTACAAATCATCACCACTTTTCACTGCATCCAATTACAAGTCACTCTTAATTTTAGCTAGCTGTAAGCTGAAATTAGCTAGCTTGCCGCCTAAGTGTTAGCAGCGGTTTGAATTTGAGTCAATAAGAGGAGCTGGCAATGCAAAGTAATGTGTAATGCTCTTTAGCCAGCACAGTGAAAGAGTTTTTGTTAGCAGAGTTAAAGCGCGACCTCTGTTGTCCACCTCAGAAAGTGCTCTCAAGATTTCATGTAATTACCATATCAAAGGCTGATATCAGAATTTTGCCCCTAAATGTTCATCATGGCCAGATTTCCAAAACACAACTAAAGAGATCAAAAGATCATTTATAGTATCAATGAAAGAATTAAATGTAGGCAAAGAAAGAAGGTTGTGAGTTTTCAATAACTTATAAGAGGACACAGAAGACAGAGATTTCAACTGCAAATAATCCTCCATGACAGACTGGTTTATAGCTTTTAAACCTATCTGCTTATTGTGTTATTTTTACAGCGTTCCCGCTTTTCAATTCTCTTTTTTATTCCCCTTTTCCTATTTCTCTCTAAATGTTGTACCTGCAGGCAGAAATGGAAAATGAAGTTGTTAAGTATCAGTTATTGATCCATCACAACAGAGAATCAAAATGGAACAGGCATTCGCTCTCCCACAGCAATGCAAGCAAATTCTATCATCATTAAGCCTTAAATTACAGCTCCATCTTCTCCCTGTCTGATGTTAACATCTGCATGGTGATACACTTAAAATGAATATAGTACAGCAAAAAAATAAACAGACAGGCCAGTTTTTTTATTTGTGTAACATTTGTTTCATCTTGAGATGTCTCAGAATTGATCAGTTTTCACCCAGACATTGTCAAGGGGGCTCATTTTTAATAAAAAGTTACTGAAAAAATTCAAAGCAAGGATTCATCTTAAGTACACATTGATAGCTAAAAATGGAGCTGTAATCATAAGCGTTACCTCTTCCCCAAAGCAACCCTATGCTACTTCACTCATGAATCCAAACGTAGAAATTTTACACACTCATCTCAAAACATACTTAAATAACACATACTGTACATACATACGTTAAAATAGACCTCTTGTCTACACACACCCTCTGTCTCACACTCTCTGGGACACACGCTGCGATCAAACAAATGCTAAAAGTACAGATAATATGTCCAGTAGAGCAGGTTAACCATGACAAAAGAAAGGGGGAAGGTGACTCTGGAGTAGTTGTCTATGTGATGGGGGTTCTCAACATGACAGCAATATATGGCGCGGAGCACTTTGCGAATGGTGGCCAGAACAGTGAGGCACCAGTTGGTGGGCTCCGGAGGTGGTGCCTCTGGCTTAGGCTCACTGCCTGAGGGGCTGGACGGGCTGACAGTGAGTTCTAGGGAGGTGGAGGCCGGCGTTGGAGTTGCAGCAGGCTCCTTGCGTCTCTTGACCCTGTTGGAGTGACTGGAGATGGTGGTGACGATGCCGTTCTTTTCATCGTCAAAGTCATACATGTGGTGGCCATACTGCAGGAGAGTGAGAGCGAAGAGCGAAGGGAGAGTGACTTTAAGTGGAAACAAAAATATGACACATCTAAACTTCCTCAACTCACCTACAGACATTAAATAAAGACATGGACAGAGTCCTCATTATGTCACCCACTGGTTTGTGAACTACTGTTTTAAGTTTGATGTGAACAGTTTTCTTGGTTCTTTGGTACCAGTAGTTAACATATTTGGATGAAAGGGCGGAGCTGCCATTGATTCGAATTGCTACACTATCTATCTTGATAAAGGTTATCAATTCATCAAAACATACCCTGCTTTAAATCTGTTTTACTTTGAGTGGGACCACAACTTGCATAATGAAGATTAAGCTCTATTGAAGAAGACTGAAAATGACTGTGACCAAGAGAACTGCAATAACCTCCTCTGATTTGATATCTTATCAAGATGTTGGCGAATTGATCCATGGCTCCTTCAGTCTGCTACAGTCTGTCAAGTGTTTTTGAGCAAGATACTGAAATTCGAACTGCTCCTAATGACTCCTCCATCTGTGTATAAGCGAGTGTGCCCTTGTTTTAGTTAAGCAGATGGGCACTTTGCATGGGCACCCCTGCCATGACACCATTGGTTTGACTGTTTGTACATAAATATTTACAAGCAGTGAATGAGAGGTGATTGACAAGTTCATGGTCAATGGTAGAAGGAAATTCATCATACAGCTCTCGTTGTATGCTTGTGTTGTTCAACTCTTTGTGTAATTATGCAAACAGTCTAAAGTTAATACGTTTTTAGGTATTTCTGTTTCAGATCATTTGAAAAAGCAAGTGAGCAGTTTCTGAGAAAATGGACATTATTGATCTTTGTGCAGTAGTGTGCTATCTCCATCTCAAGGGTTCACTCATGCAGGTCTTATTGGAAATGGGAGCAACAGTAGGGGAAAGTGCCCCTACAAACAGCATTATGAAGAAGTGGGATACTGAATTTGAACATGTTAGAAAGAAATGACTGCATAAAAGCTAACGCTTAATCACTCATAATCACAGAGTTACAGTGAACATGCATGTTATTAGAGCTATAAGTCATTCCTTGCAGGGCCAATAGACTGGAAAAAAGGCTACATAAATGCAGTCCATTTACCATTTTCCCACATAAATTAACAATAACACATTACATCTGGAAGGGTCTCACCATAAGCATGTGTGCATCAGCATGACTGAGGGTGCAGAAGTGGGCCACAGCGTACTCAATGAGCGCTCCAAAGATAAAGCTGAAGCAGATTCCCAAGTAAACATCAATGGCCTTAATGAAGCAATTGGCATTGGGCAGTGACGTCCGGGCTCCCATCATCAGAGTGGTCATGGTCAGGACTGTGGTCACCCCTGGTACAAAAACAAGAGAAATTACACTTAGGGTTCTTTGTTCAACAAGTAAAGACTCTTAACGTGCATTTTCTTACCCAACTTCATACAAGTTACAGAGTATTAGATAAACACAGTTTTCTTTCAAAGCTGGAACTGATTTTGATTTAGTAGTTTGTGTTTTGTTTTCCTTTTTTATGACACCCAGCAAGGGTGAGCAGGATCCTGTTTATAAATGTATTTATAGAGTATGGTCTTGACATGCTCTATATGTAAAGTGTCTTGAGACAACTTTGTTGTGATTTGACGCTATATAAATAAAATTGAATTGAATTGAATTGAATTGAATTGAATTGAATTGAATTGAATTGAATTGTTTTAGCACCATCATCCTGGAAGTCCTCCCACAACAGTTTAGAAAGTCCACCCTGTTCTGGAGCTGCAGATCCAGTTCTACACTGCAGACATCCAGCCTGTTCTCTGTTTGATGTCTGATTCTCTTTGCCTTTTTCTTGCTGTGTCTGGTGTAAATATCCTCTAGGCAGTGGAACAACATCTGTTGTATGTTAAGCAGAAGGAACCACTCTTTGCAGGGCCTTTTGGTCCTGCTTGGAGCTGTTTGCGCACCAGGAAGTAATTTTACCTGTCAGTTTCTTTGAAATGGTCCTGGAGTGGAAATGCCTCAGTATTGAAGGGGATACCCCAAAGATGAAATAGTCTCTTCCTTGCCTTTCTCACAACTGAGTCAGTAGGCAGCTCCCCTACCAGGTTCTCTGTGATGTGGACACCAAGACGCTTGAAACTGTCTGTCATCTGCATTGAAGACTTGTCGATGATTAGGAGGTGCCCTGTGGCCTCCCTCTTTCTCCCAAAAATCCAACAAAAACTCCTTTTATCCTGAAATGCTTCAGGATTATAGCCCTGATTTTCCGCTCACCAACAGTTATCAAGGATAACACACATTCAATTCTTGCTCCTATGAGGGACAACCACAATGTGTGAACTGTTATCATGACTGATATCATGCAGCCATACAAACAATGATGGCAGACACTCTTCCTCTGTCATCCACAGCAGCTCTCTCAACCTAGTTTTATAATGCAATTCTTTTTATATAGAGAGCATCATGATAAAGTCACAGTATTTATAAAAAGCTGTAATCCTTGTTGAAAGCAGTAAGAATAGGCTCTGTCTTTCTTATTTTCCTTTTTCTTTTTTCAGTGCTAAATCAGGGTATCATGTTAAATCTCATACAACAAAACAACATTTGGAGACCAGATCTGACACTCATTAGCAAGTCACCATGCTGAAACATTTTGTAGTGTGTGAACCTCTATTGATGATAGTCATATTTTGAAATCACTTCTTGAAATAATTACAAGATTCCTGATTGTAAAACGCAATGTTTTGTATGTGTTGTGAAGAGTACAGAAATCTCATAACTTTGAAGTCATGCAATGTGAACAGAGCTTTAGTCTCTCTGGCGTTCAGGAGCAGATTGTTGTTTCTGATATCATTAGTTCAACTTATGTCACTGTTATGTGTGATTGAGAATGTCCTCACGTAAGTGTATGATGGTGTTGGACTCAAAAGTGGCCTCATAGGTACATCTGCACAGGGAGTACAGTGGGGGGCTCAAAACACAGCCTTGAGGTGCTCCACTGTTTAGGGGGGTGGAAGAGGCGTTGAGTCCCAATTTCTTGAGCTCTGTGATAACCCTGAAGGGGACCATGGTGTGAAATACTAAATTGTAGTCAATCAACAGTAATCTCACATAGCTCCCTCTTTTGTCCAGGTGAGCTAAGGGATGCAGAGGATGTGTGCTTTGTCATCTTCTGTTAACCAAGAGTGATGGTGGGCAAAATCTTGTGGGTCCAGTTGTCTGTGTGGTGATGGGCAGATGTTATCTTTGAAAGCCATTCAATGCACAGGAGTGATGGTCGACTTCTTTAAATTTTGGTATGATAGACTGTGCCACTTGACAGGTTGAATAAGTTTTACCTTGTCTGCAACTGTGGCAGGTCACTGAACATCTCTAGCCTTCCACTTCTGAAATGTTTATATAACCAATTAAAATTGTCAACATCGAGTCACTGGCACCCTGTTATTAGAAGTAGGGAATATACAGTGGTGGGTAGTGGACAGGAACTATAAGGATATGTTTAGATCTCCAGTTTAATAAGCCTTGTTATCCTTTCTATCTCATCCTATTTATCTATCATATTTGTCTAATTTTTTTCAGTAAGGATTTTTAGACAATCTGATTTTGAATCAGTTATTTTGTTTCTAATTTATGTTTCTATATACATTGCTGTATCTTCCACTGCTTCTCTACAATCAGCAATGTAAAAATATTTCACCAGTGCAGACATAGATTTGTAAGATCTTTGTCTGCATCATGCCATGTTAAAAAAACGGAACTTAAGGTATTTAGAGAAGCAGAGACTCCTGTTATCCATGTTACTGCAGTCAAACAGTATCCCAAGCTTATGTGCATAAAGCCTCTTGGAGCCAATTGTAAATCTGCGAATTTATCCACCCCCAGGTTGGGCCCACCTACATTAGATTTTCCTGTGCTGGCAGCATTTTAGAGTTTTTTCTGATAAAGATTGAAGATTGTTTTTGGGTAAAACAAATATGGTATATCCCATCTAGTTAACTGGCTATGTCACTACTGTTTGGGATTAGATGAATACTTTAATGCACAAGTCATGAATACACTAGTCACGGACAAGAGATTTGATGTGGGATAAGTTCATTACTTTTCTTTTGATTGGATTTTCTGACAATGAGTTGAATATCGCCTTAACCTTGGGCAACAGTAATGAATGAGGTTTTGATTGAGTTTTATTTGTTTTTAAGCTTTGTGTTCTCAGAGCCCTCTGCAGCAAAGGGGGATCTAATTGAATGCAAGACCTATGTATGTTTTGATGTTCCCTTGATAACATCCTCATATATATATGTGAAGCAGTACACATACTCCTGATGACTGAAAAACTCAACAACAGCACATAGCACCCAATTTAACACACAATACCTAGATAAGGTTGGTGTAACGTAAATATATTGACATTTGCTCTTTTTTTTCACATTTGATTGAAAAAATAATTTCTTTGCCACATACCTATACAGATTCGTGCTGGAACAGAGGACAGGGAGATCCAGAAGGAAACCCATGAGAGGACAACAAGCAGACTGGAAGGGACGTAGGTCTCTAGGATGAAGTACAGAATGCTCCTCTTCAGCTCAAAGTGGAAGACCAGCTTCGGGTAATTGCCTTTGAGAAGAGGACAAAAGTCTATCAATGCACTTGAAAGCAGGGAACATGTGCTGTATATGAGAAATCCTACACATAAGGACTTACCAGTTTCATAAACGGCCTCTGAGACAGAGGTGTAGTGGTCCTCTACTGTGTACTGAGCCAGTTGTAGAGTGTCTAAACCACTAACAGACTCATTTCCTCTGGTCCAGTAGAACATGACATCATTGATGTTATAACCCCCTGTAGCAGAAAAGAAGGAGATGAAAATTACTTTGTAATGTTCGATGTGTTCCTCGCCCACAGAGCATTATCACCCAATTATTTGGTTCTTCTCAGGTCTTTCCAAAGGCTAGGCTGTCTTTGCTTTTAAGTCATTGCTCTGGTTTAAGGCCAGCAATTTTTTGGGTTCAGACTTACACTGTCATTTACTTTTCCTTTTTAGCTGCACTAGGCACCTCTTCTCAGCTAGAAAGCTCTGATATACCCACTATACACCCCCTTCCCCACACTATGCAGAAAAAGTTCGCAACTAGTAAACACAGGGGAGTGAAAGGAGAGTGAATAGCTGACCCATACTTTTCAGGTGGAATACAAATGAATGCTAATGTTGCTCCATGTCTGTTGGGTGAGTGGGCACATCGGCAACTGTTTACTTTAACATTTATAAGGTTATAATGAGTCAATGTTATTGAGTAAATAAAAAATTCAAGGACATTACATTTTCCCATGGAATAACTTCAGTGTTTGTGCAGGTGGAAATATGATGAGCATGTTTACTCATAAGCCTCGACAGCCGTAATAAGTCTTAATTATTGTGGTGATGATGGTGATGATGATGGTGATGATGATATAGAAACATACACATACAGTTTTTTTTTACTGATCCTGAAAGCTATGGTAGGAACAGCTGGAAATCTTAATTGCTCACGCTTATTCTCTAACGGTTGAGTTGTTTGGTATTGCAACCCATAGTGGGTGGCAAATTCCTTCTGATGCTTAAGATCAGCAGAGGAGAAATATTGGCAAGAACCAGGCAGAATATGAAAGCCTCTAAAAGGCAGTTAAAGACATAATGTTTCCTCTCAGAAGCAAAGTAAGGTCTGCACACTGAAACATGCCTGCCATTACAGTCACGCATGATCTTGACAAAGTATTTAACTACAACAACCTGATATGTTTTATGCATGTAATTAAAGTCACAGAGGACACACGATATTCCCCGGTATTCACTCTAACACAGTGTGACACACACAGATCCGACAGGAACTGCTAATGGTAATGCATTTGTGGTGTGGTGTTCATTCACTCCTTCACAGGGCATGGCGAAAGAGTCCAGATGAAGAGCTTAACTCTTGCCTCATAGCATAACAGACTAATCATGCATATTGCACTTGGCCCTCGAGAGCCTTGATAACCCAAATAAAACTTGGAATAAGAGGCCATGCAACATTCATATGGTAAAAGATGCCTCAGCTAAATGTGGTAATGCTTTTTATAGTACCTCGTAACTATAATAATAATATCAATTAATAAAAAGTGGTTTGGCTTGTATGATTAAATTTGTAAAGGACAAAAAGATGTGATTGAAATGGAAAACCTCTTTGGTGTATTTTTCTAATTTGTCTGCAGAGGGAGCAAGAGAATAAGAGAAGTGAGAGGAGGTGCAGTCAGCTGAGGCTGAATAATCCTCTCAAGTCTGTTACACATGAAATCCTCATTATCTTGCTGTTGCTTTCCCCATTAAAACTCATACAGAGTCATTGTTATTGACCAAGGTAGGCCACGATGCTAGGAGCAAAGTCCATTTATGAAGGGCAGCGGTGGATTTGATGCCAAAAGATTTTGTATACTGTTTTCTCTCTCAGTGTAATTATTTAGAAGGACTCATTATTTTCCTGACCTAAAGCCCTGACATTACTGTACAAGTTAGAGACACAAATAGATAGTGACATGTAGTGCAATAGAATGGAAAGAGTGACAAGGGGGTAGATTTAACCTTCGAGTGCCCTGTGGCCTCTTGAAAACAAGCAGCAACATCCACAATTACAGAGTATTTTACGAGGCCACCACTAAAAGCACAATTAAAGCAGAGATCACATAAGAATGCAAGTATATTTCAACTCTTTCTGCAGTCAGAACGCACTAAATATTTTACGGCAAATCCCCATTTAAAGACCCCACACCCTCCCACAACGATACTCTCTTTAAACCCTCCTCCTGTGCAGAGGATCTACTTTTGGCACAGCATTAAAAGAAATATATCCTTGAATATACATCTTCGTAAAGCAACAGAGAAAGAGCAAGATGGAGATTCAAGGAGAGGAGGAAAGAGGAGAGAGAGGCAGAGAGAAACCAGCAGAGATAGCGCAGCAGGATGAGAGCGAGATTTCAAGAGAGGGTGGAAGAGGAAGACAGACAGAAAGAGAGAGAGAGAGAGAGAGAGAGAAAGAGAAAGATGCAGATATTTGGCCTGAAATTATTGAAGCAGCACAGAAAGGATCCATCATCCGCTCAGTTACCTAACTTTAACCTCCAGATGTCTTTTTGTCTTCTAAGTGGGACTAGAGCTGCCGTTAAATGTTTTATATGGCACTGAGGTCCTGGTGGGCTTCTGGCAGGGATCAGACTTAGCTCAGCCTGGCTGACTGTCATTTAATAGCATGGAGCAAAAACGAGCTGGAGAGCAAAGGAAACAGATGAGCGACTGAGGCTCAGAGAGGAGTAGGGGACTTCTCTCCTTCCATTTTTTTGCGGAGCTAAAAATATCTTGGCATGTTATCTAATCCTGACAATTCTTCTAATTATAAACATACTTGAAACCACTGAAACTATGTCAAACTACAGCAAATCTCTCCTTATATTTAAAAGAGGAGGACAAGGGATTTTTTAATTGTCACATAATTGTCACACATGGTACAATGTAGTGAAATTGGTTCTCCACATTTAGCCCATCCCTGAGTAACAGTGGACAGCCACAGCAGAGCTCAGGGATCAGCTCCAGCACTAAGCCATTGTTGTCGTCAAGGGCACTGACAGGAGAATTAACTACATACATGTTTTTAATGGTTGGGTAAACTGGAGTGCTGGGGTGAATACCCCTGCAAGCACAGGCAGAATACGCTAATTATTTCTGAAAGATATCAAGAAATTATTGTTAAGAAATACCGGCAGAGGTGGCATTCTTAGGATATTAATATGAGTTTATAGGATTTGTAAAACTAGGTGGGCTTAGTATCAAGGACACAAAAATATGGCACCAAAGCGCTTGTGTGAAAATGGCAGGAGTAAAAAGCATAACTGGATCAGTACAAGACTACTTTGATATTTTAGTGTAAAATACTCTGAAACTGAAATCACTGTCATGTCTGTGTGTTAAAGGTGCCACTCTGACTTTTCTTGTAAACAACAGTTGTAGCATCAATATGTTTTCTAACAAAAACACTCTGTGTATACTCATGATGACTCATGGATGCCGAGCGTATTTTCCTTATCGTAAACAGTTGAAAAGCTCGTCTTTCATTTAAAATATTACACATTGTGGGGTGCTGACATTCATGTTTGTTTTCTAGCAGTTTCCTTTTTCACTGCCTTTGGTAGCAAATTGCTTTGTTTCTTTGTCTGTTATTGCCACCAGCTGTTGCAGGTGTTAATGTGTATCTTCATGTGTGAAACAAACAGAATTAGGGAGCCCTTAAAAACTAACAGAAATTCTACAGGAACTATAGCCATTGTTTTACAGCCAGGAAATGATTAGCTTGGCTTAGCAAAAGGACTGAAAGCAAATGTGGCATTAAAGCAGCATGCACTTCTAAAGTTCACTGATTAACATGTTGTAACCTCTCTGTTTTGTGCGAACAGAAATCAAAATCTTGATTTTTACATCCTATCACCAAAGAGATGTAACTGGAGCATATAACCTCTCAACGAAAACCATAGTTTGTGGTTTGTGATTTAGTAGAGGACCCAAAAGGGAGACAAATAGACAAACAGGTAAAAGAATGAAAAATGGGCATAGTAAGTACAACAAAGATACCAATTACACACTGGGCTACATTCAAAACAGCAGAAAAATAATAAAAGAGAAAGGGTTAGATATAAGTTAAGGATGGCATTGGAAAACGAATGCAGGAGCCAACTAAGAACTGGTAATAGACGCACACAAATTGGCAAAAGCCTGGTTCACACTTTTTGTGTACGGTATTTTAAAAACAGAGTTTTGCCCTCCTTTGTTCTCAAAGCAGATACTGCCCATAAAAATGCTGTTTTTTTATAAATATCCATCCAAATGGAAAACACAACAACACAATTACAGCACTGTCACGAGCATTTTAAACAACAGGAAGCTATGTATCCCTAACCCTAATGCCATATTGGCCAATCAGAAGCCTGAAAAAAGCCACTACTAGTAGGCTAATGGCAGCCAGGTTAGACTAGTTTCTTTCAAAACCTGAACCCTTGGTAATGTAGTGACTTTAGTAGCATGTCTCACTCTGACAACAATCCAAAACACTGATTTACCTGTCTACACATCAGCTCTGCAAAGTTTGTGTATGAAAGAAAGTAAGTCCAAAATGCAGAGCAAAGGCTACATTATAATAAATATGCATTAACATGTGGACAAGGCAAATACGTGTGGCGAAAAACACACTTAAATCGTTTAGGGAGGGAAGGCCAATAAGGGATAGGTGAAACTAATCAACAATCAAAAAGGTAGGAAAGCACACAGAGACAGGGGGCAGAACAAAAACATCCCACATGAGGACAGAACTTACTAAATAAAACATAAGCCACACTAAACTAAAACCTGAAATCATGAAACAACTTTCCAAATTTTCCTTTTTTCTGCATAGACTAATCAAACAAGATCTACCATGTTAATTAGTGTGATTTCAAGATGTAAGTATGTTGATTTTTGAGTGTATGTGCGTAGAGTGTGGAGCGTGCATGTGTGAAGACCAGCTGTTCACCCCTGCTTTCAATCTACATGCTAAGCTAAGCTAAGCTAATGGTCTTCTGCCTAAGAGTGGTGTTGATATTTTCATCTAACCCTGAACAGGTGAGTAACTCTGCATATTACCTTTACTGTTAAACTATTCCTTAAAGGGGTAGAACAAAGTTACCTTCCAGCTTCATTTTATTGCCAGTCATTCATGATAGACAACATACGCAGGAGAATTCTCCATCATGACTAGAACTGGCCTGGCACTCACACACACACACACACACACACACACAGTGACACACCAGCAGTTTAGAAGATGAGAGAAAGTGATCTGTTTGATCCTTTGGTTTGATCAGATTCATTTGACACCCTGCCCACCCACCACCTCCCTGCCACAGCTTCAAGCTGCACAGTTCAGACTCTCTTTATTAAGTATGAAGTGTCCTTACAGCTCTCCAGCTGGAGCGTGCACGTCTGCTTGTCCATGGGATATTTGGTCAGATCCATGTTGCAAGCCACGGTGGTGGTAATCCTAAAAGACAAAAAAATTGTTACTGTTGGAGAATTCAATAAAAGAAGACAATATTTTAAATATTCATTTTTGGATTTTAGCATGCTAAAAGCATTTTTTTAAAACAAAAAATTAGTAAATTTGTAACCGTTTTCCCCTTCTCTATGGCTGAAGTTGTGCATGTAAGGAAAAAAAACTGGCTTGGTTTTTAATATGTACTTAGAGGTATATATGAAATGCGAGAACTGAGCCCTCTACTGCACATGGAGATCACTGGTAAAGCAGAAGAAAGTCTTTGCCTTGCTGTCATGCTGTAAATCTGGGCCAGCATGTATGAGAGCCTCTCACACTGTACTGTAGGTTTAGTCCTAAGGGCTTAGGAATGATGCAATTTTGGTCTTAAATGAAGAATAAATGCCTTGTAAAAATGTTGCTGTGAAATACAAGAAATTTGGACTTTAAAGGCTGTGAATAAAAGAAATAACATCAAAAAACAAACACAAAGGATTCTAAATATGTATACACTTGTCAGTAAACCAAAATAAGATCAACCTTTTTATTTTGGAAGAAAAATAGCAATTAAACATGTATTTTATTTACATTATACCAACATTTCTTAGTACCACCACAGATGAGAATTGAAAGTTACTATATCTTATTGTAATACATTTAAAGAGTTTCATGATGGTTATTTTTAAATTATCTATAATTTACAGAACTGTTAAGGAAATACTTAATCAACTATAAGCTTTCCTCTTGCAAAAATCAATATATTGATTCATAGAAGTATTTGATACAACACACGACTGGTAGTCCTAATCATGACAGGATCTGCATCAGGCTCTGGAGACTGATGTGTTGCAGCCATGACACACCATTTCCAGGGGACTTCTGTTGGCTATAGATATCATTCTTGTCCATATTTTACAATACTTACGAGCCACTGCAGTCGGCACTCAAGAGTCTCACTTACTCTGCTAAAAGTTTCTTTGAACTTTTTATGCTAAATCCTATTTTACACTAGGAATATTTTGACTCATAAATGAGAGTTTAGAGCCATTAAGGCCATTTCCCAGTTTCATGGGTTTCTAAGTTTCGCATCCTGTAATTTTTTGGTTTCACAATTATGAATCATGATGTGGAAACATAATCAGTGAAAAGAACACTGATTTTGTTTTGGGTTATTGCTTAAATTGCTATGCACCAATAGACTGTAGTAATTGATCTAAAAATAGGGAAAAATGGTAGTTGGAACTAGAAAAACAAAAAAAAATCTTTTTAATAGGCATCACTAGTCTCTTCAAATGCGAATTTCTGACTTCTGACCTAATTTTTATGTAATTACAAGTGACTTATAGTACAGTGAACCCTCTCTTAACCATAAAAGTATCATACAGTAATTTTAAATGAATTTCCTCATAACTGCTCAACCTTTAACTCCAGTCACCTCAGTGCTTTCTCATGTATTCCCTCTGGCACAGCATTGAAACATTTACCACAGCTGTCCTTTTCCTTCAACACCTCACGTTTCTCACTCCACTCTGTCCTTTTTCACACCCCCAATTCCCTGAGGTGACCATCCCTCCCCTGACAATCTCCTCTGACATGTTTTACTCTCACTAGTCCTGCTCTCTGTCTGTGAAGCACTACCCTCCTCCACATTTCCACTTAGAATAAAGGTAAAGGCCTGAAACTGCACAGTCCTCTGCATGGATGCAAATGTCCTCATGCAGATACACAAAAAAATTACACACACACACATACACACGCATACACACACACACATTGAGCATAAATCCGCAAATTGAGTCACACTGTACATAACAATGTCATGCAATTTTTAAAAAATATAAACTCACAGGAAAGTGCATGATTATCTATGACTCCAGCCTGGCCTGAGCCTGAATACTAGACCCAATTTGCTATAACTTGACACCCACGCACATTTTTTTCCCCTGGTTATGGCTCCAGAGTTGCCATTAGAACAGTAAGAACGTCTGACCATTTTGTCTCTTTAGTTGTATAACCAGAACACGTGCAGCCTCGACAAACAGTATGCATGAAAATAAGTTCAGCACCTCTCAGATGCAGGAATGAAAGTCTTTAGTGAGTGGAGTCGAATCAGGACCACAGACAGCTCTAACTCAATCCATAGATGGGCTGAGGTAAAAGCTTTTGACACCGAAACAGTAGAATGTTTAAATCCCATCATCTCAAGCTTAAAAATGCTGAATAAAATCACTTGCTGGATCATCTATAACCTTTCTATCTATAACCTGTCTGCGTGTCCCAATATCTAATCAAAATGCCCGGGCACGTTTCAGGAGCTTGCCAAGAGCTTGTCAGAATCCCATGCACACTGAGCAATAAATGCAGGAAAGATCCTAACAGGACTTGTGTTGCTTTGATAGCACACAGCTCCTTCCATTGACAAATCACATGCCTCTTACAATTCAATATCCCGGTAATAGAATTGACACAACTCCCTGTCTTGCAGTCACATTAACTCAAATTCATCTAACTTCCTCCCTCAGTGAGTTTCTTCCCCATTCCCTCGCCCACTTCTCATTGTCTGATACAGCGAAAAGAAAAAAAAGTGACCACAAATAAACCCACAGAAGCTTGTTCATTATCCCACCTCAGTGCGTAAAGCACAGTTCCGTTGGGAAAGATGCGAATCAGCCGGTTCTCCACGGTGATGTCATGGAGGAAAGACTTCTTGGAGTCGACGATAAATGTGTCAGGGACCCAGAGGAGCTCCACTAGCCTTCCGTCCAGGCTCAGGCTCTTGTTGCCCTCGAACACCAAGCGCTCGTCCGTCCAGCGCTGACGGAGGAATATGGTGGCGGTGTAGTCCTGCAGGATGCAGGTGCAAAGGTCACAACAGATCTAATGGACTGTTTTAACAAGTATGTCAATAACTTGCTGACAAATAAGTGAGTTTTTTTGCAAACCAAGCTCCTCATGTGTGCTATATTTCATTAGTCAGCTTGAGGTGTGTTTTTTTTTGCATTGTTGGGTATTGATGGTGTGTGGTCCCTAAGCCCCTTTGCGCCTAAAGCAACAGTAATCCCCAGAGGGGCTTCAAGTCAGCAAGTCTGTTCTGCTTTTTTGGACACTGAACAAATATTGTGTAGGTCCTAATGGCAGGATATATAGCTATCTGGCATGTGTAACTATTCAGTAATTTTCATCTGTCGTGTGCAAAATGTTGTGAGTGCAATTTGTAAGCCAAACATGTTTAGCAAAAGAATAAAGCCCAGTCTCTGTGGAATGTGCGCATTCTGTCCTTCTGCTGTTTAAGCGAGGCTTACCCATGAACTGAGCGGTAAATTTAGCCGTCGATCAACATGTCAAAAGTCTAGTTACACATGAATAAAATGAGCTACCATGCTTTTCTGTAACCTTTCTTTGCATGTTGTTACAGCGATCAGGTTTGATTGTGCCCCGCTCTCCTGAACTCAGGGGGAAAAGGCTTGAAGGGTTCATTATCGCTACAGTGAATAGTTGCCTGTGTCATGAAATAAATGTTAGACTGAAATTAATCCATCAAGGACTTTCTCTCTTAAATATCAATATTTGTTTGATCTGAAAACATACTAAAATATCCATCACAATTTCTCAAAATGCATTTAGATTATTATTCTTTTACTTTTTTTCTATCAATAGTTCCAAAAAAGTTTTTATTTTACTGTCACAGAAAGCAAAGAAAACAGAAACTGGAAGACTAGCCAAACAATCATGAAAACTGTATCTGATTATTTTCTATATAATGCTCCATTTATTCATGAACTAATCACTTGTTTATGATTATTTTGTACATAATTCAAAATGTATGTGTGGAACCTATGGATACAAAAGGGTGAGTGATGTGCTTTACTTGTTTAAAAGCCAAGTCAGCTTTAAGTTTGCATTTGTTATTCCACTTGATAAACATTTCATTTTACTCTGTATCTTTGGTTGTGTTCAAATGTCTATAGACATCTCTAGAGAAGAAGTTAGAGAAGAATAAGAAACTTTTTCTTGACTACTTTCATACAGCTCTGTAATAAGTATTTAAATCTGACACATACAGAATTTGAAATGATGAGAACTGGAGAATTTTTCATAGATTTTTAAATGCATTTTTAAAGAAAAAACACCATCTAAAAGCTATATACATCAAATGTTTCTCTTTTTTATCATAACTATCCTTGATAAAAGATATATTTTAAACTAAAAAAGGATTTGAAGGGTGGGTCAATACACCTAGAGAAGAAACACAATTGTTGGTTATGGATTGAAAAGGTTAAGTAAAAATAAAAGGCACTGACCTTTAATTACTGCATGTTCTACTTAACTATTAATATTCTCGGCTTTTTTGTTGAGTCACATTAATCAGTGAGGCATTCGTCTTACCATGTTGATCTCTGAGATGGTGTCAATGCTGGCAATGTCCAGGCTCATACCCACAGTTACAGGACCATCTAGAATCAGAGCAGAAACCAATAATAAACTGCTGCATCTGTCATCTATTACATGTTTACATACGTTTTTGTGTCTGTCAGTGTTAATCCATGCATGTGATTGGCCTATATGACCTAACAAGTTATATCGAGGTGACATATGGATTTGAGATTGTATAATAAAACATGGTGTTGTATAATGAGAGGTTGTTGAAGGACAGCATATTTAAGAGGACCCCACATTCCTGGCACATCAGCAGCTGCAGTGTGTCGAGTGTGAACCTCCTTGAGGGAATTAGTTCTCCCTGATTCACCATCAAAGAGGGCTAATTTTGCTGCTCTCCTGTGTTTCATCTTCTCTTTCTCCTTCTCTCTCACTTATCAATCTTTTTTTCAGAGAGCGAGAGATCCATTAGCCATCTGTTGTATTGCAGATATTGCATGTGTCTTTGTTTGTGTCTACTGTAGATGTGTGGGCAAGTTCTGTAAACATCCAAAATATTTCTCAAAAAAGTCAAAAAATTGACCATATTTTGCCCGTTGCACAGGCGTTTCATTTGAAGACGCAGTTTGATATTTCAAACACAGGCTTATTTGCTTTTTAGGAAAGTTACAGAAGATGGAAAATTCAATAAGACTCTACTACTGTTAGCAGTTAGTTAGCTTAGCTTAGCTTAGCTTAGCTTAGCTTAGCTTAGCATAGCGATTAGAAAAAGCAAAACAGCTAGCCTGATTATGTTCTGTAGGTAACATTATCCCCCTAACAGTTCCTTTTAAAGCTCATTGATAACATGTATCTTATTTGTAGAAGCAATACAACACCTGAGGGGTAAACTTGAAACACAAACAGTCTGTTTGTTGGTAGCAGAATTATTTACCTTTGGAAAGAGTCAGGAAAGCTGCCCCTCCCCCATGATTCCAGCCTTTATGCTACACTAGCCATCTGCTGGCTGTGCCATTTATAATAAGCTTACAGACATATAGAGAGGTATTAATCTTCTCATCTAACTCAGAACAAGAAAACGAATAAGTGTATTACCCAAAAGGTCAAACTAATTCTTTGAGCTTACTTCAGCATTTGGAAAAAAATATGATTAAGTTTTGAGCTAGGGGCAATCCGCTTCAAAAAACGCCCAGTGGCTGTGCCTGGGGCTGTCTGACCACAAGATGACACTGACAAGCACTGAAACCCTGAACCTTACCCTGAAAATGCTGAAAATAGTTGAACTTTTACTGTATGTGTAGCTAACAAATACTGCAATGACAGCACAACACTGGAAAATAAGGCGCAATAGAAGAGTTATAAGTTTCACATATTTAGTAAAAGCATTTCTGGCTGCTCTTTTCCTTCAGGGTTTTGGAATAAACAAAAGCAATATAATTTTTCACATTGTTTCAAATGCTAATATAAGTGTTGGTGTGTGAATGTGTTTTAGTGCTTACCATGGTGCTTTTACCATCAGTGTGTACCAAACTTGTGTTCCAAGACAGGAGGACTATGGAGTGCTGATTCTGAATAGCACGCGCCTTGGTAAAGTCCAATGTGTAATTACAGATCAAACAGGGAGTGAACAAACCATAATCCCATTGTGACGGATTCCCTAGGCTTAGAACAATAATGCCAGGGAATAACATAACATCTTTTCCTCTGGAAGCGTACACTGAGACAGACTCTGTTTCTCTGTTGCAAGTAAATTGGTTGCCTGCTGGAAATTGGAATCCAACTTATAACACGCATTACCAGCTCTGGCCTCATATCAGAGCTGTCTTGCTCTTTGAGTACATATATCCTTATTATCGTTTCATTACACCCAAACTAATGACGAAGCAAAGCAATTTCAAAGGCAAGAGTCATTTCATATTATATTCTACATATCCAATAAATTTAATGTCTATATGTCAGCGTATATTACTCAGAGGGGGCATGCAAGCACAAAATTGCAATATGTACCCTTCTCGTTTTCTGTCAAACACACATTTCCCCTGAGTGCTCTTGTCATTTCCATGGCTGCATGTGTCTGCAGTTTCCTTACCGTCAAAGAAAGGCCTGAGGTACTTGTTGTATCCTTTCATCAGCCTCTGAATGGTAGGAGGCAGAATCTCTCCTTCTTTCACTTCTGCGCTGAGCATGGAGCTCTCTAACAACCTGAGAACAAAGATGGAGAAAGAAAGCAGGGAGAAGAGAAACAGAAATACGAATTATTTTTGTGTCTGCTCTCGTTGTGCATTTACCAGGTGGATTCCTTTTCATGACCACCTCACTATATTAACACAATCTGCAGGGTGTTGACTGAGTTCCATAGCAAATCTCACATACCATGCTGAGAGGAAGAAAAGACTTGAGATTAAAATGGCAGCATGAAGCTGGAATAGAAATAATAGAACAAAACCCTCCTTCCTTTGGCTAAGCGATCACCTTGCAACGACCGGTTTCAGTATATTTTAAACCATCCATCTCTTGGTTTTTCCATTCACTTACGCCTTTGAAATTACTGTTTGCTTACATGAGATTTTTTTTTCCCCGTTGCCTCTGAATGCAGTCCTTAAAGGCACATTGAAGTGTGGGAAGATGATTATATTGCTGGCAATTGCGGCAGGGGCAAGAACACTCATTGCGTCTTCCCCTGTGGTATGTGTGTTTGTGTATAAATCAGGCTCTAAATACAGAACGCCTGCTCTGTAGAGAGAGAGCCTCGGGGCACGTGCCATGATGTAAGAGGAGCCGAAGCAAGACAGATCAGGCCATGTGCAGAGGCAAAAACATTCATCTCCACATACTTGCAGAGTCCCCTCTGTCACTTGTACGCTGCTGTAGTCAAATGTGTGACAAGAGAGCATGAATCTAGATACATGATGGTCCGCTTTTCACAGAGCACCATCAAGTATCCACACAGTCACTAATCATTCATCAATAGGGTGAAGATGTGTTTGTGTTTGAAAGCATCAGAATGTTATTAAATTAATTTCTTAACTTAATTGTAATGCAAGCAATAAGTTGACTGACTTGGGTCAAGATAATTGCTCGTTGCCAGCTCATGACAGTGTTAGCATACTGTTTATGCTAATGTGCTCTATACACTCTGTTGCTTCTTGTCATAAGGTGCTGGAGGAGCTATATCCTCTCTCTTTTTTGCAACAAACTAGTGTCATGAGATTGTGATGCAATCTAGTGGCTTTATTTTTGTTTTCCTGTAGGACACAGTTTCTTCTTAGTGGCTACCATCTTTCTATGTATAAAATATAACAACTTATCAAGATAAATATAATGATTAATTAATGGTAAAATGCTGCATGTAACCCGTTGTAGTTGTTGCTGCTGTTACAGACCTTTTTTAAACTTTACTAATGTAAAGTCTAAAAAGGGCCCACAGCCATGCTGTGAGCTTGTCGCTATTGTAGTAAAGCTTAATGCTAATGGCAACTGGCTCACAAAGCCAGTGCTAGCATACTGTTGTTTAGCAGATACATCAATGTCGACCATGTTCATTATCTCAGTTTAGTGTGTAATCATGTTAACTTTTGGAAGTAAGTAGCATGCTTAACTTTTTGCTTAACTAACATGCAAAATACATTTATATATTACTTTATTCATGTATTCTGTCTTATTGGCATAAAGAGCAGGTGGACCCAGGTGAGAGAAAATGGATTGCAAATGACAGAAACTTAGCAAAGGCAGACTGAACACTTGAAATACAAACCAAACTGATTAGGGGATAATATACAGGTGAAGAAGTTCAGGTAAGGGGAATAAGATGATGCAGGCAGGGAGCTGATTGGCTGTGGAAACTACTGGCAACACTCAGTGCTAACGAGGCTGATGCAGGACAGGTGTGGACGGAAGGTGTTCAAGAAAAAAAAAACAGACAGGAGGGAAATATAGAGCATATAGAGGACTAACACCCAGAAACATAAACAAGACAATATTAGATTAGACAATAACACATTAATTTTCTGTTATTTTATTCATTCATTTATTGAATTTTTATTTTGAACAGTGTGGCCCAACTGGAAAAGTTCACTTTCTTTGTGTGCCCAGGACAATAAAAGCAAGCAAAAATACATACATTAGATACATAAATACAATGAACATGAATATATTATACATATACAGTAGTCTATAAATAGAACACATCATAAACAGTCAATTGAACACAGTCACACTGCTCCAAGCTAGCAAAGAGAACGTTAAACAGAGTAAAAGGGATCAGTGTGTGCAACCTCAGGTTTCTGTAAATTGTTCTGAGAAGCATAAAACTTGAAAGCCTGTTTTACAGTCTTGGTAGTATAGTGATTTTCAAGGACCAAATCATCTTGGGATCTAGAGCAGTGCTTACTTGATCTTTATTTTTTTTTAAAAAGGCAAGTAGGTTTAGTTTCTGAGGTACTGGGCTTTTAGTTTTAGATGCAATTCATGGTGGTGCAAGAAAAGAAATCAGGGGATTGCCACTGACATTGAATGGTAAATTCACCTGTAATAAGGTGAATTTAGGTGAATGATTGGTGGTTCCAGGACTCTGTAACTTGGGTAACCTACAGAAGCGTGGTGGATCCCAGTGTGTAATGCCTTACACTTTGTCTTACACACCAAAAAATATGAGAGAATATTGAGACTAGATTATATTTTAAAGGGAAAACGCCCTCTGGTTTTGCCTCTGATGGTGTCTTGCTGCTCTGCCTCGTCTCTGTGATGTTTCCTGAAGTAACCTGTAACTGCAGCTAACGGTGGCTGCTAGCTGACTCTGCTTGGAAGAGCCACTACAGACAATATTACAGAGGAAAAAAGACAGAGGGGGAGATTGATGGAGAGGAGAAAAAAGTGACTGACCTACAGTGAGGTCCAGAACCCATAGGAGTACCAAATTGCACAAAATTACTTTCTTCGACATAATGCTGTTTTAACAGCCACAATTCACTGTGAGTGTCCAAATCCATCTATGAAAAAATCACTGAGACAGGCAGATCTACTGTTGAGTTCACACACAGCATGAGAGCCAACAAAGAAGCAGAGCACAGGAGAAGTCTTCCCTACGAAACTCAGATCTTGTTTCACCTGAGTGTGTCAAATCAGCTTAGACAGCAGGGTAACTTGCTCCCAGCACACTGTTGCTATGCTGCATAAAGTCTCACTCACATGGCTCCCAGCCTGTTGTTTCAGCAGGCAACAGCCTCGGATGGAAAAACCATGTTAGAGACGGAAATGACACATACCAGCATACTGCATTATCAATCTGGGTCGCCTGTGTGACCCTCTTTAAATTTACAGATGCTTTTGCATCAGTGTAACTGTATGCGTGGGTTTGTGTGTGACACAGATGAGAATCCGAGCAAGAAATGTTGAAGTAAAACATGTCAGAGGGAAGAAGGTAATAACACATAAGAAATAAAAAAAAATTCTGGTTGAAGAAACGAGTTTTAAAGACTAGAATTCAAGGCAAATTGCAAAATAATAGAACAACATGTTCCATGTATCACAGAATTGATTTCCACTTACTGAAAGCAGCAGAGCTATTCATCTTTGATGTTTGTCAGCGTTTGTAGTCTAACAATGAAACACTGCGTCTTTGACCAGAATGTGTGCTAAGAGACCCCTTCTCTGCTCCCTCTATCCATCTTTGTAAATCCCCAGACTCTCTAACTTCTGGCTGTCTAAACCTTCACTTGAAGCCGAGGATGAGACCTCAGTTCTCCAACCTGCCAACAGCAGCTATGCACTGAGCCCTGACAGTGAATAATAAAAAAAAAAGATAGATTCTGAGAATCCTGCTAAAACCACACAGGCTGATAACATTAACAACTCTTCTTTGTTGTTTTTGTTTAAAGTACCATGACCATAAAGATGAGGATACTGAGCCTTTCTTTGGCAGTGGCAGCCTCACATAAATTCAAAAAGTACAAACACATACATGTATGCAAGGGCACATACACACACACAAACAAACATCACTCATATTCATGTACTGTAGGGTCCCTCTCTCCCCAGATGAAAGCACAGCCTGCGGAGTGCACAGTTTCCCAGAATACACACTGACAGACTCGACACACCTGCCCACCTGGCTGCCTATCAAGAATAACAAGATGACATGTTGAATGCCCACAACTGAGCAGAGAGGGGCTCTGCCATACTAAGTGACAAGCTACTGTTCAACACATTTGCAAAGCTATATAAGTATATATTTAAAATTATTTTTTTAATTACTGTTACTGTTTTATTTTTTTGTTAGGTGTGCCTCTTTATTAGCTAAGGGACATCAGCTGCTGTAGACACCCAATAACCACAATATTTACATGTATAATAGCAGTAAAGTAGTTTAAGCAGGGTGAAACATCAAAATCAGTCATATTCAGCGTGTTTTATTATGACTTCTTTGTGTCTCTTGGTGAAGAGGTAGTACAGAGGCTGAGTGCCACTGTCACCTTACACCTCATCATGTGAACGCCCCAGCTGGGTGTCCACCCACAAACTAAACACATGCAGGTTATATTTGGATTGCCTGTAGGTGAGAATGTGTTTTTCTGTCCATGAATGTTAGCCCTGTGATGGACTGACGGCTTGTCCCGGATGTGCTCTGCCTCTAACCCATTTATGCTGGGATGGACTTCAGCCCCCTCACAACCTTGAGCAGGACAATTTAAATTTGAACAAATAAAAGATGTAGTTTGATGACACTGGGAAGCAGCATGGGACCATGGGGTATGTTAAATTCATTGTGTAACAGTCACTGAGGTTATGTATTTAAGTTTTTTTTTAAGTAATGTTTAGTCATATTTGCTGACTTCGTTCTTTACTCTTTGCACAGATGTTAGTGACAGATGAAAAAATGACACATTCAGTTATCAAACTGTAACACATTACATAACTGATGTTTAAAGGTGCTATATGTAAGATTTCAGCACCAAACATAGTACAATTCCTCACTCTGACTCTCGTTTTTTGTTCAAGTGTGGCAAAAAAAAAAAGTGCTCAAATTCGCTTCATATTCTTTGACTCAATCTTATTTGAAGGGTCACATATAAAATGCAGGTTTTATGACGTACTGGTCTCATGTAGTCTAATGATCAGGATATCTGGTTTTTACTCAGGCAGCCCAGGTTCAGCTTACATTATACAGACAGTTTTATGTGTTTTATGTCCTTAAACATGCTAAACATTCTTGTAGTGCCAAAGCAGTTTAATTTTAAAATGCTAACACTTACCTCAGTTATTACTTCTTGGAGGTAGCAAGCAGTTTGTTTGAAATAAATGACTTAGCATAATTGTTATATCATAATAGTAAAAGCTCAATGTCCAAATAAACTTCAAATACATTCTTCAACACTTCAAAAAAATATCCAGTAAATGCTCTAAGACTGAAACATGATCTCTGGAAATTTCAGAGCAAAAACACCAAGAAAAGGAGATTTTGAAGTGACACCAAAGAGATGCAAAATACATTTCAAAAGAGCATCTAGCATATTACAACTTCAGCTACCAGCTCAACAGTTGGACGTAGACATGAGCAGTGGAGTTGCATGACACCAGCTGATTTCTGAGGGCCTGATCTGTCATGGCATTCAGAGCAGCTACATTATCTGTACAGACACATGACACTGTGGATATAAACATCACCTTCTAATATGCTAATTGGCTAGTCCCAAGTGACTGCTTCTTAGCCCTCTGAACTGTGTGGGGAGGGAGAACCAGCAGGAAGCAATGATCACTCTGTCTCTTTTTGTCATGATCAGAATCTGCTGCTACTCTCATTAATGAGCCCTTTGGTTTGCTTATTCTGATCTGCTCGCTCTCTCTCTTGTCTAAATCTTGTTCTTTAATTATGACTCTTCTCATCTCCCATCTGTCTTCATATCTCTTTTTCACAGTATTAGTAACAATCAGTGTCTGAGTGACTTTGCTTTGAAGTTAATTAAAGGCTGGTTCCATTTATTTTTCTGTTTTGTTTTTTTAATTATTTTTATTTTTTCAAATCTGAACAATCAAGTTTTGGTCAAAGTATATATGTTTAAGTGTCAAGATGCTACTTCCCTAGCCCTTCTAAAAACATTTTACAGAGTGACCTCTTATAGGTTTAGCATGTTGTTGGTTCAGCACGCCAGGCAATACTTTTATTTACTTACGTACTTATTTTCATGAGTAAATGGAGATCGAAGAAGATAAACAAAGACGATAAATACCATCCTCCATCTGTGTTAAGTACGAAGATGGTGCTGTGTGATTAGCTTAGCTTAGCATAGAAACTAGGGAGTAAGACTGGGGAAACAGTGAGCTTGTCTCCCTGTCTGAAGTCAGTTCTTATCTCTAAAGCTGAGCAGATAATATCTAGCATTTTGTAATCCAATATATAAAAAACTAGTTGCTCTATCTATCTCAAATTCACACACACAAAATTGTGGTCAATTATTGGTATTATAAAGAGAGTGAATAATTACAAATGTACTAAGATCATCATGAAAACGAATATATGTAGAGCAATCATGCTGTTTAACAAAGTTTACTGTATTTCTAGTGTGTAATCCCATGTTACATGTTGAAACTCAAAACAACAAAGCAGGTACAACTAAGAAGTAACTACTTTAAGAAAGTAGAGTTCAAGTGAATACACAAAGAACATCTGGCCAACTGATGTGGTAGAGCCATAAGCAGAATCTATTACCACAGGATGGCCCCCAACTATATGTCCATACTCTGTACATCTTCCTGCCTATGGGCTATGCTGATGTGTTTTGTGTCTTGATGGTGAATGTGTGGGTGGAGGAATAGGTTCAGACAGAGTAATACAGGGGTGACAGGGGACTTGGAATGAAAGACTCAAACCCCGTGGGGGAATTTGCCTTTTCAGATCCTGTTTCATGACATAGCCTCCCCACAGACCCCCATCCCCCTACTCTGCTTCCCAATCTCCAGAGCACACAAGGCATCAGTCCAGGCAGGACTTGCACATTTCACAACAGATTAATTCAGTTGAACATAACCCCTGCAGAGAGCTGAGTAACGCTCTCTGAGGACTCCCTTCTTCCTCTTCTTCTTCCATTCTTCCTCCACTAAGCAGTATATTCAACTCCTGCCTGCTTTTCACTCTTCTTTCATTGATTCATGTCATTCCTCCTTCCCCAAACTCCCTCAGCTCGCTTCCTCCCTGCTGCAGAGAAATCCCTGCAGCCATTGGCATACCACGTTGCTCGAGCCTCACAAAGGAGTACAACACATGTGTTTAGTATGCACACAGGGAGAGATTTGATTGAATATTCCCTATTCAGGAGCATGCACAAATGAGCTGAACAGAGCGGGATTTGATAAGCTCCATTTTTTCATTTTTTATTTTAGCACACAGTCCTCCAAACTGGCACAGGCACAGGTTTTCAAATACATTTTTATAAGAGGGGTTTCCATATTTGTCAATAGTCAATTAAATATCATATTACCATATGGTGTAGTTGTCCTCCTTATACTATCAATCACATTAATAATACAAAGCATTTAATCATGCTTGGTGTGCTCAATGGTGAAATTCCTCCTTGTGGGATTGGTTCCAATTAAGTGGGTTATGTCATAACAATTTAAATAAGGTTAGGGATGTATGAAGATTAGTTATAGAACACACCATATTAAATCAGGCAGGTCCTCAGTTGACCTTCAAAGTCAGACGTTCAAGCTCATTCATATTCAAATGGCAATTAATGACATTTGCGTCTTACTTCACAGCCCCCGATCTAATTGTAAGCCACAGAAATTGGTTCATTTTCTTTCTACATAGGGCTAAAATCACATTGCTTTAGTGCATAAAGGTTTCAAATAGAGAGCACCCGCATGATTTTCTTGGTACAGTAGGCCGAAAGTCAGAGGACGGATTCATTGTCTGCTGATGGGCTGCTGGAGAGAACAGGTAAAACATACAGCATTAGCTCAATCCGTAAGGTGTGCTCAAAAAATTTACTTCACACTGGATGTTTCGCCTGTCAAGTTGCATTAAATGTCTTCTTTTCTTCTTTTGCGGGAGAATATTCATTTTTGCCTCTGTGAAATGGGATTTGAGGGAAGTTGCTGCTGCTCTCATATACAGAGATTATTCTCTCGCTCATCAGGGACTTTCGAGGCTTCCTCAGACCCCTCATCCATTCCATGCTCGGGGCTGCAGAGGCAGGCAACCAGGCACCACGAAAAAAAAAAAAGGCCTCCTGCATGTTGCAGGCTCTTGTGGATAAAAGCAGCTGTTTCTCCCTTTCATGCTATCTAAGGCAGCTCCCTAAGACTCTCCACACAGGAGAGAAGAACATTTACTGTCTTAACAAAATCTAAATTTTAGAAAAAATATTGATTACATAGTGAAATTGAAAAAGTTGTGACATTTGAGGCAAATTGTTAAATCCATATATGCCCCTTTTTTTGTTGTTGTTTTTTAGGCTAATTTAACCTCAATTTTAGCCTAAAACCTTAAAAAATGAGAAGCTTGCAGAATCCTCTGGGCAAGGTGGTTATTAATTAACTAGTAGAGGGCAAAATCATCTTTACTGTCAAGTGCCTCCATTACAAGACTGCATACATTAAAAAACCCTGGCAGACTTACTTTTATGTTAAAATACCATTTCTTAACCATTAAAGATATGGATGTAAGACACTTAGCTCATTCCATTATATTATTCTGATCTCCTTGTCATTATTAATACATGCAGGGCAGGAAACTTTTGCTGATGATTAATGAAAGGGCAGACTAAGATTTGTCAATGAAGGGCTCTAGCACATCACCCCCCCATCCAATTAAATTGAAGTATTGCTCACTTTGCACTATCATCATGTCATGCCCTCTAACATCCACACAGCGTTCAATCAGTTACAGCACCAGCAAAATCAGAAATGAACCCGTATCCTGAATCAAGCAGTCAATTAAGTGGATTATTCATGTGAACCTGGCAGCATGTCCATGTGCTAATTGTGTTGTTAATGTACATCCACTGCTGCTTTTATACAAGACTGCTATCGATATGCAATTTATCCCTCCAAGAGCTGCTGAAGTCCTGCGGCAAAGTTATGAAATATCACTTGTTTAAATGAGATTTACTGGTGTGAACACTAAAACCTTCTTGACAAAAGAGAGAACATTCACAAAATGACAGAAGAAACATATGGCAGTCTAAATATTATGTGGTGCATGTTTTTTTAGAAGTGGAATTCAACAAAACTATTATATTTCAGTGAGTTTTTCAAAGCAATTAAACACAGCGTTTGTGAGCCTGCTGTGAAACAAATCTGGCAGGCTGTGGGGAGCTGTTTCATTCTGATGTTTGTATGTAGATTCACACTCATGCTCACCTCTTTTTATGCAATATGTGATCTGAGAATGAGCAATGAGTGACTGAGTGTGTGCATGTTCTCCTGAGTGGGCTCCACCCCGGTGTCATGCATGCTAGCAGGTCCTTTTTCCTCCTACACTTGCTAGTCTTGCATGGCATGCCCTATCGAAACAGTGTAAAAATGCCTTGGCTTGTTTGTATTTTTTTAAGAATTGCAACAGTCGTCTTGGGTGGGGCTATGTACCCAGATGCAATGATGGTGCAAAATGAGAGCACACACATAGCACAAGGGGAGGAGAGCGTGCAAATGGAAGGCTCAACCAGTCTCTATTGGTTGAATCAGAGACCCTAATGCAAAAGAAAATTATATCCAGCGCTGCAAGAAAATGCTACTTCTACTGACTGCACATTTGAATGGCTGAGGGTTAAACTGGCATTCAGTCAAATGTGACAGTCATATAATATGGTAAAGGTTAGGTTTTTGACAAAAGTGACTTAGCTAAATTTACTGAGAAATGCAGATAAATTAGCTTGAGAACAACAAAATAACTGTCTCTTAGGAACCTAATCCGTTAGCTGCAAGATTACATAATTATGTTAATTTTAACATTATTACAACAAATTTTGTTTTGTGTCACCATCGTCATTTTACATTACATGCAAACACTATGCGGAACAAGTTCTTTATAACCAAAGGCAATCGAAACACTTGTCACAACCCATAGAGTCAGAAAGTTTGTTTTCATCCTGTGTTTCCTGTTTGTCTTATTTTGTTATCCTGAGTGTATTCCCCATTTCCTGTCAAGTTTCCCTCCCTCATGATTGCTAATTATCTTCACCTGTGTCACATTGTCTCCCCTTCCCTGTTGTATAACTACCACACCCTCCAATGCATCATCATCAGTTTGTGTCCTTGTGAATAGTGTTCTAGTATTGTTTTCTAATGTTTGTCTTTGTTCTCTTGAGTTTGTTTTCTCTTGTGTTTGACCCAGTTTGATCCCTCGTGTTCTGCCTTTTGTCTAGCGTTCTTTGATACCTTAGCCTGAAACTCTGATTCCTGTTTTAGACCATCACTTGTTTTTTGACCCGCTCCTGCTTACTGATTTTGTACCGTTGCCTCACCTGATTGACCTCCTGTGTACCAAACCTGGTTTGTTATTAAACACCATTTTTTAAGCATCGGTTGTCCCAGATCTGCTTTGTAGGTTCTAGTCTGTCAGTCGGGATCTGACAGCACTACCTCTTAGGTTAAAAATGACTGACAGAATCAATGCAAAAAGACAGTTTCTTGTAGAGTAAATGTTAATTTGCAAGGGGGGTATAAATAAATCAAATTAAACTGAAACACTACACTGAAGCTGAAGGCCACAAATACATCATCCTCAAAGTCATTTTGTCGCACAGTGGCTCATAATGAGGTAAATAGCATCTGTGTCAGTCAGTCACAAAATAAAAGGCTACAAGACAGATGCCAAGGTGAACTTCATGTCGTTACATAGGTAGCTGACAGTAGCTGCCTAGTTAAGTTCAGATTATGTCAGTTTAGCATGCTGCTGTTCTGAGTGCAACGCCTCTGCATGCTCTCACTGCCATTTCAAGGCTTCAGTTTTTTTGACATAACATTGTCTGTTGTTAGAGAATTGTATTTACTACAGGACTTGCTCTCAGAACCTATAGGGATGCCGAATCGCACACAAATAATATTCTCTACATAGTGCTGCTTTAATGTTACATTGGTAGAAGCTGTAAACTTCATCTTACCAAGACTGTAAACAACAAGTGGGAGTTTAATTTAAGGGAAACATCAAAGACACATTTATGTCTCTGTGTGAAATCTGTTATGACTGTGAGCATTTTTTTCTATCCATTATGGAGGAAAGTAGTAGAAAAATAACTTTGTTCTGAAGACAGATTCAACCAAAAAATTCTGCACAGCAGGGGAATTTTCAACCCCAAACGAAACAGTGATAAAATTGTTAGTGTGTCCACACAAATCATAACCGAAGGCTCCAGATATACATACTGTAAGTGCACTGAATGCAGAGCCATCATGCAGCAAACAACATTACTTTATCAACAATGTGTAAGCTAAGAACAATGATGTTTAAAGTAGATTTTATGCAAGCTCCTAAAAAAACCAAAAATAACACATTGGGTTTTGTTTTTCGAAATAGATAAATTAAAAAAAAAAAAAACAGACAGTGAATAAGAGCTGCTGTGCCAAAACATGACTATAACACCCCAGCACTGCACTGGAATAACAAAGCGTATCTTTAAGCACATATCTTATCCTCACAGTTTTCAAGGTTGAAACACCTCCTCCACCGCCCCCAACATCCAAATTAAAATCTACCAAAAGTGATCTGCTGCTGAAAAAGAGATAAGATGTCGGCCTGACTTCTGAGAACTTGTGCCACTGTGATAAACATGAAACTGGCTGTTGAGTGATGGTTTTATTTCTATTTAAATGCCCTTTATAAACGTTTTGTGTCAGTAGCAAACAAGCTCCTAATTGATCCTTTGACCTGCCTTTTAACTGCATCTCGAATGAGGTTGTTACTAACAGTCGACCTGAGACATGTTAACTGTGAACCTCACAGCTTCAAGCTAAACAACAGGAGAACTCCGAGTAGCAATGGACACAAGAGAACTACCCCTGTGAAGATGTACCCAGGTGAACACCAATCACTGTCCAAGCTATGGATGGACAAAAGACAGAATTTTAAGCCTTTTCCATCAATGGTTTAAACCATTAATGGTTTGAGATCAGACTTTCCCTCTAGATGAGTTGCTTTCCCAGGCTGATCGATGCCCGTCTACCAGTGCATTGCTTTCTGTCAGGGTGTGCTCCCTCAGCCTGTGTCTCCACAGACTTACAACAAGGCAACAGTGCTTTTGACCCATAGCTGGAACATTGGTTGACATGCACAAGGGTATGTCCAAACAGGTGGGCCTGCACAGCACATCTCTTGGGCCCACTGCTGCTCTGAGATCCCCTGCAGTTTAGCCTTGGGCTGCAAGGTACTGAGTTTCCTTGTGTGCCCCCTGGGAGGCACCGCAAGGGTCTTGATGGAAAAAAGGTTTGAGGCTTACACACTGGGCTCCATTTTTAACCCTCTAAGGATGCTAGCCCAGCAGCGACAGCCAGAGAAGACACAAGAGAGCTTAAGGTGGTACTTACTACAAGCATGACTACAATACTGAACTCTCTGTGCTCACACACACCCACATGTAAAGAGTTAGAAGATGTCTCTGTATCAAAACCAAAGAGCAGCTATTTTTTAAAAGCACCTCTATCTTCTTCTCTTTTAAAATTTTACAATACTACTCAGTCTCGGTATGTTTCATCTTGTCACCTATCATAAACTCACAGGGTAGCACCAAAGGGTGAGAGAAATCGGCAAAGGTGACTTAACGTAATATGAATAGGTCTTTGAGACATTTCTGCGTGAGACAGTATTAAAGATTTTCAGGCAAAGGCACAATAAAACTCTTAATCAATAACATTCTCAAGTTTTATAGTTGTTGGTAGAGGTCACTTTAAACTCCCAAATGCCTGTGGTAATTATTTGCTGTGGTTTTATTTGAACACAAGAAAACAAATCAACAAAACATTCACAAAATTCTATTGACAGTGTAATAACACTTGTGACTTTTAAATGGCGCATCCAAGCTGCACCACTTTAGCTAATTCAAGAAAATTATTCATAATTCTATTATGGTCTCATTACGGCTAATGTCAAAACCAACCACCAATGAAAATGTTAACAAATAAAGCTTAATAATAGTTTAGTAATAGGACTCTGCAAACCCTATCAACTAAAGTGTTACTCTATATTCAATATGTTTCTAGATGTTATTGTCCCATGTTTGACAATTTATTATGTGATTTTTTGTTAATGTGCTTGTTTGAGCCCTCAATTGTTTGAAATGAATGAACTGTTGTTTTTGGTATTTAACTCCTGCTTTTTTTCCCTGTAAAGCAATTTGTAACCTTGTTAAGAGAAGTGCTATACAAACTGTTATGTTATATTTTTATATAGAGAATAGTTGGCAGCCTTTTATCACATCTATGAGAGAGCACAGTACTTAACAGACATTTATTCAGATCTCCTGGGTAATCCAGGGTCAGCTGAGTACACTTAAAAGAGAGTCAGATTTTGACATGCTGGAACATTGAAGTAGGTATGGAAATGAGAGCGTCTGCAGGGCAAATATGATAAGTCCAATTACACTGTAAAAAAGCCACCAACCTGCTGATATTGTGCAGGTACATCTTTGAAGCACGAATGGATTTATTATTATCACATATCATCAGACTGTGAAGCATTTACATTACGCTACACAAACTTTAAAACGAAGACACTCACTTGAAAGCTAAATGTGCTTAGTGACAGAGTATTATAAGAGTCATTCTTCACTCTGAAGACATTTTAAGGAGCACACCAGGCTGGGACACTTCATTTCGGTAAATGAGCTGCACAGTGTAGATCACTTTTATCAGGTGTTTGTCAAACTGGGAACAGGCCAAAGAAAAAACTCTGCTCCTCTGGTGCTGATAACTGCATGCCTTTGTTACTGTAGTGTCAGCAATGCAGGTGTGCACACAAACTACATCAAAAGTAGCTACAGCCACCCACTGTTAGCTTAACTGCTGCCATTATCATGAAGGACATCATTTCATGTAACGCTTCAGAGCAAAACGTCTCATTTCTCTAAATACACGTTTCTTCATTACTGCTCTCTTTGTTTCCTTGCATGTCTCCATGAATCCTTAGTGAAAGAGACTACAAAGCAACAAAAGGATGCAAGTAAAGGAAACATGAATTCATTATAGAGAAATGAGAAGAATCTCTATTGTACCTTCAAGAAAACTGTGATTTTCTTGATGGAGACCCAGTTCACCAGCCAAGCTGTTTGTACAGATAATCACAACTTTAACCACAGAAACTAATCAAACAAATCAGTCAATTTTAGTAGGAATAGAGATCTAAAGACCCAAGAAACAGGAGGAAAGACTGTAAATGTAGGCTGAGGGGGCATATTTTTTGTTGTTAGAAGCTAAAAATACTCAAATGACACAAATTTGAATAAACTTGTTTGGGATATTTGAGCATCTATTCATTGTTTCTTTGTTGTGCTGAAGCTCCAGTCTTTGGCACTACAACCTCCTTAAGTCTCATTAAGAGTCCCTGATGTTTTTCTTCAGAAGAAATTTCTCAGTGTTTACTAAAGTAAATACCCAACAGCATTTGGACAGTTACGAATTACTTAGTAATGTGTCACAATAAATGTAATTCGCATGGCAGTGAAGCATGACAGACTCCAGAGAAGAGCACCCCCTCCCTGTTTAGAGATACAAAAGGCTCATTTTATTTATAGCATTTTTAGTTGCTTTCACACAAATGGAAATAATTACGAATATCACGTTCTATTTCAGCCAACACATCCCCCTTTATCACACTACTGAAGCCTAACACCATTGGTTGATTCAACTTACAGAGCTGCCTTATATTTATAGAAAGAACACGTATAGCCTGATTATTCAATCTTGTGTGAAAAGTGACTGTAAGTTGCCAAATAGTTAAAATCTGAAAATCTTTTTATAGGTTCTCAACTTGAATATTCTACCCCTCAGATAATAATTCAATTATACTGTTACTCTTGTGCTTAATTCTCAGATCAGGAGAGGATGCATCACAGTCACTTCGTAACTGGATTTTAACCTCAAGAAAGAGTTTTTGTTGGTGGGAGAGACACAAAACACAAGTTTAGTGTTCCTGTCCGATGGCATAAGCTATCAGCTGCAGTCACATCCCCCTTAAGGCGAGAATGCTACTTTATTAAATCTTCTCTTACAAGCTCTGAGATTTTGAAAGCTCAAAGGAAGGCCAAAGTAAGATCTTTGCTAGTATTAATTAAATTGGCACTACAAAGTGTTATCATGGTAATAAGAGTCTTATCCAAGGCTGCAGCTTTGTAGTCCTTTAGTATGAAATGGACCTAGTAGATTCGGAGAAGCTTATGTTTCTGGTTAGAGTTTTGATGAAGTTTAATCAACAAAATTATTTTTAGGGACAGGTAAAAGGAAGCTAACTATTGCACATCTCTGATTGAGGGTTCGGACAGAGTTGAACATGGATCAAACTCCACTCGAACCTTACCTCAAGGTTTGCTACAAATTTGCACTGGACCTTAACTGTGAATTGTCCAATATGAAGATTACTCCTTGTGATAATGGGGTTGACAGGTCATCATTGGCCAACAGAGACTGACAGTAACAAGACCAGCAGAACAAAAAAGTGGTCTAATTGTGCAAATTAATTCAACAAAACTTAAATTACTGTTAAACTTAAAATGTTGGTCTTTAGTTCATGTGTCTACAAATCCCACACATCCACAATGAGACGATCTGTCACACAGGTCATCTGCAGTAGGTGGTGATTTCAAGGAACTAAAATTAGCCTTTAGTTTGTAAAAAGATTCATGGCACCCTGTAAAAGTTCATGCGGTTAAATTCAAAACATTTACTTTTACAAATCATAGTGGTGATTACGTGTTTGTACTGTTCCCCTGCAGTCTGTTATAAGTTGATGAAAAACTGCTTACACCCAAATTAAGTATCTAATAAGTACTGGCAGCCCTGTGGTTCAGAAAGTTTAACACTTAGTACAATCAGGTATAGAGTGAGAGAAAGCCCTGCTGAGGGAAATGTGTGACAATGGTACCATGACTAACTGCTGTGAAATTGGAAATGGCAGAGAAACCCAACAGCGAGGCGATATTGTTCCAAATAGGGGACCTCAATTAAACTTAATGAACATGAAAAACTGATTTTTCAGTTCAGTTTGCTGCATGAAATGATTAACAATGGGTTTCAAATAAGCCAGGCAAGCAATTTCAAACAGGTGCTACAGTGCAGTGAAGTATTTGTGAAATTTAAAAGAATCTCAGTGGTCTCAATATAAAAATCTCAACAGTTTACTGTAGATTGATGAACAAAAACCAACATGAAGTCAGTGGTGCATAGTCCGGAACCATTTGTAAAATCTGATCTTTTAACAATGCAGTCCAGTATTCAATGAAAGGGAAAAAGTGCTGTAATCTTTGAGCTGTAAATAGAGAGTTTTCCAGCTGAACTGGGCCATGGCATCAATTCTGAAACATCAGTGGGTTTTTTTTATTTTGATATCGCTTGACAAGTGACATCGGTTAGCAGCCTCCAGTATTAACTTGTCAGAAGCAGTAAAATTGAGGATCAGTCTTCCAAATCAATGTGCCATCCACTTGTTGGAGTTTGAACAAGTTTCTTTTTTGATCTCCAGGAGGCTCAAAAATCCAACATACTTTCAAACTGAATGCAGATGCGTCCTCTCAGTCTGAATTAAAAACAAAACAAAAAAAAAACTTTGACAAAATGATGTTTCCTTTTAATCCACAACCTAAAAAAAGAGACTTGATGAAGTGTCTCTTTTAGGTAAATCTAAAGGCATTGATAATTTTCTCAAGCACATACGAAAAACAAAGCACGTACAATGTTCTCTCAAGCCAATTATTTCTGCTCTTGTACCTCTGAAATGTTGCTTTTAATAGCCTAAGGTTTGAGACAATTCAGTCATGTAATTATCTGAGCGTAGGGGTAAACTAATCTCATCAATGACAATCAATAAAAAAGATGACATGTAATGGATTTCTATATAGGAGTAAATCATGTGTCTCCAGTAAACACATGAAATGTGTGTAAGCCTTTAATCTGCCTCTAATAGGCTTCAGAAAAATTTTATCCATGCTTTCTGTAACCAGAGCTGTAGAATCATTGGCTCCTATATGAAGCATTATGGTGGTACTTTATATTATTTAGCCTCTATTGAGAGAGGTTAATTGAGAAATCAAGCCTGACTGCTTTGATGCTGCGGCATGGATCTGTTAATGTGGGTTGCCAAATGATTTGCAGAGGAATGCAGTTACATTTGGTTCAATCACAAATATAGATGTTCTGCCCTAAGGCTGGTTTATCAAAGACATTCACACTGAATCAGATAAGTGTAAGTTAAGGAGTTAAGAAGGGCTACGCAGCAGGCAGTATGACCTAAATACATCCCTAAACCCCTATCAGCCTGCCCCTGTCTCCATCCCCTAGAAACAGACAGAGTGCAGGGGCCGATGGGTCTTTTTGTTGATTGTTGCTCTACCTGTACCTAACTCATTTATCCTCCATCTAATTGAGATCTGTATTAATTAGAATCTATGGCCCGACCATGGTTCTGAAATATCGGCAGCATAACTGTGTATTGATAAATGTATGGTGCTGTCCATGGTGCTGAAGTTGCAGATAAACGTGTGATTGTGCATTTTTCTTGTGGTTCCAATCTTCTTCTGTGGTGTTTTCTTATCAAATAGGCTGGAACCAATTCTGTTCAGGAATTTGGGAACCTACTGCACCAGGTTCCACCAGTTTAGAGCAGAACAGTTGTGATTCAAGATACCTTATTAGAGGGTGTTGCACAATGTGCAGTGCCCTGCAGAGTTTGAAAAGCCCTGTGATTCCTACTTTAGGAAAATAACAAAACAAAACAAAATAAGACAAAAAATGCTACTTTTTGGTTTTAAACTACACTGTTCTCCATTTCATACATACTCGATTCTACACTATATTGTAGTCCATATTCTCTATAGAGTTGGGACACCTTCATGATTAAAGAGACAAGTAGCAAAGAGTGAGAGGAAGTGGAATATACTAATTAGGCTTATTACTATAATTTTCTCACTAGGCAATGGGTTTCTTAGCATAGCTTAGCATGTCATTAGCTATAGTAGCTGTGTGCATGATTCACTTATAAGAGGATACTTAGCATTTGAAGAGTTTGGAGGATCTTAATTTTTTAATACTTTCAACAGTCAGAAACTGTAACGAACAGGGAAGCATGGCCAGTTAAGTATCACAACAATCCCATTTGTTGGTGTTACTATTTCAGGATATGAATTTTTTTCACATTGTAAATTAACTGTGGCCTAACTGCATCTTCTCTTTATTTTTGTTCATATCTGACATTTTTCTCTCTTTCAGAAGCCACAGGTGAACCTGAAAAAAAAGGTAAATTTAAAGTGAAATGTGTGGTCTGTACTGTTACTGTTTTTATTTAACATTCAGCAAATATTTTAACTGCCAGCTACAGCCATGGCTGACAGCCTCAGATGACAATTTCATGTTTTTTAAGCAACTGTTTTTTTCTTTTTTAAATAGCACACAGTATCCAGCAGTGGCAGTAAATATCAGCAGTGATCCACAGCCTCTCTTCTTGAATTTCTCGCTTGGTTCTTTTGACTTGGAGAGGAAAACAATGTTCCAGTGCTGCCAGGGTTTTCACTGAGAGCCACAGGAACATAAGAACAGGAAGCTGTCTGAGGTTGGATTGACACTCAAGCATCCACCAACACGTCATTATAGAATTCAGCTTCACTGATGGTAAACTGTTTCCTGAACATGAGGCAAGACATCAATCCTCCTATAGAGTTCAAGCAGGCCATTCATGTCTCTGTGAGCCTTTCCTGTAAGATGAATGTGAGACTTTCATGACCCTTTATGAGCTTCCATATCTGGTAATGAGGTACTTGTTTGCTGTAAAGTGAGGTGACGGCCCTGTTTCATGGTTGTCAAGGTCATAGGTCATCTTTATCAGATTGCTGGATCAATAATGTGGCCAGACATGTTGGTAAAAGTGGCTGCGGTGTGTTTGTATTCCACTGGCAGAGGACAAGCTGTCTTTCCCAGCCACTGAATCTATCGGGGGTCCTGAGATGAGTACCTCATGCTAATCGCGCTTGCTGATGGGCTGCTGGCTGTACTAAATTAACTTTCAGGGTCTTCATTTGAACAGTGTTATGGAGGTCATGACATTGCATGTTGAATTGTTTGTTACCATTTGCTATAACAGAATTTCTGTTACAAACTTACACAGGACTAGTTGTTTACTATTTCAAGCAATAAATGAACAGACAAGAAAGTCACAGTGGTGCATTTGCAGTTATTTAGCATTGTTTTGTCTAAATATTTGAATTGGAGATGAAATTCAAAATTAGAAAAGGATTTGCTGACAAGGATTTTTCCACTCGCATAATGGAGCTATATCAGCTATTATAAGTTAAGGGTTTCCTGGTGACACCTGTGAGTCTGACTAATACCTGGAGAATATACTGCAGTACTCTATGCTTCTATTGCTGTGAAAATGATGTTCAGCGCTTCAGTAAACAGGAGTTAGAAACAGCTTGATAATGAGAGAAATTTGTAGTTTGCTGAGCTCATCAAATCCTTTGGCTCAGCCATGAGTCAGAAAGTTAATGTTGCACCTGCAAGATTCAGTAGCAAGAACTCCACGAACAAATGACAGACTATGTGTTGTGTCAGTCGCAGCCTAACATAGCGAGTTGAACAGCAAATGGGATGTGAGATGACGCTTATGTGATACAGATTATCAGTAAGTTCAGGAGGGTAGTGAACTTTTTGCAGCTTGTGTGTTACAGTCACAGTTTCACTGTTGCTGTTGCGTTCAGAGGATGAGACAAAAATAAGATATTCAGAGGATGATTCTAAAATTCATTTCCAACATTGTCTTCAGCCTTTGTCAACAGTAGCTTTGTTTAATTATTTGCTTTTTACTTCCTTTTCATTACTTCCCTGCATTCCAGTTATTAAAGTTGCCTATTCTTCAACAGATGCACTGACCACATGCATCATGTTAGCACATCAATGTAGAGGGTGAACATACAGTTTAATAGCTGAATAGGTTCCTATATCAGAAATAAGAGGAATCAACTGGAATTAGAATCAAATATTTATACAAAACATGGCATTAAATAGCATGCGCAACTCTATTTTTCTCCCTTTACCTATCATTTAAGGACTTGTAGTCTGAGAAAATGTTTGTCCTACCTACATGCAAACATTGATGAACAAACATGAACAAACAAATACAAACATTGATGCAGTGAGCCCTCAAATGGGATCCATATACCTGCAGACGTCTGCTTGAAGGGTTATTCTACACAGACTGCCTTCTCCCTGCAAATCTTAACATCATTATTATATGTAAATCAATATATACTGTAAAGTAACGCCAAATAGAGTTTTTCATGGGTCTAAATTGTATGTAAAGAAAGCCTACCCAAACCCTGCAAGAACATATTTTCAACAAGTCTAATTTTTCACAGATCTGCTAGTCACTCCATAAGGCTGTGCTAAATACTAACATCAGCATGCTAAATTGCTTATAAGAGCAATACTATGCTTGCATATTGATGCTTAGCAGGCATAATATTTCCAGGTTCAACATCTGAAATTAGCAAGCACAGCTATGGCTGATGGGTATGTCATTAGCTTTGGTGGTAAGTTTGCCATACAGCATTTAGACTCGAGGCAGATACATTTGGCAACATAGTGGTGCAGCAGGCAACGTGCTACAGCATATTAATCCCAGAGCTGATTGTGCAGAGAAGTTCTCCACTATACAGAGAATATCTTATAGGATTCAGTGAGACCCAGAGGGTTTGCCTTATCTAAAATGTGCAAAGTGCATTCTCTGCTTTGAAAATAAACTTGCAAGAAGAGGAGAGGCTTCTCTTCACGGTAACAGACAAAATGTGCACCAAAACATCCCATCATTCTCTCAGTATGACCTCTGCAGGGATTATAACACCAATTGTATGCAATGGCTGATACATGTGATGCTGGATCCTGCCTCATCGGCTCTGCTCAGCAGTGTCATGAACGTGGTAATGGAATTTCAATGCTTCTTGTCTGATGGATGGGAAGCTGTTATTGTGTATTGTATGGTTCACAAGAATATTAGACAACTGAGTGCCTATCTATCTTCTCTCCTGCTCAATGCATACAGGGCAGTGGTTGCACTGGTTGTTACAAATTAAAGTCTCCGACGTGACTTGATTATGCTTCCTGCCTGTTCAGATAAGTCTGTGGCTGCAGATCCCAGCGGGTGTATTTCCCCCTCTGTTAGCAGTCTTACCTGCTAATGAGGAGGATGGTGAACACAGTCCCTCCAGATGCAGAGAAAGTCATGGCTGCCGAAGAAGTGGAGACGCCAGGTGGAGTTTATCTAGAAATAAAAGCACAGAATAGGACAATGAGGAGCAAATTAGAGGGGTGCGATTGCGGATTCAGAAGCTTTGTTCCCTTTGAGACGAAGGATGAGTGATACTTATCAGTAAGAATACATGATAGCACTCGTGCTGATCCAGTGACTCCTACATCTTCCTTTGTCAGGAGCAGCTTTCAAACTGAATCAGCTGGCAAACATCACACATGATCTGTGCCCCATTTCCTATTTTTATCTTTACAGTCTAAGATTTTTCTGACTGAGATCATATCTATCACCCAGGTAACACTGGTTCCTCTGTGCTACTTGGTTATTTTCAACTAATTCTCACTGTGGACTGAAATGTAGGACAATTTTTTCCGAATGTTTTTTTTTTTTTTTTTTTTAAATCTCACCATACATTTTCTCCACAACACAGTGACCCCTTGTTACCACTGAGTGAGTGAGGCTGGCACAGTTGGGTGAAGAGTAATAAAGCACATTGCAATTTCCTTCAAAGAGAGCTCTCCTGCTTCCTATATCTCCCTGCTCTCTCTGCTCTCTCTCTCTCCCGTCCGTGCTCATGTATCTTTTAAGATGAAAGCAGACAGAAAACCTTCAGAGACCACAATGACTTCACCACAGAGACCCTACTAATGTGGATGGCAAGCTGGGCTGTGGAAATATTTATTGTAAAGTTGAAAGGGAAACTTCTGTGGCTGTGGTGTTAAAAGTGACTTCACACAGTGTGGGCTTGAAATGCAGTGAGACCTGTTGGTGGTTATGTTACTGCGTTGGCTACAGCTTAGGTTACATAACACACAGTGTGTGGTTCTGTAGCAGGTAAGACATTGCATTAACGGCACAACTGACAACGGAATTTAACACCATGCCTTTAATGTCTTTATGTATATGCAGTAGTCTAAGTAGTCTAAGCTGCTTTGGACAGATTTCCTGACATTCCTGACTTAAATTCACAGTGCTACATCTCTGCTGGAGCTCTGCTTTTGACAGCTCACCAGGCACACATCAACTGAAACACATTGCATTTCGGCTACAATTAGGATTTATCTGCATACTGAGCAATTTCGATCAGGACTGGAGAAAGCACAGCAAAGATGCAGTACGTCCCACTCTCTGTTTGTGTCTGTGCTGCCAACTTTATAACAGTGCAAAAGCTTGTGAAACATGACATGAGTGCTCCTGACAGAACTACAGGAATGTTTCACTAACTGATGATGAGCTCATTCAACAGCCATGTATGACTCATGAGCAACTCATGATGTTAATGTAAACGCTGCATGCTGTTTGAATTCAGCATGCATTTTTGCTATGACATTTTACTTCTTTTTATAAAATAAAAAGTCCTGTAAATATGAGTGACATTTCTGGTTAATATTTTCTGTGTGGGTTCTTCATTACAGGCACATACAGTGTAGATATGAGACAAGAGAGAGCTGAAAGGTGGAGATTTAACCATGTAATGTTAGCATTTTCAATTGTTATTATAATGCAAAATAATAATAATATTAATAATAATAATAATATTAATAATAATAATAATAATAATAATAATAATAATAATAATAATAATAATAATAGAAAAAGAGGAAGCAGGAGACAGTTAAAAAAAAGAGAGATTTAGATTCAAAAGATAAAACATTCTAAAAGTTACTGTTTCAGCTATAAACAGAAAACACCGAGGTAACAAAAGCAGAAGTCAATTAACAAGCAAGCTGTCCCTTCTGTTGTTTTTAGTCGGCTATTAGTAAGACAAGCAGTACTTGAAATTACATAAGTGTAACTGCACCACAGACTTAACATGACTTTTACTTTTCCTTTGTGAAATCTTAACAGTAAAAAGCCCACGTATTACTTGTGAAGAAGCAGCTAAACAGTACATGCTGTTGTAATAAGGGTCATTAGCATCATTCAAATGCCTTTTAAATTTACAGCTGCTATTTTTTGCAAAATTGTACATTACCAAGAAAAAAAATCAATTATCATATTTCCCTTGAAGTCCACCTCCTCACTAAATGTCAGTCACGGAAAATTGAGCTGATGACTAACTGAGCTCCATTTGCCCTCCAGAGTGCAGCACTTGAGAGTGATTTAAGCTCAAAGAAGAAAAAACAAATATAAAAGTAATACATTTGAACTGTTGGACTGGAGATTACATAATACTGAACTAAAAGTGAAACACACTTGGTGGGCTGCAGAGTTAGATTAATTACTGGATTGTATTTCAGCATTTTAAAAGAGTAAAAATATTGAGTTATTATGTGACTTTGTTCAAAACAAATTAAAATTCCTGCCCCTGCAAGTACTTATTACAAGGTGCTATTTTCTTTGTAAAACTTCAGCTACATGTAAAGGAAATTCATCTTTCCCAGCACTTCATGCTTGGACCTTCAAATTTAGTTAGTAAATGACAGTTACCTGGAGAACTACTGACTTGGATCAGAAATAACTTAAAAACCTGTCTGAGCTAATCTTCATTCATTGCAAATGCTTGCCTGCAAAGATAATTTGCATGCTTCAGTGCATATGGCAGCTTCACCCATCACATATTGATCCAAATTAGTTTGCACTGCAGTGAAAGTGCAAGAGAGGCAAGAAAAGACACATTTACAGAACCAATGCAAGAGAATAAAAACCCGCTAACAGAAGACTGCTGCTTCTGTTGGGATAATGCATCTACGGTCTCTTTAATCAAACAAACTTACAATCATAAATTATTTATCAAATCTTTTAAATTATTACTGCAAATTTTCTACCATGAACATGAACAGTCATGGATTCAGTACTTAACTAGGGAGAAAAAGAAATGACAAAATTCATGCCAAAGTTCCTCTTGTAAAAAAAAGCTTGCTTGGAATGGATCTGAGGAGAGAGAAGGGTCAACCGGGGTGGAGCCCCTCTGAAAACCATGTCTATTTTCTTTTAAGATATAAATAAGTGCGACTTACGGAAGATGCCTCACCTTCAAGAGAAGCGAGCCCCTTGAGCTTGCCTATAATTTTGTAATTTATGCACAAAATCAATAATATTTCTTTTTTTTTTTTTTTTTTTTTACATTGGTTCAATGTTACTGTAATGTAAATATTACAGAGAGAAATTATCTTTGATTTGTCTGATATTGATTTGGTTATTGCCCATTAGTTTCAGATTTACAGGCCTAATACAAATCATAATACAGCCTATCTTCACTGGGAATGGGGGAATTTAACCTTAGATTAAAACACATTAAAATGCAGAGCCATCCACACGGAGAGCTGGCTGTTGACTACCAATGTTTTATCTCTAATCTTCAAAGTACCAAGTATTTGCTTACTTGTTATTTTAGGAGCTGAGACCATGATTTATCAGAGCCCCAGGTTATGCAGTATCTTCAGTCTTTAGGCCATGTTTGTCTGTGAGATCTGTCCTGGCTTCCTCCTGAGCGCAGCAACCATCCAGATAAAGGACACTCCAAAGTGGGAGGATGGGTAACAGACCTCTAAAGTGAAGCCAGTCTTTCAACTGTGACTCTAAATCTTTGCAATTTGATTTTAAACTGACTTGAAAAGGGCATAAGCAAATATAAAAAGATCTGTCACAACGGAAGCAGAACTGAGTCACATTATCTAATTCTCTGACTTCTCTCTCCGTTGTTGGTTTTCCAGGTACCTACTTATGCAAAGCATCCTAAGTGAGTCAATTGCATGTCAACACTATGGCCTCCAAGCTCTTAGTCCATGGCCAGATTTACCCGTTCCTCCAAGATAGGCTCATTTCTCTCTGCAGTAATAGTGGCTTGATGAATGATGGCATTTTTTATTTTGTTGTTTTTTGTGTGTTGTGTTTTATTTCTTATTTCAGTCTTACGATATTAAACAAAACAAAAAAACAAACAAAAAACCCCATCATTATCAAGTATAAATTTGGTGTCGGGTTAGCTAATAACTGTCCTGCTAACACTAGCATGTAGCATGTAATAACAATGTATTTATCCACTATATGTGTTTTACAGGCTAGTAATGACGTGCTAGAATGCCAAATCTTACAATCTGAAATTATTATCAAACATGATTCTTTTGGGCTTTTTAGCTCTGTAGCTAACTTTCAATGCTAAAAACAACATTTTCAGATAGATAGGGCACCCTAATCGTCACAATGCCCAAAATGTCCAAAGCACTTTTAATATGTCTTCCTTTTATTAGGCTATTAGCTACATAAATAAGTAGTTCATTCTTGTCTAAGTGGGTCAGATGCCTTTATCACGGCAGACACTGACATTTTATAATTCTGAGGATAAACAAGTACATCATTATCTGTATGTAATTATCTATTCTGTCTTTACTCAGAATGGGCAGGGCTTAAACAGGTTGTTAGGAAGGTATTTATTATCAATTAGGAAACTCTTTACATAATGGTCTAAGAACTGACCTTTAAATCAATATTTTTGATCACAAGAGCCAGAGAACTACTTACAGAATACGTAACTTGAATGGACAATCTTAAATAAGTCATATTTCTATATGTAGTAGTAGAAATAGTAACAATAATTAGTAGCAAAAACAATGATTCTAGCAATAAAATATTTATAGGAAAGAAAAAATCAATGTGTCCATGTTCTCAGAGAGGAATAAGACAAATAAGTAAACAAATAATTATGTTGTTTGTGTTATATGGACAGGCAAAAAGATATTAATAAATGGGTTCCAACATGTGTGAATAAAATCTTTTTTTCTATATTTTAATGGTCTTTGTCGATAGAGATTTATTTAGAATGTAAAACATGCAACTGTGATGCTGTGATGTCTCTTCTATCTTCCCAGTTTAGGTGGATTGTCTTTTAAACAATAGTTAGGGCGACTACTATAGGTTCCTCTGGCTGAGTGGGATTTTTAGCCAAAATACTGAAAATGAAATCGACAAAATGTTATTGTAATCTAAAAAGAACATTTTCTAATTAAAATTCAACTATATAAAGTGTATAATAAATTGCCAGAAAGCAAATACCATGCACTACATGCACTAATTAAAGATTTATGATCAGCCAACATCAGCCAAGACTGAAGGGAAATGTGATTGCAATGCTCTTTTTTCTAAATTTAAATCTGTAGACCTTGACAAAATTCACAGAGAGATGTTGTAGTAAAACCCGAGGCAGAAGCCTATCTTGACAAATTAACTAGATTTTTTAAATGAGAGAGGTTTTTTTTTTTGTCATAAACTGTATTTAAACCAGTTAATACAGGACTTTGCCTATAGTGGTCTTTGATTGTAATATGCTTCTGGAAGGGAACCTTAATCTTGGTAGTTTACAAGTAATCCCCAATTATAGTCTTCATGTTCATGTAAATCTTCATGTAATCACAAGCTTCACCAGTTTATGTTTCATTTTGTCAGGTGGGGCCACCTCTGACATTAATTAAAAAGTGATTGCTTTGGATACATTTTGAGCACATAATTATCTCATTTTAACTCCCGGCATCAGTGATTTCATTTATGACCCCCAAACATGTCAAACCATCTCTCCCCTCACAGTTTTTGCTCATTTTACCTGTCTCTCACAGGTCTTCACATTATGATATGTTGTCAGGCAAATGATTCTCCTCATGTAACAGACCTCAATCTATGAAACAAAAGTGAGATATGGTAAAAAAAAATAAATAATAATCATTAAAAAAATGCCTACAAAATATAGACATCTTCTACAATCCATCAATATATAAAGAAGGATATAAGAAACATCAGAAGAAATACAGTTTATATGAGTCAGACTTTTCAGTCTTTGTACATGCACATTATGAATACATTCTTCCTTGTTCTCATACTTCAGTCCACTTCCTTTTTTTCCTAAGAGAATCCACAAGTTCACAGGAGAAAAAAAAAATATCTCTAAAAGAATCACTAATGTGAAAGGAACAGAAGAGAGTAATGGAGCATTCACTGTGTGGTAGAGTAGCTTCACCCCTGTTATTAAAGGATCTTAGTGATGTTGTCAGTGCAGGGTCTTTAAGGGCTTTGCCACCTTCTAACCAACATGTCTCATTATATAAAACTGACTTGACTTGGTGTACTCCTCAGCTCACCTCCCATCACAGATCCTTGGTGCCTGCTCTCTTTCCTTCTCTGTCAAATACACCGAGGCAATGTGTCACAGAAACAGGAGCAACCCTGTGGACTTTATCGAGGCAGAGGCCTCTCCTCCCCCGTTTCATCTGTGGGTTTAGAAGCTTCGTTTCAGGCTCTGAGTGACTGCGACTCCTCATCATCCCCGACAGGTCTATAATGTCTGTCGCTCCGCATTATTATTGGGATGAGTTAGCGATGTTACCCCTTAAACATACTGTACGGGGAGAAAACTTGCAGGCTTGCAATTATGGAAGGAGATGGAAAAGTCATTAAAATTGAAGTTATTATGATAAGTAAATGAGTGGAGCATGTTAGCTTAGTACAAAGAAGGGGAGAAACCAACTTGCTTGGCTTTGCTCAGAAGTTTCAAAACATCATGGTTTGGTCTCGTCTTATTGTTTTTCTGGGTTTTTCTTGTGTTTGCAATCATTTCGTTCCTGTGTTCATTCCCAGCCTGTTTTTCCTTCAACACTTTTTCTCCACACCTGCCCTGCATCAGTCTCATTAGCCCTGCCTGTTGTCTGTGCTTTCACCTGCCAATCATCTCTGTTTGGTCGGCCTGTACCTTGTTTACGTTTTTCACAATGAATAATCTTGCTTTTTGATCCTGCCTGTCTGCTAATTGAGATGGGGTCCACACGTACTGCTCTGAAATTGTGACACAAAATCCACCTATCAACAACTAAAAAGTGACATTCATTTGAATTCCCATAGACAATGTTTTATAAGTCACAGTTTCTCTTTTTAATCATCAGAGGAGATGTACAAACCTGTGTACATGAAAAAGGGGGCAATCTGATTGCCAAGCTCCAGTTCTTGTGATGTGAACCGCTAGCAGTGATGGGAAGATAAATATTACACTGTGCAGACAACTTTAACTTGCAGCTTCACATAATTAAATTTTGGATTCTTTGCAAAGTCTTTGTTATGAGCAGCTATGGCTCTGTGTGTTTTATTCACACTTGTAACGTGTTTTGAATTCACAACTGCTCTGATTTGTGCATCTATGAGTGGCTTTTTTTCTGCTTACCACAACAACAAAAAACACAGGTATTGTAGTATTTAGAGCCGTGCAGCATGCCAAAATGAGAGAAAAACACATATTTTTTGGAAAGACAGTTGAAATAATAAAAAACAATCTTATAGTTAACGAGGAGAATCCATTGTTTATGTGTTCTGTAGTATTGAGGATTTCATTTAAAGGCTAATGTATAAAAGAAATAATGAATGGAGAAAAGACAGAAAATACCAGGCTAGTGTCAATTTGAAACCAAAACTGAAAAGTAAAAAAGGCATGAGTGGTTTTCTATGTGGTTTAACAACACAGCACATCCATTGTTTAGCCAACCTAATAAAATCTTTGGTTATGTCGAGACCCAAAGCTTTCATTACCTTTGCACAGAAACAGTTTCCCCTTGTTTTCAGACTCTGTACTAAAATAAGCAAACTGCTCGCTGGCTGTGGCTTCATACTTATCAACCATATCAATTAATGATAAGGAAAGCAGCACTTTTCAGTGTACTGGAGCATTACGCTCAGTTCATTAAAAAGACTGCTTCAAATGATTTTGCTAACCAAATCGTTCAGTGCTAGACCAGAGCCCACTCACTGAACCAAAACATGGTCAATCGTTGGGTCCAACTTGCTAGTACGGCAGTCTGTAAAGGCTAAGCTAGTTAGCTGAGAATTTACTTTAAAAAAACATGCTATCTGCAAACCAAAAGTTGCTATATCAAAGTCCTGCAGTACATGCAGTTCTGTTATAACTAATTTATTAAGTAAAATACTTGATACTACATCCTATTTGCAAGCCAAGAGAGGGGAAGCAGGCGAGGATGAGTAACTTCGTGACCGTCTCACTCAGGGTTCATGTTTACAATGTATATTTAGGAGCGAATCACTGAACATACACGGTTCTCGCTGTGATTTCCTCACTCTCGATCGAGTGCATGATGCATGATATTCAACTGTATGTACATATTTTATGAGGTGGTGGTACTGTAGGCACTTGACCGCACGACCCTCTGTGGTTACACAGTGAGTGTAGACTTACTGCCTCACCGCTTTTATGTCCACACATTTCATATACTTTCAAATTCAGGGTTTGTTGTATTCTTCATTAGAACTATGTGGACAATTCCTTCTGTATTTTTGTGTGGGTGTGGGTTCAATGGAGACACTAATTTTCTCTTTTGAGTCCAAATATCTGGATCTGTGTCTGGACTGAAGTCTAGAATTAATGATTAATGTTGTCGAAAGTTTGCAGCTAAATGTTAGTAACCTAAATCTGCTGCATATTTGCTGCTTTAAATACATTACTCATTGAAAATCCCTGCATGTTTGCTCAAAACTGAGAGCTCAACTGAACTGACTAAATAAATGGATTGTTTTAGGAGGTGATTTAGCTCAGGTTGATAGAAATATTCAAGAACAACACAATGCTACTATCAATCCTCTTATCCAACTCTCTGCACACATATCAATCAAAATGTCAGCTATTGACAGATGAATTCACACTGGATTCATCATAATCCAGTGAAACATTCTGCATGTAACTGCCTGAGAGCTTCAGTTCCATGGAGACCACAACTCTGGGCTTTGGCCACGTTTCACATGTAATCAAATGTAATCCTTGAAAAGAAAAGCCTAAGGGAAACCAGCTGATCTGAAGATACATCGGGACACTGTGACAGCTTGAGTGTAGACAATACCAGGAGGGTTTATGCCATAATATTATATTATTGATGACACATGACACTGTGCCACTGAGGCTGTCAAAGCCAGATCCCAAAAGACAATGATCAGGAAGCTACCTGTGCTGCACAAAACCTTCATGAGTCTCAAATGTTGCTCTGAATTCAGAACCAAAATGTATAAAATACCAACAACTGGGGTCATAAGGTCTGCAGCCAACATAAGAGATGTGCTCCAAATCAATCACCAGCATCCATGCAGTAACACAGAGCACGATGCAGCTCATCAGATCACAGGAAGCATGCAAACAGAGGAAAAAAAACAAAACAGAGAGACTCGTAAAAACATGCTATCACATTGCAAATACAGAAAAATCACTGCAAAACATTTCTTTAAAAAGACTACAGTTTTAATTCTCCCATGTTGTCCATCTGAGAGGGAGAGAAATTACACCCCCAGCTCTGGAGTTTTGATGATAACAAAAAGGCTTTTCATTATCTCAACACAACTCTGTTTATGTAAATCCCCCCCCCCCCGTGCCTACTTGTGACTGCTGGCCTGCGCTGAGAGGGTTGAATCTGAAAGGCAGCTGGCAGTTTATATCCAATGAGTGAACAAAAATCTGCACCAATTAAGCGTGCCTCGCCATCTCTGCTTATCCTGCCGATTATGGGCATTACGATTGTGGTAAATATAGTTTGAGAAATTAAAGGCGGACTCGGGGAAACTCATCATAAGGCTTCATGGTGCATTAACGTGATTTTAATTAGTTTTTATCACAGTGGAATCACAGTAAAGCTGGGAGCATTTGTCTGTTGACTTGACAGCTTAACTGTTTTTTATCGGATGCAGAGCTGCTGGGTAAAGATATGCCAAAGTAGACTCCACCACTGATAAGAACCATCTATTACACAAGGGTTGACTGGTTTGGAAACGTGGAGCTGTGGGGGACAAATTGACAGCAGGCTGCACATCACCCTCATATCAAATTAATACCTGACCTTCACCTACATGTCAAGTTGATAACTGACATCCTTAAAATCACCCATGTGTCCAATTAAAGGTTGTCTTATGAGCTTGACCAGAGTTGGAAGGCTTGAATGTTCCTTCTATTATAAACTGAGCCCAATTTCCGAATAATGGCCCTGGGGAATAACAATCAATGTATTGTGTGGCTTGCGTGGTAAAGCAAAAACTTGTTAACCTCCTAACCCTCATTCACATCATCTAAAAGCATCAGCTACGCACCGGTGCACCAAAGGAAATTAATTGAAAGAAGCACATTTTCGGAGAGAGACGCGCGCAAACACACACACACACACGCACACACACACGCACACACACTGATACGCCCCGCGTAGCCACAGACACATAAGCAATCCATCTGACTGTTAAGTAACAGCGAGATAAGCCTACAGTTGTTGCCTACGCAAGAGCATTTTTACAGATTATGGGATATTTTCAGATCTGAAAAAACATCACTCCGTACTTCAAAGTTTAAATCGTCTGCAGACTTTTTAATGCACCCTGTATTAGACGGCACGCTTCACTGAAAGGCGCGCTGGTGAGAAATAGCGCACGAAAAGACAAAAAACGCCTCCAAAAATATGAGGCGCAGCAAACATGTAGATGTGCCACTGTCATTTTGAACAAAGAGCAGCTAGGGTAATGAAGTTAAAAACCGAACTGTACCTGAAACTGCCGATCGCCGAGAGCATGTCATAAATGTCAGCGCATCCTTGAAATAAGAGTCCGTTACGACAGAAAGAGTTTTCCCTCAGATCGGTGTGGTTGTAACCGCGACTTCCATCCAGTTAAAAACACCACCTGCTGATCCGCGCATACATATGCCCGCACAAACACAACTGGTTGTGCTCTGTCAGCGGATTCCCATTAACCACTATGGGCTGGACGCTCCGCTGCGCAATGACGCACGCCATAGACTCGAAGCTGATTTGGAGTCTCCAAAGCTGCCCAAAATAAATGTCCAAAATATCTGTCATGACGATGACTGCTGTGCGTTATTCTACAGTAAGACAGGGGGAGATCATATGTTATGCTTCAACTAAAACAATGGAGCAGCTATTTGTTTTTATCACTCCATTCACATGAGACCTAGATTCGAGAGGCTTTTGGTGAATATTTGTTTTAAACCGTCTACAGGGGTTAATTTTTTTTTTAAACCAAGGAGATCATAATGATACTAGAATCGATATTGACATAGAACACATACAGTATGTTATCATTCCATCTGTATTTTGGTTCTGTGAAGAAATCAAGTGACAATAATCCTGTCAGTGCGCGCGTTTAACGCTTCGCAGCAGCACCTTAAGCCATTATACTTTCTAATCAGCTTCACAGAGAAAAAACAGCTCCAAAGATTCAGAAAGTAAGACTCCGGGGCTGAAAGACAGGATGGAAGACCTATTGCCAAGGTGCTCGCCTCTGATGAAGCTCGACAATGTTACCTTTAGGCCTTACCTCTTAGCCTCTGCGTGGGTGCACTAACACTTCCATCCAGAGCGCCCCAAGGAGAGTGATGGGTGGTCAGCCAGGCAGCAGCTGATCCGATCTTAGCTCACATGTGTGCCATAAGTGTCGGAGCTCAGTCGCTACATATTAGGGCAGGAAGGTCCCACAGTGGTCACAGAGCGACTGCCACTCAAGATGGAGAGGGTTAAAGCCCCTCCGCGGACAAACAGCCACTCATCATCATCAAAAAAAAAAAAAAACGACAGTGATTCCATATCACACAAGGCTGTAGGCTTCACCTCCTGGGATGCTGCTCTCACCCTTACCTCTGACCTCATTGTGAAATAGGGGAGATAAAGCATTAGTTCCCTGGGGATAATTAAAACATTAGCACAATGGAGCTTTAACATACACTGTAGGCCTTAAGCATAAGAGGCAGAGATTCTCTGAAGGCTTTTAATGGGTTAAAGGTACAGCAAGGAACACTGGTGATGAAACAGTTTCTAATTGATGCTTCTATATGGTCTACATAAGCAAACCAGGAAACAAAAAGCAAACAATGCAACCTCAATCAACACTTCAATTAACCAAATTTGCTGTTGGATTACATGTAATCCAGTATGAATGGATCTAAATTGAGAAAAAACTTTGTTTCACCATTGTCATATTTTAGCTATTAATATTTAAAAGTTTAAAAATAGAGAGTGTTAGGAAAACCTTGTATCCCACCAGCTTTTGTCCATCAGAATCTAACCAACCATCTGAAACTAACCATAGGGACCATCTGAATCAGCAAATAGTTGAAGTTCCTTCCAGCTGCTCTTGATTCAATTAATGAAAATTAGAAAACAGCACAGCTGAAACCCCGCGATTGTGGTACAACAGAAACAGGAAATGTCAAAACTTGAAAAGTTTTGTTTTTGAGGCCAAAATTTTGCAGTGATATATAGCTACATGGGTATTTTGTTGTTAAAACATTTAAAGGTCAAAGTGCTGTTACCTGGCACCATAATGTGTCATCTTTGGTTTCATGTTGTCCAGGTCACACTTGTGAGATGCCTTTCTTTCAGTCGGCTAGTTGTCTCTAATTTAAGATATAATCAATGACAAAAGCAGAAATATAGTATTTTTGCCATCAGCAGATGTCAAAAAAGTTATAAAGAATGATTATTTATTAAGATATTACCTTATATTAAAAAGAAATTATTACTTTATATTGTACTTAAATTTACTACTTTTAATTATCCCTTTAGAAAGTTGCTCCCAGTCTGTGGGTTGAGTTCACGATAGGTCATGAAATAAATCATTTGGCTCAGTGGTCCTGCAGCTGAAAGTTAAAGCATAGTTCCGACTGGACACCCTGCCATGGTGGAGTACAGATACTTGATTTGCATTTGCAATTGGCTGCCCAGACCTTGTTAATCACTGCAACACATAATTTGGTCTGAAGCAGCCCTAAAAATGCAAACTAACAGTGCGAGCTAAGAAATATTCACGTATTCACCTGACGTACTGTATGTCATAAATTATACCGAAATCTATTACAGACATTGCCCTCTTATTGATGATCTTGTAGCATTAAAGTCAGTCCATCCATTTATGAATCATGTCAATCAAAAAACAATAATAATGTACATCCAATTAACCAAATATATTCCTTATTTTGTGCTGTCTATGCAGTATTTTTTCACATTGCGCAGAGATGATTGGCTGCCATGTCTTGTTGTCCTTGTGGTGTGTTGGAGGCTTAATATCTTCTGAATATCTTGGAGGTTCCAATAAGGGCCCCTTTATTTTTTTATTTTTTTATTCATGCAAGCACATGAGACAGGTGAGGATATTAGGCTACTAACTTGAAGGCCATCCAGCTCTCAACCTTTTCCTCGCACGACAGGCTTCCTTTTGATAAATCTCCTCCTCGTATCTTTCCTTGTCACATTTGAATCCTGTTAGGGTATTTCACCACATCCACCTGAGCCCTCATTCATCTGCTGCTGCTTTCACCGAACCATTACACCCAGGGTTACATAGCCATGTGCATGTTTTATGCATGATTTATGTGGCCTGTGTCCTACGAGTGCCATCACTTAGACCTGAGTAACCAGAAGGGATCAGAATAAAAGTGAACCCCGAGACTACAACTTCCATGTATTTGTGCAGTGATCTATTGAGCTCTTGAGGGGTCAAGTGTGTGGTACATTATATATATTTAATAAGTTTCAGTGCACTGTATATGTAACTGATAGCTATCTATATTTAAAGTGTTGCAGTAAAGCATGTCTTAGATAGTGAGAGTGTTTAAGTTGCCACTCAAGTATTGCAGGGTGTCTCCATACCGTTCAACAACTTTACATTTAACCACAGTTTCAGTGCTTGCTGGGATAATAGCATGGCCATGCATTATGCAACATTTCGACATCTGCAGTCCTAACATATAAACAATCCATCTCTTTAAAAAATGAGTTTTCAGTTGGCTGCAAGGTGACCTTACCTTCCCATCTGGCTGATGGATTTGTTGCAAAACCCAAGAAATCGTTCTTCCACAATTTATTGCACAAGTGCAGGAATGTGGGCTTTAAACAGCTAATTTCATGTCATCAACCAAGGAATCTACTGCCCCTGACCTGGAAAGGTGAGGCCCTATAGCTATTTAGAAGCATTTTCTGTGCCATTTAAACTTATTTTAAAAAGGACAATGATTTGTTGACTAAAATTATATCCTGACCTTTTGGACTCATAATGAAACATATGCAGTTAACTTTTCCTCTGTTCCATTATGAGCAGCAGAGTGTTTGATATCTATGTGTTTGTATCTATGGCTTAAAGGCCATAAATACATTTTTAAAAATCATTTGAATAAACTGAGTTATTAATTAATTTGAAATAAATATAAGCTACTTCCTAAAATGTTGAAGAAATTATTAAAACTCAGGTCACAATTCTCAGTTAAGTTAAATGTCATTAACTTCCATTTATCATAATAGAATTTCATTGGGGATCTATTCTATCTACCTTTAGACATTTTATTGATAATGCTCTTTTCCAACATTCTGTTTTTATTCCATAGTAGCATTTTTTTATGGATGATTCTTATGTTCCACATCACTTTTTTTTACACTAATCCTCTTTTTAATTGCACATTTTATTTCATATTCTCACTTTTTCACTACAGTGATGTTCTCCTCACCTTCTCACCTTTCTACCCCCTCTGCCTCTTAGGCAGGTGAGCAAGCCAAACCACTGCTAACACATTTAGCTTAATGATGCTAAAGCAATACTGAATAAACTGATTAGACTCACACACTCAAAATCAAAACCTACATTTTGAAATTAGAATCTAAAAAATCGATGGAAATTTGTGTTTGATGTAGCTCACTCAGGTATACATTTCTAGAAATATGTGTATATTGTTGAACAAAAAAAAAACAACTTGTAGATGCTACTTTAGGTGAGGTTGAACTCAATTAGTATTGTCTAGACAGCTGTTCAAATATCGACTACTACAATTTTTACAACTGTTAACTGCATTATTTTTAAGAGCTATCTGTCCTCAACACAACAGAAGTCAATATGGACTAAACTAAAGATGCTGGTTTCACACAAAATGCACTTAATTGTCATTTTTTCATCCATCATATTCCTCAACTCATATATGAAGAGAATTGGAGGGGATGGGTGAGGCTTTCAGAAACATTCCTCCTCAGGTGTATTGCAAGAGAGGACAGGATGAACAAAATGGGGAAAAATATGACCATCCTATACATGTGTGTTAGATGAATATGTGTGTCCTGTTATTGGTTTTGCTTTAATTTAATTTTGTGAACCTGAAATTAGTACTCTCCTCAAGACAAATAAAGCCAACTGAAGCGTGTTTTAACATTTCTAATTATTTTTCTGTGACATACACTATATGGATCCCATTCCATAAAATAGATTTGTCTCTAGAATTTTCAACATGCTAAATAATAAACAAAAACACATCAAAGACAAAAAAAGACTTCACACTACCTTTTGTCAGTGATTTAAGGTTTTTGTAATTGTATTTTATAATGAGTGACAAATGTGAGTCATCAGTTATGGAAAAATGAAACATTTCTAGTTTGAAATGATTAAAGAGATAATAAATAGCCAAAAAAACATGCAAAACAACCACAAAGACATGCACAATAAACAAAAAAGACTGGCAAAACAAACACAAAGAGAAGCAAAATAAACACAGAGACTCAAAACAAACACAAAACGTAGCAAAACAAGCACAAACAGACATAAAATAAACACAGACTCAATACAAAGAGAGGCAAAATAAACTCCAAAGGATGCAAAATGACAAGAAAAAGATGCAAAAACAACCACAAAGAAGCAGAAAATGACCACAAAGGCATTCAAACCCTTTTACATGTCTGTGTTCAGGGGTCCATTGTTTCATAATCCATCCACAGCTCTAGGCTTTTTGGAGTTTAAAATAGCAGCTATTTATTGATATTATCTTAAAGATGTACAGTTTCTTGCTGCCAAAAAACAGAGCTTTAAACCCACACCCTGCCCTCCCCTCATTTAAAAAAGTTTCTAAACCTGCCCCAGGTTATATAAAGACTATAAATACTATAACAACAGAAAACATTTTCAAGGCACACCAGGCTTGTTGAGAGGAGCTGCATTATTGATTACCTTTACCAGAGTACAATCTTTTCACTGCTACTCACACCTGCTTGTGTTACTGGCAAGTTGGAGCCCTGAATTGGCAGCAAGTAAGAAATTACTACATTAAACTTTAATATGTTCAATTCATTATATGCCAACTATTTGTCTTGGAGGCTACACTGGAAACTATACAAAAATATTTACAAAAAACATGCAGTCAATGTTTTCTCTTTGTAATGATGCTTTTTATCAATGCAATAAAAGATGAAGTATCTTGATACAGACTGATAGAATCAGGCTAGATTTTTAGACACTGCCTCTCTAAAATGTCTTATGCATTTCAGCATCTGAGGTTTTTCAATCGTATTATGTGGAGGAAGACTTGAAAACTTCATGATATCAAAGCTGCATTAAAGCTGGCTTCACAGGAGCCACTGTGCACCCTCATTAGACAGATGCTGCTGCCAGAGGGGACTGCGGTATCTGGGGTAAACTGTTAGTGGCGTCCTTGCTTTCCTTTCCCCAGAAACAGATGTCAGAGGGAGCTAGACTTGCCGTGTCATTCCACCTGAGATTTTCATCCTTTCATTTTTCTGGTGTATTCACATGAAATTGTTTTTTTGTGTTGTGTGTTTCCTGACATTTGTGTTGTGAATAATCCTGCGTACGCGGCAGAATAATGTGTCACAACACCGCAGTACTAAGGTTGATGAATAAATGAAAACATGCAAGTTGCGACAGCATGTCATTAGCTGAGAAAGTAATTATGAAGCTAAAAACTCTGTCACATTCTGCCTAAATAATGTCATTTATTTTTCAAAGCTACGGGGGATCTTGGGTCATTAAAAGTATGTGCATCAGGGGTTTTACTTGCCTATTTTTCATTTTAAAAACAGTCATTTTTACCAGGGAAATAAGAGGAAGACCACTTTGTAAAAGTCACTGAAAGACACTTGCACATCCAATTTTAGCCTTAGTGGAGCAGGTGGAAGCACACCAAGTATAATTGCTTCACATAAGACATTTTCCCATTGTCTCCCTTCCTGTGACATCCTTTATATCTTATTCCTCTCCGTAAATACTTTTCCCATTTGATCCTTCATTCATTCAACCTCGCTTTTTCTCTTTGTTTTTCTCTCTGTCATTCTCTGCCTTTGTTTCACACACATATGTATGCCTACACATACTCAGGAAAAGCTTGGCATTGCTTATTGGGCAGAAAGAGAATCCAGGCATTTTTCACATTGGCAAGCACCTCATGTGAGGATTTGCCACTAATAGTACAACATCTACACACATCCAGAGAAAAGAAACGCTGTCTTTCATCTCTCAAAAGTAACATCCTTTTTATCTAATTTTCTGTCAAAATAGCCTTGAGGTTACATCACCTGTCAGTCTGTCAGCGTGTCAGTTTGATAGACTGGATTTCATCCTGAAAATCAAAATTGCCACAAATATACAATCCATCAAGGAAAAAACAATACAGAACGGCAGTTTGACAAAACAAAGGATATGTAACCTTGCAGAGATTTAGGAAAACAAATACTATAAAAAGATGAGAGCAAACAGTACACCAATACAGAATTGGGATTTGTTAAACTAAAATACGTTTAGTGGGGCACATAAGCCCACTGGAGACTGTCTCCCTTTAAGAACCCAGACATTCAGTTGTTTTTTTCTTTACTCCAGATTATTTTAAAAAAGACTGGCTCTACACAAAACCTGCTCTGATACGAATGACCCAGGGCTTGCACAAAAGTCACAAGGACTCACAAGCAGTGGGACTTGTTGTCCATTCATATTTTGTCACCATGGAAATGCTGAAGCAAATATTATTCAAGTTGATAAAATTCATTGTGAGGATAAGGATCTTCTGGCTCTTCTCTCTTGATGTTCACACTAGTTAAGAATGCGTTGAAAATGGCCGGACATGATCTTCTGCTCAGACTAAAGTACTGTGCGCTATCAGATATTGAAAAGCGTGATTGATGGGTTCAATTCTGCAATGTCCTTAAAGAAATTGTTCATCATGTATGTGCTCCCTTGCCAAGTGTTAGATGAGATGATCAGTGCTGTGTTGGTTGTGTGCATTAAGTACAGAGTTAGAGCCAGGAGGAGATTAAAGCAGCTCAGCATAAAGACTGGTGGCAGGAGGAACTTGCTGTAATTATTTCTTAACAAACAACAGCTGGACAGAAAAACTTCCCGGAGTCTTGTTGTCACTATGAGGTTGTCAGACAACCAGAGGAAAGGCTATGCTGCTGTTTGCCAAGAAATAGCTTTAGTACATTAATAATAATATTTCATATGGCACCTTTAAAAACAAACTTTGTCATTTTCAGTAATGGCTCCTAATTGTTCCTAATAGTTTTCAGTAATTGTTTTTTCAACTGCTGTTAGTAGTTCTTGTTTGACTGTTGGTTTAATGTTTTGTAATGTGTCTGCAGCAGTTTCATTATATATATATATATATAAAAGTACAATATGTTAAATGTCTCCCCATCAAAACAATAATAAACAAAAGATGTAATCAACAGCCACAACTGCAGAAGGAAATCTATCTGACTGACTCAGGCAAAAATGTTCACAGACAAGGTTAAGCATCCATGTTTCATCCAGGTTAAGTTAATTCACATTTGCTTAAACTGTTCTTCTTTTATTGACTGGTGTTACACTTAAAGTCAGCGCAAGGCAACAAAACAAAGCACAAGTTGTCATGAATACAATTTTGAGTGTTTTAGAGTTTTAACATTGTTTCAATTAATAGAGATAATGTCAACACACAACTAAACAACTTGTATAACAAGTATGTTGTCAGTTTTAGACATCATATTGTGTATTTTTACATAGTAGACAATTGATAAGCTTGAGAAGCTCATTCATTGTTTGAGCATTTTCTCCCCACTAGGATAAATAACTTGACTTGCATATTAACATTATTCAAACACAGTAAACACAAAATAATCTTTATGATAGTTGGCTCATATTTTGCTCCACAGAAGAATCACATAGTGAAGTTGGGAAATAGAAAGTGTTTTCCCATTGTGCTTACTGTGTATGATGTGTACACCATTTATACACTATAATACACTGAGGCAGTTGTACAGTTTACTGTTGGTCAATATGGAGTATGTTTTGTTTCCATGGTAACATCCTCAACATGCTGCCATGTATTGATGTCTGCAGGGGTATTGATGAATACTTTAAAAACAACATGTCTTACTTAGTCCTGACCTTAAAGAGACAGAAGCTTGAATATAATGCTCCTAGCATCATCTGCAAAGAACAAATCAGTCTGCAGGATGAGCCAATGCCGCTTTTATTTTGCTGTCCCTGGACTGTTGTTTGGGCAGCATTTGCATTTGAGCTCATTCTGGCACTACGGTGGTGTTTGTGGGACAGAGTGGAACTGTTTGGCACCTCTTCCTATGTATATTTCCGTCCTCCCAATCTGTTTCTTTTGTCCAGTTTTATTTCTCATTCCCACACACTATCCCTCTCCTCTGTGTACTCTTAGGTTTGCCAAAAAAAAGGTTTAAAAAATACAATCTGACAAAACAAAGATATGCAGGACCACTGCATCCATTATTTAGAGCCTTCCAATCAACCACATACTCAGGACTACTCAACTGAAAAGTGTCTATAAGAAAAATAACAAGCTGCCAACAACAACTAAGATATAAAAAACCCATGTCGTACTCTCATACTGTAACTATAAAGAAGATAAATATTTCAAACTTCAGAAAATAAATATTTCAGCTCACAGAACAAAGGAATGAGACACGGCCTGATTGGGGCCTAAGTGTGAATAACTCTATTCTTAGGGACTGAAAGTTACAGCAGATGGGAATCCACAGGTTGACAGAGCTTCTGTAAATATTTGTATTTCAGTCACTGTTGGAAAAGTTTGGTGCATTAATAATCTCCTGGGAGAGCAATAACTTTCTGTTGGGCACATATTTGTTGCTGTGCTTCAGTGTTCTGTGAGAGCGTGCTGGCTGAAAAAAACAGTGAGAGGGTACCCAGAGAAATGTTTAAACAGCAGTCAGATGAAGGGTCAGACACACATGCAAACACACACAAAAACACACACACTGATAATGAACCACAGACTGGTAGACATTTTTTGATTGTTGTAGACAGGAGCTCCGCAGGGTCGGGCAGGTCATGATAAAACAAGGCTGCTGTAGGATTTGTTTATTATACTGCTACTACTACAACTCATAATAATAATAACAATAATAGCAACAACAACAACTACAACAACAAAGCAACAATAGTAATAATATAAACATTATTTGCACTTTCTTCCTAAAGCAATCTAAAGTGTTTTATAATAAAGAAATTACGTTCATGAACTGAGTGCTTCACGTAAAACACAAGATGTAAAATCAATATAAAACCAGGGATAGAGAATCAATGAAAACAAGACTTTTAAAAATCCAGTAAGTATTAACTATAAATTTAAAATATAGAATGTATAGAGTAAATAAGATTAGCGGTATAGACTGGGAGGCAAAGTACATCTAGAATTTATGACTTTATTAACAAAGTATTTGCTTAAAGCCTAAACCAAAGAAATAAGTCTTCATTCTGTTTTAAGGGAATAAGCGAGCTTGTTTTCCTGATATCCATAGGCAGGGTGTTGACAGCTCAAGGCTGCATACCAACTTCTTTTGTTAGCTGTATCTAGAAATCTCCAAACAACCAGCAAGAGATCTAATGAAAATGTTCAAACAGGCAAACAGTAAACTACAAACATTTCTGCATTAGCTATGTTTCCAAGGAGAAAAAAATTATGTTTTTGTCACCTTGTTCATGGACATGGAGCTTAGATCTAAAACAAGAAAAACAGCTCAGTTTTAACTTAGATTTAATATGAGGAAATGTTCAATAATAAGAAAACTGAACAGCACTTCTCTTTTTGTTTTGAAGGCCGATTCGTGGAATTTCAATTTAGTCTTTGTTGAGCTTTATTTTAAACCAAATTATATTTTCAACCAACTACAAAGTTCCTAACAGGACTTCATTCAAACGAGGACCCAACCTTAACTGATGGTTCAGAATATGAAGTGCAGTGTGTGTGTGTGTGTGTGTGTGTGTGTGTGTGTGTGTGTGTGTGTGTGTGTGTGTGTGTAAAAATCAAGTGTCATGTGGTCTGGTCTGTTTTTACCCAGGTTCAGTTACTGATATGGGAACAATTTTTCGTCTTTTTGTCCACATTCAGCAGACTGGCATTACACTGCTATACACTCCTGTAAAGCTATAACATGGTTTAAATAAGAAATGAACCCTGGTCATAAAATATGCAGCATTATTTGACCTTTGTATTGGAAGTGAACTGTAAAAAAGAAAAAAGCTACAAATAGCATCTTTGAGAAAGTAGAGATGAACAGTTGTCATCCACATAACTATGAAAGCATACATGGTACACTCGGATGATGTCACCAAATGGCTGACAATGAAAGTGTCAGTGTGTAAAAAATCTTTGTGTGCCACAATACAAAATAATGCAATTTAATCTAAATCTAATACCACTACAATCTCAAAATTTACAAACTTGAAGCAAGCAGACAAGACCCAGTAAGTTGCAAACTTATTGTTTTGGACACTAAATTATGAAAAAATATCATGTTTTGTACAACAATGGAATGTTTTATTCAGACAAAGGCCATCCAGAGACCAGATGTACAGACCTGTGCAGAATACATTGTTTCTTTTACTCCTCCTCTCCTTACCTCGGGATAAGAATTTAGATTTGCTCATAAATTAGGAATCGGCCATGTCTTGCAACTGCCACCCACATGTTCTGTCATCCTTGTAGGCTCTGTCAGTTTGTGCTCAAGTCAGTGCTGAAAGCTGTTGTTTCTCTCTACTGCTGGTAATTTAAAAAGATTCAAACAAGTTCTTGTATGTATAGTTCATTACTGTATAAATCTTTCATCAAAAAGCTTAAAGAGTTACTTTTAGCTACACTAGCAGCATGGCTCTGACGGGAGCATCAATCAGTCTGCCACTTTTTTATCCAGACACGAATAGTGGAGTGTCTCCTCACTGTCTGTTGGACAGATTGCTTTAAAATTTTGATCAGAGATTTATGTGCCATGCAGAGTGAAGCACAATCAATTAGGTGATCCCCTTGTGTCTGACTGCCCAAATGTAAATTGTGGGTAAAAGTCTGGCATTAGGTGACTTCTTCAATCAGTGTTTCCTCTGTTCCCTCAATCTGCAGGCAGGATGACAATAGAAACAGTCAGACCTTTCTCCAGCACTGGCACAGCACTCTAAAGACAGGGCTGGTGATAAAAACTGATGACTCACTTTGTGGCATCATCATTGGGTCAGTTGTTTAAATTGTTGAAGTGTTTTGCTTATGACAAATTACAGCAATAGAAGGGATAATCCTCTCAGCCTCAGCTGTACCAAACTGCATTTAGTTCTCCTTAGCAATTGTTAGCATGCTAACATGCAAAACTAAGATTTTTAACATGAAAATATTTTACCTGCCAACATTTTGGAATGTTTTTGTAGCTCATTTTTCATCTATGAAGTCAAAAAAGGGTTGGATTTTGAAATTGATGTTATGATCAGATGTTATCTAAGATGTAAGATAGTTTTGTAGCTAAGGAAATATTTATCGGTGTAATTAAAATTTGAGTAGGATTGTTTTAACAGAAACATTACACAAAGTCTGAGAGATGGACACAAACATTTTGTTCGTTGTTGTTCATTTTTGTTCGCAACTCTTTAAGTTACAAGTATACAAGCAACAAGTTACAAGCACAGATTTTTACCTAAATTTTATGACTGACTCTTACTGTGTGTCATCCAATCAGCATGTTGCCCACTGACCATCCAACCAGAGATACTGGATACGTCAACTTAAAGTTGCCACTATTTTAGACATGGAGATCAAGATTTGCCTATAAATAAATAAAAATAAACCAGAAGGTGCCTTTTTTACAAATAAAAGGAAACTATATCTTTACATCTTTCAACAACTTTTTAGCTGTCTTTGTCCTCATGATGATTTTAGAGAAAAAAAAATCAACAATGCTTTTTCCACATCAACAATACTGTTTAAAAACATCTGCCTTTATAAAACTATTGTTTGTAAGATATGAGGATGTTAGTTGCAGAGCTATTATTAAGTTAGCTTATCAATCTTCAATGAGTAAATGCAAATGTGAATAATTGTCTATCTGCATAACTGCTGCAATGTAAATGCCCAGTGCACCTCCATACCCTGTAATCATGCTGGAAAAAGCTCCAGGCTCTGGGCATCTGATTTGAGAATGTGAAAGGATCTGGGCGTAATTGATGAGTACTTTGGCATTGACTGACTGATGATAATGGATGATGTTTGCAGCTAAACCAGAATAATTTACATGCATTTGCACACTCTGTTTTGCCTGCATTAGGGGACTTTCTGCTCCACATTTTTTGGGGGGCTGTAAATAGGACACAGCTTTGCATAGAGTCGCTGTGAGGGGTGAGGGAGAATCCATTACACCATCTCTGTCACCATGTTGTCAACACAAATGCATCATGAGACAGGGAAAGATAAGAGCACACACACACACACACACACACACACACACACACACACACACACACACACACACACACACATTTATATATATATATAAATATATATCTATATATAACAAAAAAAATAAAAGCAATCAAAAGCAA
>JAQMCX010000003.1:4999500-5029221 GCA_029814765.1 Acanthurus leucopareius | reverse complement strand
AAGGCGCACTGTCGGTTTTTGAGAAAATTAAAGGCTTTTAGGTGCGCCTTATAGTGCGGAAAATACGGTAGATATATTTGTTTATTCTTTTATTTGAACTTGTATCATATACTATGTTACTATATTCTGGAAGTGTTTGCATGTGTTTTTTTTTACAGTATGCTACTGGAGATGCGCTGTCAAGTCCACTCAGAGCTGGCAGTGATTGAGGAGGAGGAGGGGCGCCTGGAGGCTTCTTTGACTCACCTCCAGAAAGCCATGCTGCTGGATAATGGGACACAGAGAGAACGCCTGTCGTCAGCTTTCTGCCTCCTGCAGCTCAGAAAGACCCTTTACCAAATGCCCTCCCGGAATGAGGATAAAGCTGCTATGCTTATGCAGCAGGTTTGTAGCCCATCTGTGTCAGACAGCCTAACATTACTAAATGTAACAAGGCAAGATATCAACACATAAGCATACCTGACAACAGAAATCACCCTCAGTATAAGTGTTAACTTAGATGGAGTGTGCAAGTTACAAGAGTAAGTGTAAATAATTTGCAAGAAGATACAATTTCTGTTTGTTTTAATATGTGGTGTCATATTCTAAGTCAGAGGATGGTATGACTGCATGGAAGAAGTAAACTTCATGGCTACGAGTTAACACCCAGTCTAACATTCTACTACATTCTCTTTTTCTCAGGCCAGGGACATGCAGCTGCAAGATAAGGTAGACATTCGTCCCATTCTGATCTCTGTTGGTCTGCTTATAGCCCCTGATGTCTTTCAGATGGTCCTGGATGCAGACAACAACTCAAAAAGTACAAATTTCTCTTTTTTACTGTCACTTTGTTGTTATTTTAATTTTTTTTTTCTTTTTCAGTTTATGTAAGTCCTGTCGCGATTATAATTATGATCGGCCAATAAATCAGGAGTTATCATATTATTTAATAATAATACATTTATTTCGAGCAATCTGTAAATACTTTTGGATCTTAATTATTATGAGGATTTCAGTGGAGCATGACTACTTACTGTCCTATCTGGGCTTAGTGATCTTAGACATCTCCCACTGATCTGACTAAGCTCTCCTTTACTCGAGGATTTCACTTGAAAGTCCTCTGTGCTTATATCTAACAGCTGGCACTGATAACACACAAATTGTGATTGCAAATTGCATGTAAATTTGTGAGGAAAATTGTGTAAGTTTTCTCATATTGAAGCTCTTAATTTGAGGCAATAAGAGTTCTGACAAGGTTATGTACCATTTCTCAGAGAATCAGTGTGCATTCCAGGAACTTTCAGTATAGCTCCCAGCAAAGCCCCATTGACTGTGTGCAGTGAATCATAGAGCAGGAGGTCTTGAGCTTGAGGACAGCCTTTCATCTCAGACTCATTCCAGGCTCCTCGTTCCATAGAATCAAATGAACATTCAGTTGTCCTAATGACCTAAGGAAGAACCCTCCTCCAACAGCAAATCAAAGAGCCTCTACTGCAGACTTGGGTTAAAAGCTTAGGTCCCTAGAGACACTTCTTGGCTTTTTCTACAAACCTTGAGCATCCCCTAGATGATGACTCTAAAGAACTATATTTTGAACTTCAAAGTCAGAACACCAAGTAGCTCTTGAGACTAGAAAAATTAATTAATTGCCGCATCCAGCATGTCACTACATGTATTGTTCCTCAAATGTTCACCCAGGAGAGCTGGCTGATGGGAGAGAGAGAGTGTGTGGCTTTGTCTAAACTCTAGAGTTGAGCACACAGAAACTGGAGCATTTAGCTTTTTTGAACATTCCACTCAAAGTCAAAGACCATTATTTATAAATCAGTCTATATGCTTGAAAAATTGCTGCTGTGGCTGATTGGTCCTAATAAAAATCTGGAATAAGCGTCACTGTGATTTTTATTTTGCTTTGCGTTCATAATCTTCAGTGTCTAATTTTATTCAATTTTATTTAGTGATAAATAATTAAAAAAGAGTTGACAATGTTTGAAATAGGCCATTTACTCTTGTAGTCCCTTAGTTTTGTTTCCTTTTGTTGACATGAAAATGACATAATAAGGATAATTATGTACCTTATTAAAGAGGACCACATTCTCTCTATGCATATGAATTCATGTTTATTTGAAGTTGTTTGATTATAGACAATCGCATGGGCTTAAGGAGTTGTATAACAGAATGATCAGACTTCTTGTTATGGAGACTTGTCGGAAACTGTATTGATTTAATATCTAGTGAAAATTCTAAGGATTTTACAACAGCATTGATGAAGTTGTTCTCCAACAATTGTCTAGTTCTCGCTGGCAGTCTTGGATCTACTCCAGTGGCTCAGCTCTCTGCTAAAGCTCAGCATCACTCTACATGTGTATTGAAGGTGGATGGACACCTGGCAAGGCAAGGAGATGACACAAACAACATAGAAAGGTGTGTATTTTTGTATATTTATATCTTGTAACTGTGACATGTAAAAAGACTTTTTACATGTCATCTTGCCTGTGTAAAGTTTTCCTAGTAATATATTTTTAGCTGTCAGGCTTCCTGGAAACACAACTGGATTATTGACAATAAAATTACTTTAATGTCTTAATGAAATTAATATTCCTTGCTGCTGGTAAACACACAGTGGCATAGCAGTGAATGTGTAATGCAGTTGAAGTTGTTGTGTGACTATTTGAGTCAATTGTCTTCCATTACATTTGCTTATTCAAAGCATGTGGTTGATCTCTATCTTTATACTGCTATCATGCAGTAAAAACGTGTGCACATTAGGAAAAGCAAGCTTAATGATCAGGAGAGAATAGAACAATCATGATTTTAGCTTTCCTTTTATCACACATGGCCCTGCAAACAAACAACTTTAAATTCATATACAATGTGTCTTGCTTTAGTCTTGCCCCATGTTCAGGAATTATCTCTTTCTTTATTTTCTTGGTCGTTCCAGGGTGAAGTTGTGGTCAATGCTGGTAAAGACAGCCAGGAAACAGGAAATTTGGGATGTGTGCCGAGCCGCTTGTCGATTCTGTTTGCTTTATGATGACGGGAGATGGAAGATTTCTGAGACTGACAGTAATATGATGAATGATCCTTAGACTGAAATACAACAGAAATACTCTTAAAACTCAGGAAAAGTATTAAACTATCAGACAAATTGAGACAAACCATGGGCACAGATATGTAGCTGTTGTTAGTTGAACTGCTCTGTTACCATTGCAGGATTGAAAATTCATATCAGCTAAATGTTCATGCATAAATCAGATTCATAATAATAGTGGATCTGACTTATGTAAGGTTAAATTTCGTTATAACAGGTGGACAGGAAGTAGTTAATGGTACTAGTATATTATAATATCTTCTATAATAGTTAAAGTTATAATAGTTACATAAGTTTTAAATACACTGAGAGATTTGCCATCGTGAGAGAATTCACATCACAGATTTTGTCACTTTGATCCAGAATGTAGATGCACTGAGGGGGAAAGCTGTGCAGAATGTCTCCACAGTTACAGGGAAGGCCAGACCTGTGTGAGAGACTTGCTGCGCCTATTAGCTGAAATCCATTTCGTCAATGCTGAGGTTTGTGCTGTCTCACGCATGCCTGTCAGAAATACAACAGAAGAGCAAGTGGTGTATCTATTTACAGTGCAACCAAACAGTCTCACAGTGTTTGTTTGCACACAGTGCGATTAGTTTTTCACACAACAGCAGGACACAGTAAAAGTTGGTTCCCTTGCTGTGAAGTTGGAGGCTTAGCCTGTCATCTGCAGTTCCTTATCCAAGAGCTCACTGTGGTGCACCTCCTTGTTCCTTTACAACTTGCAACTGCTGTTGTTTTGTTGGTAGATGCTTTTTTAAAACAAATGTGGTCAGCGCTAACAGTGACCAGAGTTTTTCTAGACTAAAACACTTGAAATGTGAAGCAACAGTAGTTATATGTGCATTATTAGGAAATTTATACAAACCCCATACATTGTAAAGACAAAGACCTGTAAAATGTGGCTGGTATCAATAACATAGAAATAAACTGAATTTCATGAATACATGCATTGTTTTCTGCAAAGGCAATTTGAGCATTGGAATGGCAGACTCCACCATTAACAATTAAAAAAAAGGACTGTACAAAAAGATAAATAGTAAAAGTGAATATGTTTAGCCACTGTTTCTCAAAAATGCAGACTGTAGTCAGTATAAAAATTTTTGGTTTTATTTCACAAAAAACTTTAGGATTAAAACTTCAAATGGCACAAGATGATCCACACAATGACTTCAGATCTTCAAGAACACATGCACATTTTCTGGATGTTATAATGATACCAAGACTCGTTTGCAATTTATTAATCTCATGCTTTAGTTCACACACAAAAATTATCTCTTGTCTGACTTTCAATGTGCTCCTTTTCAACTATTAATGCTAATGTACATAATTTACCATGAGCAAGAAAGAGTACATTTACATTTTTTGGTCATTTTATTTTTCAGTGCAGAAGTTTTCTTACTGAGGTCTTCATGTTCAGAAAAACTACTTGAGCTATCTATGATCATAGGAATATTATATTTGATATATTTATCTTTAACTCTTCTATTGGAATATGACATAAGGAACAAAAACTGCTTGAAGTAGTAAACATGCATCGCTGTATTCTTAACAAGCCTGTGAGGTAGATGTTGATTAGTTGGAATCAGACACTGTTGTGCATGTCATGGGAGTTTGTCATATTGTGTAATCCCACTTCCCATTAAGCCTGTAGCTCCTAGTCTTTATTAAGTCTATAGAGATGTTAACTTGACAGCACTTTGAAGAAAATGGAGACATCTGTCCACAGCAACTACATGACCCTGCCAAAACTAATTTATACTGTAGCCTCTCTGCTTGCTCCTCTCATGTATCTCTTTCTTTGTTCCATAACAAATGGGTAATATTTTTTGAGAATTGGGTCATAATTCATTAATTTAAAAGACGTGTACGTCTCAGTCTGATGATGAAGACAGGTTCCTTTATCTGAGTTGTCTGCCACCGCAGTAAAATGCTCACCAGTCATTTCTTTTTTCTTTGATCTGCTCCAGCTGAGCTTTAACGTCTCTGGAGAAGCTGTCATCCCAAAGCAGGAGGCCTTCTTTTCTTCTTTTATTATGAATTTGTCAGACCAGGAAGTCACCTTTGCTATTATCCTTTGAGATTGAGGAAATGAATATATTCTCTCTTGCCCAGGCCACCATCCAAAAGCTGCTAACTGAAGGGGTGCAGCTTAACAGCCCTGCTGTCCCTGCAGTGAATAAAGGGGTGTGTGTGTCTGGAGAGGATCCTGACTGGGTGGTTTACAGGTGAACACACACACATTCTATCATTATATTAATTTGTTTTCTACAGTTGGTGTGACAAAAACGTGGTGCTGTGGCCACAGATATACAGTGCTCAAGCCAGTCCTCCATAGCGAGGCCACCACAGAGAGCAAACTTGATCTAAACTGTTTTTTTTTTGTGGCATTCGTAATAATGTAATCATGAAATACGGCTGTTATTGTCTTACTCTGTTGCCTTAATACGAAGGAAGAAAACCAGAGCTATTTAAATGCTGGGTTACACAGAATTGTGTGATGGAATTCAACATTATCTCTGTTAGAAACAATTATTATACTTTGACTGTCAACCAATGAGATTGCTTTGATTTGAGCTGCCTGTTTAATAAATAGGATTATATTATTATCCAAAAATCAAATATGATACTCAATTTTTACTAACATTTAATATTTTGTAATTTAACGCCTAAAAGCTCTAGGGTCAAACTCTTCCTGTATTTTCTCTTTCCCACCACACCATGCCCTCAACAGTAGAAATTGGTTATCCTTTTCATTGATTAAGGAACTAACGTTTGAACATTTTAGAGTCCTACATTATTTAAAAAATATCTCTGGAACTTGTCTCCCTGTCTCTTCTTCCTACAACTTGTTTTCTGTATTGCATCGACAAGACCTGACATACCACATTCAGCAGTAACTAGAGCTCTATATTCCACTTTGCCAGAAATTTTTGCCTCTAGCACAATGAAACATTATGAGTGCTGAGAGCTATCACTGTGCATCCAGGTGCTCAAATAAATTGCTGTTGAATGCCTCATTATATCTAATTTATTTGACATTGACAAGGTGAGTTCCACTTCTCTTTGTGCATCAAGCAGAAAATTTGCCAGAAAAGCATGCCACTGGTATTCAGCAAATGGAGCTGTTCATGTAGAAAATGCATTTTAAGTATAAACAAGTTACTTCTTAATATGTCTAAACTTCTTAATTCATTGACTTTTTCAACTTTAGTTCAGTTGGTGACTACAGAACAACGTGTGGCCAATACACTGTTTCTCTCTCACACATACAAAACAGATATCTCTGCCTACTTCCCACTCTCTTCTGTACTTCTGTTCCTCTCTCACCCAGAGATTGGATCCAGGCTCTGTCTTCCTACACCACCTCCAACTTCTTGCGAGCTGCAGAGCTTGGAGTAGAGATCAAAGAACCATGGGTGGTAGCAAATGCAGCCATTTACCTGTGGAACTATAGTAGCCACTTGTTGGCAGCTGGGGAGTACCAACGCCTGCTCCCTACCTTTCAGAGTCTGGTGGAGATGATCCGAAAGACAGAGTACACTGGGTGAGAAAGGTCTCTAAATTAGTGTCATTTTTGTTATAAGGTACATTCCTGTAATACAGGAGTGTGGGTGTCAGGCCTGCAGTTCCTGCAAAGTTTATTTCAGTCCTGTGCTAAAACAAGCCAGGCCACTCCACTGACAAAGATTGAAAGACTAATTTTTCGCAGTTGCTGTTGATATGAACTTTTTTATTCATCAGTGTTTTTGTAAAGAGGTCTGAGCCAAAATATTATACAGGTGTTTGGTAAAATATTGGTTCAAAAAATGTTAACATTACAAAAAACATAAAACATATCTGTTTTTAGACTAATGACTGGATATTTTTTAAATTACTCAGTAGGTTATGAAAGCCTTTTCTCGCCCAGCAGTTATTTTCTCAACCCTCACTGGACTACTACGTAAAACACAGTCTCTCAATTCAGCTGATAACAGAAGTATTAACCCTTGTTCTCAGAAAAATAGTTGTAGACTTAGTCAAAGTTAAAAAAGGGGCTGTTATTTTATTTGAAGTGGCACTGTAGCTCACTGAGAGAAAAAGAAGGGATTTGTACTCTGTCCTCATTCCTGGCTATGGAAAGAAGTAGTCAGTGTTCATGAAAACAGACCAAACTGCCCCTGAGCACAGCATTAATTATGTGGATGTTGGGATTCAGTGACATTCTCATGTGGCCAAGGAGACAAACATTTTTTGGTCCCAATCTATGTTAAGGGTTTTTACTTTCAGAAAGAACTAAGTCAAAAAACAACAATGTTTGGCCTTCAAGCCAAACTTTCAGTCCTGGTTTCTCCAGATCATGTCAGTTTTGAGCTTTCTTTGCATTGTATTTCTCAGGGATCGTGCTCTGTTGGTGCTGCTGTGTGATGCTGTGGCCCAGGGGCTGATCCAGCCCATGTGTGGACCAGACAGCGTTGAGCCAGCTCCGCCAGGAGACAAGAACAAAAAGAGGGCTGAGAAAGGGGTGGAGAAGGCTGCTAGTGTCAGTGGAACTTTTTCAGACCCTGCTGCCCTGCAAGATGTACGAAAGGCACTAGAGGTTGGTCAGTGTGTGGACAGTGTGTGGTAGTGAAAATGGGACAATGATCACCTGTGTGTGGATGTGTGGCACTAAGTGTTTAGTGTATTTAAAAAGTATGCCAATAATAGTTTTTGGGAGGTTTTTTCAAAACAAACTGTTTGACAACAAAGGGCCCTATCGTACACCCGGCGCAAGTGTCATTTTTGCCACAAGTGTACGATAGCAAATCCACTTGCGCCGGGTCTGTGTGCCAAGGGGTGAGAGGTTTGAGAATGAAGGCGGAATGGAGGCGTGTCCTGGCGCGTTTGCTACCGTACACCTGGTGGAATGAAGTCAAATGCGCCTTGCGCTTAGACAAAACCTGGTCAAAACCTGGTCTAAGCCCAAGGCTCAAATGTAAAACAGCCTGTACCGTAAGATATGGCGCAGTTGGCCAACATGCTCACACACTTCACCACAATCACACACACCGTTCTTTTCTGTTTTTGCTTCTCAGCAGTGTAAAATATTTAAGTGTGCTTTGGACATATTTAGTAAAGTTAATAAAGTGTACTTTGAATCAGTATACTTTTGAATTCAGCATCCTACCTCTTCACCATGATGTAAAAGAGAAACCCTCCTCCAGAGTTGCCTCCATGTCCTTGTAGACCACCCTGGATGAGCCCCTAAGATTGAGGTAGTCAGTGGATGACTGCACAAAGGCTTACATTATCAATTTCCTCCACCAGTGCTTACTTTAAATTTTCAGTGACTCAAAACAGAAATGCACCAGAAGTTGCAATCTTCAAACTTTCTACATAATCATTAACAGAGTTTGAGCTGGAGAGAGCTGTGTCACTCATCTTCTGATTTAGGCCATGAACTTATCAACCACACCTCGCATACATTGTTTTGCATTGAGGTTGAATGCCCTCTCCTACCATTAATTTATATTAAAACTTTCTACATCTCCATTAATTTGCAAAACAACTTAGCAAGAATGTTTGCTTAGTGAAGATGAAATCTATTCCAAGCCTAAGTACTTGCAAGGCAAAATCTGGTAAAGTGACACTTGCACAGTCATTGATAACCAATGATCAATCCTGATGATGGATTGATGAGGTTCTAAGTTTTTATACATTGCCTAAAGTTTGGAAGCTTCCTTACATCTTGTAGCATAATACATCATAAATACATTTAGTTGGACAGCACTTGATTTGTTGTATTTTGTTGAGTTAAAAATGATTGACCCTCTGTCAAATCCCTCCTAGACTGATAGGGGGGATTTTTGAGCTGCTTTTTTCTTTTTCTGATCTTCCCCCTGTGAAAACAATGTCTCCCAGCATTCAGAGTTTAATAACAGACTTCAATCCCTGAACAGATTTTTGCAACTCTGAAAGGAGTGTGCGTACATTGACTCTACTGAATCTTTGCAAGTCGTGTTCAGTAACTTGATGTTTCAATTATGTATGAAAGAGTTTACACACTGTCAACACTTTAAAAGTTTTAAACTTTGAAATGCCACATTTCACTTTTCAAAACACGGTCCAAACCATCAAAGTTTGTGTTCAACCTTCTGAATGTTACCCTCTAATTTTACAAAATTTGAATTATGAAAGAGGTCAGTGTCACATGAGTACTGACCAGTTTTACAGAAATAAAGGAAGCTATTTACGTTATTTTGGAAAAAAACTTCATGTCATCTTCCATAAAATCTGGCCAACAGGTAAGTTTCTAATACACATAAACATACCTGTAAAATGGGTCAAAGACCTGTTTTCTCTTGGTTGCATATTAGCAGAATAGAATGCATAACAGCTCTATAATCTGTTAATTGATTTTCTTGAATGAAATGGAAAAGGATTGATCTTTTTTGCCTTGCTGGTCATCTCAGCTCAGGTACTCTTTACCCCTCCTGCCCTTTTCTCTCTCTTCTAAACTAATGTTCAATGTATCTTGCATGACATTAAAAGAAAAAATTATGGAAAAGTTCATAAACACTGACTTCACCAGAGTCATTCAAATGCACATAGGAGACTTCAGTGTGTTTTATGTGAGAAGAAGCTTGGTAATGAGAGCCTAAAAATGAACAAATTGTACAGACATCTCCAAAGGAATCATTTCGAGCATAGAGGCAAGTCTAAAGAGTTTTTCTGTGCAAAGAAGAGACTTTCAAGTGACAGTGTTTTGACAGCACGGCACATACAAAATTGCATATACATATTTTATGAGGTTGTGAGTAAGTTAACATTACACTCAGCAAAACTGATCATTCCTTTGATGTGCGTCATGTACTGGCTGACAAAGTGTCTGTTGCCGAACTTCCTCTATGTTCTCATTTTTCGGTGCAAGTTCATGGTGCAGGTTCATCATAAGGTGGTAAGAAATTTAAGAGTATACTCACCATTCTGATTATTGCTGTGATTTTTAAAAGCTTATATCTCATACACATTTTAAATGCATAGTTTTTTGTGGTCTTAATCTCAAGTTTAGAAATTTAGATTTTATGGGAATTCATGTTTAATTTTTGTGAGTTTGGATCCCAGGGAGATAGCAAATTTTGTTCTTTAGATTTTGAGCAGAAAATTTTGGGAATCCTGCACTCACCCTCTAACATGTTTCAGCCTTTAGGTACAGTAATAAGTCAAAAAGGTTCACTGGATGAGACAAGTGCACAAAGAGAAAAGCCCATCTTTATTCAGTATATTAAGGTTTAGCACATGTACAATGTATGTTTGTAGCTGTACTAAAAAAATACAAGGCCTCTTATGAAGCATCGGCTCTTCCTTGATTTGATTTCTTTACAGATGTTAGCATCAAAGGTGAAGAGCACATTCATGACACATTCATCATACACTTATCCTTTAACACCCATTACTTACCCAACCATGCACACACACACACGTGTACACACTCACATGTAGCATTCATGACTGGCTGTCTTTGTACTGCTGAAGTCTGATTCCTCTGTTCTCTCTTTGCCAATTAAACCCCATTTCTTTCTCCTTTTCTATTCAGAGGATCTCAGCTCTAACTCCAGATGAAAGGCATTTTATCAGTGAATTATTAACTAAATTTCACCATGTCTGTTTCCTTTTTGAAGGAAAGATAAAAAAATGATCCCTTCCGATACATTTTTTATAAATAGTCTACAGTACACCAGGGTCAGATACAGTGTTTGAACTGAACAAAGTCTTGCTTAATTTGAAGTCTTTTGTGTATATCTGTTGTGTCTGCAGCTGACAGGCTGGCAGAGGGCCTTGGACTAGAGGAATTTTCAGGGCATGCTCAATCTTTCAGACACATATCAATGTTTGTTATTTGACTGACACTTTGATCTGCATTAGCGTTTTTAGGATTATGCATAATTTGACAGTGTTAGTGTTCTATTTTTTGAGCTTCTCAGACAAGGAATATCATACCGACTACTTTTAGCTTCAAGCTTATTGTTGTATCCTACACTTCCTCCTAGCTGTGTGACTACGTCCTGCACATATCCAACTGCAGCATCCCAGGGGAGACCGTACCAATTGCAGTAAGGAAGAAGCTGGTGGCCACATGGGTACAGATCAAGAGGCTCTTGCAACAGCAGATTGGCTCAAAGATGGACATCAAAGATGAGGTAAAACTCTAAAAGTCTGCTCAGCAGTGATCAGGGTTGGGAGTTGTGCTATCATGGTTCCAAGACTATTCAAGGAAACCTTGAACATGGGCTCTGGTGCCATTGAAACAATGGGGTATTGCACATGCACAGTGAAATCTGGCTTGTAATTCAAGGCTACTCCTCTGCTATAACCTTCTGACAGCGCAACTCCAGTTACACTGCACATGTGCAATACTCTGTCATTTCAATGGTGTAAGAGCCCATGTCCCAGCTTCCATGAATAGCCTTGATGGTTCTGCCTGTACACCTGCACTAACTCAGTCGCATGCATTATTATTGGAAGTCTAACCTGTCTATAGTTGTAGACCCATTATTTGTCTAGGTTCCCCTCTCAGCTTTCAAACATGCAAAACTGTTGTGTTGTAGCCAACGAACAGTTAAAATGTAACCCTAGCTTAAGGATCACTGAAATGTCTGCTCTTTTTTTAAAAGCAGATTGGATCTATCATCATATGAAATGAATCTATCATGCTTTGTTTATCACTTACCTAGATAAGTAACTAAACAATAATGGAATGTAATATTTAAATATATTAATTTGCAAAAGAGTGACATATGTCAGTATTTTAATATAGTATTCCCCTTTCAATAAAAATGGTTTTGCATGGTCAAGCTGACGCATATGTCATTGGTGGTTGCCAAACATTATCTCAAGTGCTTATTCTTCAGCAGCAACATTAATAATGAGATTGTTTTCCCCAATATCTGAATGTGTTTCAAGTATAAATGCACTTTGCAGCTTATTTATATCAAGTAACAAATGCTTTGTGGCTTAATTTAAATTCAAAAATCTTTTGTTACTCCTCAACTCTTCTGTATTTACTAATTTAAACATCAAAATAGCCAATCTTAGAGCACAGCATAAAATAATTTGCATAAGTGGAAAAGAGGAGACTGTAACAAGATGGTAGTCTTGTGCTTCTAGAAATACAATATTTATTACTCTGTCGCAGTTATTTCCTGTTTCATTTGAAAGGTTTGGTAAACTCTGTCTAAGATAAAATCGCTGCTTAAAATTGTTTTTTATTGTACTGAAAAATATATGAATCGGGAAGATGGTTGAATGCTTACTGAGACAAGCAAATAGCTCACTGTCATAGCATAGTCATGTCACATTCATTATGTATCCTGTATAATGGTGTAATGGCAGTTCTTCTTTAATGTGCTTATAACATTTAGGACTTACAATACATGTTATTTTTTTTAATCTGTTTGTGTTACTTAAGACATATCCATGTTACAGCATTGTATCTGCTGCTCTGTAATTATCTGAGGATGTCATATTTCCTGATTGTACTGCTTTACAGTGGGATGAAAATGTGGGCAAAGCACTTATACAATCTGCCATTAAGAAGGACTATTTGATTAGTCACCACAATCCTACAAACATTTGTCAGCCAAGAATCTCCTGCCCTACATTAGTGGCTTCAGCCTGATGTGATTTGAGTCACAGCTAAATGAGGTTTGTCTCTTACCATGCAAATTAAGAAATGCAGTGTTAATATAAAAGGAGGCTTATCTGTAATCTCAATAAATCATTTATCAACTCATTTTCAACACAATAGGAAGTTATACATTATCAAGGAGGTCATCTCTGCTGTATTTGGGACACATACAGTGTGATAACCATATTGTATAAATCCATGTATAATTAATAAGCAAATAATAATACATATATGTGTCTTTTCTTTAATTAAACTTAAGGGATTTTTGTATGTAAGGCAGAGGACTGCACTGAAATGCGCAATATGCTTTGTTCTCTCTCCCCCATTTGCAGTGTGACAATGAGAAGGTGTCGGCAATGATGCGTGTGCTGGTTGGGTTGGAGATGCTCCAGTGCAATAGGAACCCAAGGCATATGGAGTTTTCTGTTCCCAGTCTCTCAGCAGTATGTACTGTTTTCTGTTTATGTTTTCCAGCAGTGGCTGTTGCCAGATGGCAACAGCAGATGCCAATATGACCCATGAGCCTTGACAGCCGGTTTGCATCTTGTCAAGTGTCAATATCGTAAAATCACTGTAGTTGCCCTGATCATTGCACTTTACAAAGGTTAACATTTTTTTTTCCATTAGTTGTACTGTATTTTTTCTGTAGGGAATCACTTTCTCAAGCAGCCGTTTGGCTTTATTTCATATATGTGTCTTCTTTCATTCTGTCTTTAACCGTCCATCTGTCTTCTGCTTCCTTCCCTACAAATTTCTTACCAATTTTGTTCAATCCTTCCTCTCCTACATTTTCACTCTTAATCATATTTTTACCTAACCTTCTCTCCCTCACTTTTCTCCTTGTACTCTACTTCTACTTAATGTTTTTTCCACTCTTCTCATTTCTTTGCTTACTTCCTTTACTGGTAAAAACACGGATGGGGGAAAATGTGCTGATGGACATCCAGAAATTACAAGATGAAGGAGAGCAATGCTGTTCATCAATGTGGCACCAAATGGCCTTGTGTGCTTACTTCCTTACTTCTTCATTTTTTACAATTCTTTTACTTCTGCTTTCTCGTCCATCACCCTTTTTATACTTCTCCCTTTCTCTTACTCCTTTCGGTTTTCTCCCCTGTTCTCTGCTTGCATTACACATCCCTTCTCCTCCCTTGTTTTCATTCCCTCCCTGCTCTCCTTTGCTCAGTTCTCACTCTCTTGTCATCTTCTCCTTCTGTCCCTCCTCCTCTCTTTTCTTACACCCCCTCAGCTCCTCCTCTCCCTTTTTCCTCACCACCTTCATTTCCCAACCCTTCCCCCTGATCTCTCCTCTCTCTTCACCCAAAGCTGGTGAGCATGGCGTCTGAATGTAGCTGGACTGACACCGTGGTGGAGCTGCAGGTGTGGTGCCAGCTGGCTGCCTTCTGCCACTATGCCAAGGACCACAGCTTGGTGTTGTGCTGCACCAAGAATGCAATGCAGCTTGAAGAAGCAGCAGCAAAGAGCCTCAACAGCAAGCCTTGTGTTCTGTAAGTGTAGGCGGCAGATTTTTTTTTTTCTGTAATTCTCTCTTTTTTTTTTTTTAACTTAAACAATATAAGAATTAAAGAAATACATGGGCAGGACAGACTGAACTATGTGTGCATGCTTTTTAAAATAAACACATTTTGTGATTTTTGCTTCCAAAGCTCCCTGAGGAGCAGGTGACATCCTGTGCATTTTATTGAATATTGTAAGTGATATATATGAGCGGGCACTGCTTTTGATTCCTTGCATGAAGTTATTAAGTTTGAATTAGGCTTTGAAGTTTCAGATTGGATATATCAAGTGTTGATTGATCAATAAGTTTGATGGACAGCTGACACATATCCTCATCCTCCCAGCTATGGCCCGACTGCAGTGAATGAGATGCTGAGCAGTGCCACTTGCTTTAGGGGTTTGAGTTTAGTCCATGAGTCCAGTGGAGACCTACACGCCTACAGAGAGGCTATGAAGGTGCTTCTGTCCAGCGTCAGGTGCTTTTAACAGTCCATTTATGTAAAGATCAATGCTTTGAGCAGCGACAGCATATGAAACTAAAATGAAAGACTTTGGAAAAAAATATTCTAGATTTGAATATTCTCTTGATGTGGTTTCTAAATTTTTTTGGTTTTCTGACTTCAAATGTTCTTGCTGTCTTCTCTTGTCTACAGCTATGCAGAAAAAGCTGAGAGTCCAGCATTGTGTGTTGCAGCTGTCAGGCATTACTGGAATGCTTGTCTACCCCTAATACAGACTCATGAGGAAAGATGGCAGCTCCAAGAGCCCCTGGAGAAGATCCTGATCGCTCTGGTTCATACTAACACTAAACAGGAAAATGTACAAACTGCTCTTTATTAACACATTAACATTGATCCATGTGAATTCTGTGAATTTTATAATGTTGGTGTCATGCTTATGCAGAACCCAGGGTTATTTTTTAATGATACTCACTTAACTCTTTAAAAATGTAGTATGAATTTAATTTGGACTGAAGCTACACTAAACTTTTGAAGGCATCGCTGTGATGTTTGGACCTTCCCTAGGTCTTCATCAGGCAAATAGCAAAGAAGACAAAGGATAGTACGCTGTATGTGTATATATATATATATATATATGTATATGAGATCATCCTCATCCTTAATTATCCTCCAGATAAACATAAAACATTTTAAAAGTTTCAGAAAAGCTGAATAAAGTTAAAAAAAAAAACCTTTTAAAGCATTTAAAAGTTACAAAAGAGGAATACTGCATATTTCATTTCAGTTTTTGGGAGTTTAAATATAATTTGCAGATGTTATTAATTTGTGTGATGTTTAACAACAAAGCAATTTTAGTAGTACAATTTTCGAAGCAGAAGTAAAATAAAAAAGCAACAGGGGAAACCACAAAAACAGAGAGTGTGTCCCTGTTTTATGGGAAATAAAACCCCAGCATCTGACAGGTCCTTCCCAAAATCTTCAATTTTAGTCATGCCAGCTGCTGACAGGACAAATGTTCAGCCAAAAAACTACTAGTAGCAAAACTAACAGCAAGTAAGAAAAAACAAGAATTGATTGACAGTGACATTCAATGCCCCATTACTCTTTTCTTATTTCTATTTTTTCTTTATTTCATTCTTAACAACTTTAGTGTGTTTGCTGTAAAAAAAAGTGAGTAAGGGCGCACAGTTCTTTAAACTTGCTCTGATGTCTTTAATTGATAATAATACCGATTAAACATTTTCTTAAGGATGCTGCAGGGGATCCAGCCAGGGGGATAAACAGTTGTTCAACTGCAAAATAACTTTAATCCATAATTAAAGGCAGCTTATTTGAGAACTCAGAGTGTTGTTCATCTGTGGTGTTCTCTCTAACCTGATAATGATCCTGCAAGAGACCAGGAAAAAAACAATCTCTCCTATGCAGCTTTGTCTTATCTTAACAGAAATGACATTTTTCTGTATGATGACCATTGTGAACATAAAAATAACTACCTCGCTTAGATAACTGAATCCAATAATGGTGCAGGCTCTAAATTTACAGATTAAAGGGCACAGTCCTACATGTGGCAAGGTCAGATAGCAATTCATCTTGCATTACAAATCACTGAGCTTTTACGATGACCAACAATCCACCACTGCCAGCAACGCTCTTCTCATCATCCTAGTCAAAGTATTAAGTCACAAGGCTCATAGTATTAAGTATCAACCTTTTGCTTCTTATTTCAGAAACAAGGCAAAGTGAAAGGTTTACCTACCTCAACAACGCTGCCACCTGGGAGTTTAAAATGTGAAGCAACAGGTGAGTAGTAAAAGTACAGGGGGATTGTTAATTAGTTAAATTTCTTTCTGAATTTTAAGCCTTTTTAAGCCTTTGATAATTAGATCTATGTAAGATAGATTAGATAGATAGATCTACATTGACAATTACCATTTCAATGGACTTGTTTAAACTCTCACTTTAAAAAGGTTTTAATGCTTAAATTAAACAGAATATGACAATTTTAACCATTTTTGACATATACTTAATTGAAAACAGTATAAAAACAATATTTCAGGTTTTACTTTATCAACTGCATGAATTTTTGAAATTCTCACCCTAGCTAACTAATAGCCCAGTGCCTCAACTCATGTGTTGTGTTAATATGAAGTATAAAAAGTTTTATTTAAAATTGATGTAATGATTCCTCAGTAAGTGTAATATTCCCTATTGAGAGGGGTGTGTGTGTGTGTGGATAACTCACCAGCTTAGCCAGGTTAACTGTTTTTATTCCTAATGAACAGCTGTCTGTGCTTCCCTCGGGAGCCACGTACATCTGTCCAGTCAGCCGACCCATGCTTTAATGTTGTCATTGAGTTTAAAAGGGTGAATTTTCGCGGGTTGTTTGCTAAAAAAAAATTTTAAAATTTAAAAATTATGTATATCAGTGTTTTTGCTTTAAGATTGCCTTACATAGTTGCATATACTGAGTTTTGTGCATCCTGTCAAACTGAAATCTGTAAAACCTTCCTCCTTCTTTCCCCTTTGGCAAAAGCTGGCAGCTAAACCGAATGGGAGCCATGACACAACAACAACCTTCTGAGTAGTTTCAATTAAGACTCTGCTTCTCTTAGCCTGACAGTCACACATACCTCTGCAAATGACACTTATTGTAGTAGGTGAAGTGAACTTGATAGCAGCAGCCTCTTAGAATTGAGTGGGAGCAAGGGCAACAAAAGCTGTGGAATGCCCCAGTAACATCCTGTTTGGAACATTCCACCTGTAAACAGGTTCACGGTCGTTCATGTAAAAGGTTACTGAATCATAACTTAAAGGTATTACTAGGAGGGCTCAGAAAAACTTTGTAAAAACAGATTTTGGTGAACAGTTTGTTTGCAATTGCTTTCTTTCTGTTTTATTTACCTTTCACACAGCATCAAAAGGTTTTTGAATCTGAGGGCTGTACATTGTATCGCTATTACAAATTATCTCAATAAGTAATTTTGTGCATGTGTATCTCTGTGTAGATGAAGAGCTGAGAACATCAATTTACACTTTCTTGCTCCACATACACATTGATAAAGCAGACTGGAAAAATGCTCTACAGCTCCTGGACCAAGCTGTAAGAGACATGTCTCACACCAGACATCAACTGTGAGTAAAGTCTGGGGACTTGAGGAAAGATTTGAAAAGAACTAGAAAGATGGAAAGATAAAAAAAAATCTTATTATATCTTATTCCTCTGTTTTTTTCCAGACCTCTACTGAAGCAACGAATACTGGTAAAAACACGAATGGGAGAAAATGCGCTGATGGACATGCAGAAATTACAAGATGAAGGAGAGCAATGCTGTTCATCAATGTGGCACCAAATGGCCCTGTGTGCTAGCAATATAACCCAAAAGTTCACCTGCTACCAGCAATCCATCGCCTCACAGCAGGTAAAATGTCTTAAAATATGTTTTCATCTTTACCCCAAACCCGATACAGAGATTAATTTCTTTTTCAGTGCACAATGCTATTGCACTGAGCACTGAAAAACAATATTTCTAGCAAAGACTGTAGCACCATCATGTGGATGCAGCATGTCATTACAACCTTGGTTTTCAGCTGCCACTTGTTATTTCCTAGAACACGGGGAAAGAGCTTCTTGAATAGAGCCAGATTAAATGAAGAGTAAGAGTTAGGATTAGGATTAGAATTAATTAAGACCACCTGTGAAACCAAGCAGGGCAAATGTAAATAAAGTATATTTAAAAAGATGCATTGTTATTGTGATTGTGATTTTGATTGTGATAGTTGCATTTGTGCGTAGAGTGTAGAGACCCAGTGGAAAAAGGTCAGGCTTTTGCTTGAGTTTGGAGTATGGCTGTACCGTCATGACTTCCCCAAAGCCGATGCTCAACATCAGCTTCAGTGTGCCATTACCATCCTTCTGCACATGGAAACTGAACAGGCAGATGGAGAAGGTAAAGCCCACTGACTCTTCTTGTTCATTGTATTATGAAATAACTGTGTATGACTTGTTAGTTCTGCTAATTATGCCACCATTAAATATTAAAGAGAAGGTAACAGATTTCAAATATTTCCCCCGAGGTACGCATGTGGGCATGAAAGGCAAATTTCTCAGGGCTCCTTTGAAATATGGATTCAGTTTGAGTGTGTGATTGCACATGATAGCATGTGTGGTGTCATGTATTTTAGGGACCCCCTGAAGTACTACAGTTTAGTTAGTCTAGGGGGAATAACATCTGCTCTGTCTGATCCACAAAAAAGGCCACGCGAAAGCTTTTTTCAGAGTTGCCTCATCAATGGACTTTAGTGTTTTTATTTCATTTGTTATCCTATGTAAACATTAAACCAAGCAAATGTTGTTCAGAGGAGAAAGAACCAGATAAAGACACAGATTTTTCAACCTCCCATGTGGCTACCCCTGAGAATAGCATAGCCCCTTTTTAAAGTAGTGCTTTAAAAACTCTTTTTAGTCTCTTGCTTGAGCCCAATTATAAACTCCCTGAGAGACTAACTGAAAACATAAAAACCATTTACAGAGTTATGTCTCTCTCTATAATTGGCTTTATTTGTACAACTCTGAATTCAAAGAAGTTAGATGCTGTTCAAAAACTTAAATATAAACAGAATCCCATGATTGCAACTCCTTTTTGGCCTTTATTAAACTGAAGACAGTTCAAAGACAAGATATTTTTATACTTATTCTGCTAAACCTTGCTTTTGTGTGCCAGAAACACATTTCAAAGGTATGGCTATTACAGCAACATATGCTGCTGTCCAGACAACATATTTCAGCATGTCACAGTCACAACAACATGGCTAAAAGAGTGTGGGTTCTAGACTGACTACCATGCAGTCGAGATCTGTCTCCTGCTGAAAATGTATGGTACCTTTAGAAGTGCAGTATGCAACAGTTAAGACACCAACCTATCAAGTAACTGGTGTCACATATCAGCCAAGCATGAGAAAGAATGTGACTTTCAAAGCTTTAACAATTAGTGTCCTCAGTGTCTCACTTTGGAATCAGGGTAGAAATCATGACATATCATGACAAACATACTGTATCTGTTTTGCGTTAAATTCTTTTCAAACAAAGTGTTACATGTATATTTTTCTGTTAGAGGACGAGTCCAAAAGGATGGATCTGAGCTCGGTGAAATGCGAGTCCCTGTTAGGAGTCCAAGGCTTGTTATTCACACAGAGTTTCTCTGATGTGAAGGAGGTGTGGCGCCTTGACAGCCTGGTACAAGCACATACCCTGCTTTCTGTAATGACAGACAAGACTTCACCTGAACACCAGCTTAACCTGCTCAGAGCCTACACCTTTGTACTTCAAATGTGGCAGGTAGTACATCATTACCACATCTTTATAACATTGTTCTGTTATTATTCAGATTTGATTATGTGGAATAGGCTGCCCTTCAAAAACCTATTAAGCTCATGTGTAAGTTGAGTGTGTAACATGAATCTGTGTGGTCTGTTTGTCACTCCAGGTGTCCATGGCAGTAGGATATGAGATTTCCAGTGAGATGGCAAAGAGTCAGCCACCCCAGCCTCCTCCATCTGCTGAATCCAAGAAAGGCAAAGACCAGGGCAAAGGCAAAAAAGTCAAAGACGTAAGTCCTATGGCCCAATCTGATTCAGAACCTTGTTGATTTACACAGTGAAGTGTCGATGTTACAAACAAGGTTGTTACCTGTAGAATTATGCTTTATTGACTTGTTTGTTAATAACTGTCAGCCTTTTTTTATCCTCTCTGTCTGTATGATTAAAAGAAATAATGCTTTTAAATGCTGTATTGTAATATTTGTAACATTTAAACTAAGTTTAGCATTTTATTTAACCAATCCATTTTAATCTGTTTGACTAGCCTCCCCCTGCAGAAGAGAGACCTAAACCTGTTATCGTGGATCAGGGGCTTCCTTCCAACCCAAAGGAATGGGCCTGTTTTGTGTGCCCTGACCAGGCCAGGCACATCTTCAGAACCAACAGTAACCCCCACTGTATCAATAAAGACAGCATCACAAATCAGGTGAGACCACTTACCTCTCCATCACATCTGTCTCATAATCATCCACCAGCTAGGTCTTGTCTATTATTTCAGTCTGGTTTTCAACACAGCATCGAACATCCATTGTATCCATGGGAATATAAACTTTGCCATTAAAAGCATCCAAGCTCGAGGAGCTGTCATTTGTTGATTATTTGGAAGAACACTTCTTAAACTTTGTAGATCAAATTAGGATGTTGGAGAGCTGTAAAACAGAGCAATCTGATTCAAACGTGTCATATTTGTGAATGGATCCATAATCAGAATGGGATGGAAACAAGACAAGATTGAATATTAGTAATCAGGAAACTGTGCAAGCTGAGCAATACCCTTCTGAAATATAACACTTAATGGTACAGATAAGCACCATTTATGGGTATCAAGCAAGTATCTGAATTACATAATTTCATAATTTTCTCCATGTTTGTTTGGCTGTAGACTCAGAGCCTGTATTATCTCAACCTGCTGGAAAAGGAGCTTCACTTACTCTCACTCGACCATCTGACTCTGCCCATATTGCATCTAGCTGAGACAATCGCTCATGACCTTTTGGAAAGGAGGAGTCTCTCTGATCTCTACAGACTCAGGTAAAAACACTGATAAATTAAAGGGAAATAGTTTACAGATCTGCTGCATATAAAAGATTTTTTTTTTTTTTTACACAGATCAGACAAAGGAGCTGTGCAAAATATAACAAGCTGCATTAAGTAATATCACTTTGGTCTAAAGACCACACTTTAAAAAATTATGAAAAAATCTGGCATATGGAGATTAATAAGTGAGCTCACACAACCTGTCTAGCCTGCTCCTTATCTCTGCTTGGGACGCCAAACAACTTAAATTGGGTGCCAGTGCAGAAGAAAGCTTTTACTAAAGTCAACTGTACAATGACAAATCTTGGAAAACATAGAAACTGGGGAAAAGAGCATCAATTTGAGGCATCATCAGTTATTTGTCAGAAATAAACAATAATTAACTGTATGTAGCAGTTTTGTGCATTTATTCATGTTGTTTGTTTGTTTTTTTCACCCATTTAGAATTGTGAGGACCTGTTGTGGGCTTGGCCTTGAGACACACTCACCATATCAAAAAGAACTCTTAAATCTGAGTAAAATCCAAAAAGAAGAACAGATGGGGTATGTCAACATAGTAGTAAACATTTCATGTTTCTGTTGATGGTTATTTTAAAATGTTTTACAAACTCAACCCCAATCCCAAAAAAGTTCTGATCTTCTGTAAAATGTAAAAATGAAAACTGAGTGTGACAATTTGATAATCCTTTTGGACATTTACTCAATTGAAATAGTACAGACACAATATATTTAATATTCTACCACATCAGTTTCAGTTATTAAATATGTAAATTTGTTGTTGTTTTGAATTTAATACCAGCAACATATTTCAAATAAGTAGGGGGATAATAGGGGCAACAATAGACAGGAGAAGTTGTTGAATGCTCAAAAAAACTTACATGGAACATTCCACAGGTTAACATCTTCATTGTCAACAGTGATATAGGATCACGACTGGGTATGAAAAGAGCATCCTTGAAAGGCTTAGTCATTCATAAGCAAGGGTGGAGTTCACCACTTTGTAAAACACATGCTTGTATAAAATGGGCACAGAACAATTGTAAAGCTGCTGTCAGTATAGACAGTTCATTCGAAAATGATTGCTAGTGTAACCTCACACACATAACACACACACATTACGTTTCATTTTCTACTACTTTATCACTTTACTTTAAATTAGTAAAGTGAGCTTAAATATCTGATTAATTGGTCCTGTCAACCATAACTTTAGAACACAAAAACACCCAGTTAGGTTACCTCTAATGTAATGGCCTGATATGGGCAGCTGGATCATCATTAGGATATAGATAGGAATTTGTCAGTGCCAGCTACAGTATATTACATTATATATAGAGTACATGAATATTGATTAATCGAGGACCTGATCATTATTTCAATATTGACCAATCAGGACCTGTAGCAGTTTAATAGCTGTCTAAGATAGCCATCCCTATGTTTTCACAGTGACCCTAATGTCTTAAAATTGGGGTTGTATGATGTTCATGATTGCAGGTCCCGCAAAGCAATTGCTTTATCACAAGAGAGAAGAGGCCTTCGCAATGTTCACAATCAGGTGAGCCTCTCCTTGCAGGATAAATCCGTGTGTATATGTTTTAGATTTGAATTATAAGTGCTCCACAATATTATGGTACTAAAAGTTTAGGAAATAGGCAGTAAAATTAAAAATGTAACCTACTCTAGTTTCATTAACTAGGATGTCTGGCAGGCATCCACAACTGATTACTTTATACTTTAATAATTAAATTTCATGATGTTACACTGACTGATTATTAATGTAATGAGTATCAGCTATGTAAGATGAGATTTTTTTCCAGTATATTCCATGTGAAGTACTCTAACCAATTAATGTTGTGAGTTTTGTAATGATATCTACAAGACCAAGTAACTACAAACTACAAACACTACTAAAACATTTTATAACACTATAGCATGCTGGTTGTGTGGTTATATGTACATTCTTCATGATGATGTCAAATGTCTTACATGAATCCAACAAGTGCATTAGTTTACAGCTTTAAAAGTCCTTAACCAGTAACAATTTGAGTCACTTTAGAAAAAAAAGGAATTTGTTCTGTTTTTTTTTTATTAATTGAGGAATTTAATGTGGAAGAAAAGGCTCGCTCTGGGAGACAGTGTATGGATGTATGTGCTCAGGACATTTGGCTGGACAAAGCTGAGGCTTGCCTCAGCTTGGGGCTCTATCAGCCTGCCAGGCAGCTCCTGGCAGAGGCCCACTGGGTGGCTATGGTGAGTTGAAAGAGAATAAAATATAGAATTTAAAACAACATTGTTTTATTATATTGGCATTCCAGACCTAACCATTCTGTAAATCTGCACTGACAAATATTAAACAGTTGTGTGAAAGAAAATGTTGACACAGATAACCTTAGAATTAGACAATTACTGCAATGGCTCTGCTATTTTCAACTCCATCATAACTCTCTTTTTCAATGTTTTTCATTACAGGACCTTGGAGACCAGACAGCAATGGCTCGAAGTTTGCTCAGTCTGGCCATTCTGGCTTGTGAAGAGCAGAACTTTGCCCAGGCTCTGATTATGCTGGACAAGGCCCACGCCCTGGGTGGAGATGAGGGGTTCTGGTACCAGCTCTCCCTCACCAAGGTCAAAGCTGTCGTAGGACAGAATCACCAAGATGCACACACAAAGGTACAGAATCGCTACCCTCTGACAACATCCCATTACAGTTACCCAGGTTTTATAGTTGACAGTTTTACCATTGTGCTTTTTTTTCTTTCATAGATTGAACGGATTATAAACCAAGGCTGTGCGGCTCTGAAACTAGTCCTTGAGCAATGGGTAAACCACGTCCCAGAACTCACGTTTTTGATCACATCATTAGAGATGAGGTAATCCCAAACTTCTGTTATTAAACCTGCAAAATGTTTAATATTTTACCGATTAAGATCATGTTTACTGCCATGTTGTCTATAAGTGAGTTTTTTTCAAACCTACATTATTCATGAAATATAAAAGAAATGGAGGCACAAAATACTGGAGAAGTTAAATGAGTGGAGGAGTAAAAATTCATACAAATAGCTGCTGCCCCTAATTTATTACCAAAGATCAGTTACTGTGACAAAACACTGTATATAAAATTTATTATCTTTGGAAAAGCAGGTCAGAAATCTGCAACACTTTTTTGAAGGACACACATAAAGAGTAAGAGACTACCAACAGGTGTACCCTGCTAAATTAAAAAATAGGCCCTGGCAAGCTTAGTAAGGAAGCTTAGCAAACATCCCTTTTGTGTGTTAATGAATTATAAATAGACTTAGACTGATATTTTACTCAGACTCTGGCTAAAACATTAGCCGGGAGAAAGGAACCCCTTTAGCATGTAAGTGTTTTGCATTTAGATCATCCATTAAGTGTAATGTTTAATTGAAGTTAGTTAAATGTTTAGTTGCAAACACTTAGCTAAGTGTTGACTTTAACAGGCACTGGTGTAATCCTGATCTAATGGAATATGCTGTGTTGTGTAACAGAGGAACTATTGAATGTATTCGTTCCCTTGGTTGTTGTGAACCTGGAGAGACACTCAGTGAGGAGGCCATTCAGAGGCTAATGGCTGCCTGTGATACACTCAGGGAGTGTGCAAGTGGTTTTACTAAACTCTACTATAGAGATCATGCAGCAGAGGCACATGCAGAGTATGCACATGGTCTGAGGTAAGGAATTATTCTGTCCCTGGTGTTAATGTTATTATAAATGATATTTTCATTGTACTATATGTCCTACACACGGACCATTTTAACTCTGCCTGGGTCAATGTAGATTGGTTTTGACGGTTAAATCTTGAAAGTAAGCCCACAAAAGTTAAACTTAAGAATTATGTTATGCTTCTATTACACTTACATCAGACTTGCACATGTTATACTATATATATATATATATATATATACATATATACTGTATATGTATATCTATATATGTATGTATGTGTGTGCGTGTGTGTGTATATATTCTTTATGTTGCATTTTGAAAATTTCTAATTTAGATAAACTTGTTCAAAAATAACTAATTTCAGACTGATGAATGCCATAAAATCAATACAGCCAATACTACCAAATAAGACCTAATATTCTGTTTTCTATTCCGTAGAGCTTTAAGTCCTCCTTTAAGAATAAATCTGCAAAAAAATTTGTTAGCTTAGCAGTGTCACTAGTCCTATAACGAGGCTGTACTGTGACAGATATAAAGAAGAGGTGGTTAAGACTACATGTTGAAAGTTGCTTAAAAATAGATTCTTCTGGGGTGAGGACGATCATGATCAATAAATCACAAATTAATTCTAAAAGATCAAATAAAACACTTGCTAATGAACAAAAATGTGCATAAAAAGCCTGAGGTAGCTGTCAACTAAAATGACTACGCAACATCTACTGTACTCTTAAAGTTGATGTGCTGAAATATGCTAATAAAATCAAGGAAAATGTACAAGTTAGGATAATAATATGGTAAAAATAACATTAATCACATAAAACTGGTCTTTAGAATAGGTTTTATTTTAGCTAATTTAGATACCCTATTCAATTCATTCAGATCGGGGCATTATAATATTAGCAAAATATGTATTGAGGTTAGGTTTAGTAGAGAAAGACAGATAATCCGTTTGTGGTTCCTTTGACAGTTGTGAAATTTGTTCATACCCAGCAGAAAAATAGTAGTAATAGTAAAAGTACAAACATAAAAAACATATAAGAAAACTGGTAAATTTGGTTAATCTCTTGTAGCTGTTTTTATAAGAAGGAAGCGGTGACTGCATGAAACCCAATGTGCTTTTACATTTAGTCCTATTTTTGATGTGGCAAATTTGTTTTTTTTTTCTCACAATAACCTGACAACTAAACTTTGTTTTCTCTGTCTTTCTCAACCCTCAACAATACTGCTCAACAGAATCTTAGCCCATCACGCTACTTGTACAGAGAACAAAAAGCGGCTCCTGCTTGATGGGCTTTCTCAAATGCAGCTAGCTGTTACAGAGCAGGAACATGTGGTGCTAAATGCTCAGACGCTGCTCCCCTCACAAGAGGAGGTAAATAAAGTGAATGCATGTTCCTTGGGAGGCATTTTATCTCTTGGATGCTCTGAGAAACAGTCTGTCTTCTATCATCTACAATTTCAAACAGCCACAGAGACTCAGTTTAACTTTTCTTTGAGGATGCTGATCAGTGGAGAATGTTGCTAAAAATAAACACCAGATATGACTTATGGGGTAGATTAAAGCCATTAGTACAATAATTGAAAAAAGAATGCTTTGAACAGCTGTGTAAGTGCATTTTCTTGACAGTTATACAAAGCTCAGACTGAGTTTTTGCTAGAATTGTTAGGCCGTTAAGGACTTACAGATGGAAAAATATGAGATCTTATTTAGAAAAGTATCTGAGCATGTTTGAAATGTCGAGAGATGGGAGAGTTCTCCTGTGGATACTTCTGTTTATAGCTAAATGACAAAGAGTGAGATTTTGTTTGTGCTATCTGCATGTTTATTTCTTAAGCAGTAATTGGCTGAATCACCATTTAGCAGTTGCATGAGTTTATTAAGGGCCCCTTGTGCCATTGTAATATTCTAGGCTGTGTGATGCTTAACTGAATGAATATGTGCGTGTGTGTGTGTGCGTGCGTGTGTGTGTGTGTGTGTGTGTGTGCGTGCGTGCGTGCGTGTGTTTGTCAGTGTGTATTGTTTATATTGCTGTTTCTATCTCATGCAATAGTTTAACAATGTGTTGAAAAACAGATAAAGTCTTCATTACTTTTACTTGTCAACAGCAGATGGGTGTTAGAATCATATTTTATCCAGACACTGCACAAGCTCTCATTCAGATGAGGTTATCTGAGGGCTTTAGTGGCAGATATTGACTGGCATAACACTGACTGTAGCCATGATTTGCATGTTGATGGAATCATGAAAGAAAGATTGATTGAAAAACTCTCACAGCTGCTGCAAATTCTTGTTATATTGAGGTTTTGATTAAATATTGTATTGATGTGTGACTGACACCATTGGAAACTGGGTAATGACTGTGTGCTTTCAGCAGATGGTGCTGCTGCACTAATAAGTTTTGACATCCAACCTTTCAGTCCTTATTGTTCACTGAAGACTGTTGGCCCAGTTTGTTATTCCATGCCCTACGTATTAAGTACATACTTAGATGTATCCTCTAGGAATTTATTATGGTTCCTTGTGATCTTCTGTATGAGTGTATTTTCTAATACTTGTTTTCATGCTGGTTCTTGTCCTTGTCAGAGTCATGGACTGTCACTGGCAGCCATGCGGAGGCTGCTGCGCCTGCGACTGGACCTAGCACAGTTTTGTCTGGCCATCCTAGAAGAGCACTGTGCTGAGGAGAAACGCCAAGTTCTGGCCCAGGAGAGGAAGACCACTATGGAGATAGCACTGGAAGAGTTTGTACGCTGCACACCTGAGCCCAACTCTCTAGAACAGGTTGGACACTTTACAAGTGCCTCAAAATGGGTACAATGTGAAATTGTGTGTCTGCTTAGGTATAATCAAACTTACTTGTCTCAGTAATAATGTACAGATTATGACAAGCACAATCTATGTTCTTGTAACTTTTGCACGAACTGACACTGGCACAGGCAAGCAAAAACAAATAATTTATTCTAATCAAAAATACAGCTTGTACTTATGCTCCCTAGACCTCCAATTTGTTTAAAAAGTGAAAACAAATTAAGGAAATTGCATTACCTGACAAATACCTTCATTAACCCATTCTGTTTAGATCAACATCTATGGTGGGTCTTTTTTTAGAGCTGTAGAACTCAATACATATAAATAATCCAAACAATACCAGTCAAAACAATAAAGCAGGGATGTGACAGAGACACTTCATCATAGCATCATCCTGTGTTGTGAAGTAAATTGCTTATAGTGTAAGTCCACTTACAGTATTTATTTTGGGTCTTTTCATACATTATAGCGAAAAAAAAAAATTATTGCTCTCCCTCTTGGTAATCAGTCTTCGCTCAGCTGGCTTGCACACTGAAATGATAGAAAAAAATCAAATCAAATTAAATTTTATTTATATAGAATAGCCAAATCACAACCAAGTTGTCTCAAGACACTTTACATATATAGTAGGTTTAGACCACTCTGTAAAATTCAATTCATGAAGACCCAACAATTGAGAGCAATTCCCACATGAGCAAGTACTTGGTGACAGTGGCAAGGGAAACCTTCCTTTTAGCAGTCAGAGCCCTAGGTGCAGAGACAGAGAGGGAAAGAGAGAGAGAAAGGGAAAGGAGAGGAAGAGAAAGAGAGGGGAAGACAAATGGACAGAAACAGTGATACAACAAACTACAACTGTAGAAAAAAAAGTAATATTTTCTCAATGAAAGACATAGTCTTCTTGAAGCTCAGGACAAATTGCCAATAACGAGTCATTGTGACACAGCAGAAAGACTTGCTGTTTCTCAAGCTACTTTGTGTTGTCTGCTTAACAAGAGTCATGGCTGCCAGTGATGGGAACAAAAAACAAATACACAAGGGAAAAGCTTTGTGGTGGAAGCAGCTCTTGTCAAATGGATTGATAATGCAGGGTCTTTAAATGCTGTGAGTTGTACTGTTTTTTCAAACAATCAGTGAAATTCAGCCAATAGCAAATCTGTCCATTTCATATAAATTCATGCCATATATATATATATATATATATTTATACACACAAATGACAGTTAGTTGGTAATATTCATGAGAAAAGGAAAAAAGAAAAAAATTGTTACAGTGCTTATCCACTCATAGTGATCAGTTTGACCTGTAGAGTTGTGACTGCTATTAGAAATTTTCACACTTGTTGTTTTTTTGATTAATGTTACAAGTCCATTGCTTGTAATCAAGTTCCTCATTTGACCTCAACTTCTTTGTGTGTTTTCCAGGAATGGTTTAGTGTTGTCAGTACCTTGGGGAAGGTGGCTCAGTTGGATGTACTCACTTCTCAATCCATGGAGAACATGGATACCAAAGCTCGCTGTCTGAGTCTGACGGGAAAGTACCTCAGACTGCTGGCTGTGAGGGAGGACCCAGTTTATCTTTGTGCTCTCTGGGTAAGACATGATAGAGGTAGACAACATAAGCATTCATACATTTACACATAATCTTCATGTTTACTTCTCTGCTACATAGGCCCTGTATTCCCCCTGAAAAAGGCAGGAAATGTGGCACCATTGCCTTTCTGAAAAGTTCTGAGTTTTTTAAAGAAAAAAACGGGGAGCACTACAAATAGATAAAAGATATAAGGATACAAGGATACGAGGAAGTTTACTGGTCATTATACAACAAGTTGTATAATGGAATTAAAATGTGGTTCCCTCTTGATTGATTAATTGATTGTATAAAAAAGATAAAATGATTAA
>JAQMCX010000003.1:4971772-4999447 GCA_029814765.1 Acanthurus leucopareius | reverse complement strand
ACTAGAGTGGAGGAGGAGAGACTGCCGATCCGAACTGACTGGGGTCTGTTTGTGAGGAAGTCCAGTATCCAGTTGCAGAGAGTGGTACTGATGCCCAGAGTGCTCAGTTTTCCAATCAGCTTCATGGGGGAGATTGTGTTGAAAGCTGAGTTGAAATCCACAAACAGCATTCTGATGTAGGTGTTGTTTTTCTCAAGGTGAGGGAAAAGATGCTATGCTTTTTCTCTAGGCAGCTGCATGGTGCCATATACACCCACCGTATTGAGACCAATTGAAAAAAAGCTGCTGGCACTCAGAAAATATGGACATGGGGTCTTTGTTTGTTATTTGAAGTCAGATAAATCTATGGTGGATTTTATGTGCAGGTCTTTTGGGAATTCTAAAGCAGAGGCACAAAAGCACCCATGTACACACAAATGCACAATAACCTGTAAAAACTAGCTACACAGGGTAAAAAGCTTAAGGATTACAGACATGGATGTCTGCTTACATAATTTGAAACAGAAACACTTAGGTTTTCATGTTTTGTGATCATGAGGGGATTTTATACTAATCACGATTATTGTTCTGTGATCTTGAACTAACTTTGTGCAGAAGGGGGCTTGGTCCGACCCTAAGGCTGTTTCTGAGGAGGAGGAGGAGAAGGAGAAGGAGGAGGAGGAGGAGGAGGAGGATTCACAGAAAGAGAGAGACAGAGGATCAAGCAGAGGAGAAGTGATGGTGTCCTCTGCCAAAAGTGCTGAGCCGCAGGTACATACCTCCTGACAAGTGACCCCTTCAGTTCTGACTCATCTCTAATCTAAGGTCTTTGTCCTGATGTTCACATCCTATCTCAAATCCCTGAAAGCAAATCTCTGGGTGCTCTGAATAGTTTTCATATTGAAAGTCAGTGCAGAGAGATCTGCTTTCTACATTAAACTAGGTGCAGAAGAAAATTGGGGAAATCTATTATTTGTGTGGAAACTGTGGAATGTTTAGCAAGATTAAACTGATATTGATGTGGGTTTTATATTAACTAATGTGTAATACTTATTAATATTAAGGCTTTTATAATGCCTTCTCAGACAGCTTTAATCACTTCATTTATTGTGCTTTTGCTATTGGGGCTTAAAAAGTGTTGTTGTCATACATAACATGCATAGCAAAGAACTTCCTATATTTAAAAGTTTAAAGCATCCATGCCTTTTGAACTATTTTTAAATATCTGCTTAACAATTTAAGAACAAAGAATTTCATATGAATTGGTGGAATGTACACTTGGCTGAACTGCACATTGATGCAAGAAAGGTCTTTATGCTGTGGGTAGAGGCTGATCCCCTATTTGTGCTCGCATGCCTATACAAGATTTTAAATGTTCTAAGTCGTACACAAGTTTGATGCATAATTAGCAATAGCACCCAAATTAAAAACAAATGTTTAATATAAAGAGTAGTTCCACCAAATAAAGTTTTGTACCAAAGCTATAGCACTCACTCTATCATGCAGACAGTGACATGAGATGTAATGTAAAGATAGCTACAGTTACAGAAAATAAGTATTAAGGATAATCATAAAACCAGAGTTATTAAAATTTAATTTTAACCTGAAGGATACTTTCACATATGAAAGACTATTTTGAAACAACACTCATATAGGGAACAAAACCCAAGGTCCTTCAGTTGGAGAGATTTTGAGATTTCAGTAATCTCATTAAGATTACAAAGGGTGATTGATAAATTAATGGCTTAAGGTGAAAGAAGATTAGTTATGTAGTTCCCATTAAATGCATATAGTGTTTAGCTCTTTGTGATTATGCAGAAAGTTTGAAGTGAATAACTTTTGTGGTATTTCTGTTACTAATAATTGAGAATTACATGTCACAACATGTAGATGACCTCCAAAGTTACAGTCTTTTTAGTCCAAAAACCGGACTCTGGGTTTTAATATCTGTTATTTACACTGGAGAGTTTGAAAAGAAAATTCCAAAAGCCAGTCTGACGAGTAGTTTTTACATTAACCAACAACCTGCTCAATGTTCAAAGTAACACCCATTCTTTAGGTAGAGAAGTTCAAAGAATTACAATGGCAAGGGTCTTAGGAAGGGTTTTTATAATGTACAGGGGTGTTAATCTGCTGTATTTTCTGTGGGTGTGTGTGTGCTTGGGGGGGTGTCTTTTTATCAGCAGAGGAGGCACACAGCCCAGCAGTTGCTAGCACAGGCCAGTAGCACTCTGGCTGAGGCCATCAGCCTGTGTCTCCAACACAAGCTGCCCTCCTCCATCCTTGCTGATGCCTCTCTCAACATGCTGGAATGTCACGGCCAATCTGACCCTGCACTGGCAGGTCAATATCTTGCCCTGTTTCAGGTACTGTCCATCAAAACACATGTTCTTCACTACAGAACCTTGGTGTGCTGGTATTGTCTTGAGAATGCAATGTCTATATTTTGTAAAGGATTAAATTTAATTCCAATCATCAGACTTCACCTCAATCTCATGTGCACTGTAGAAAGTTCCAAAGATGTTACACTGTATAAAAAAGGGATCCATATGCTGGCACTGACCTACTGCACGCAGGACAACATGCTTGATGCACAACACAGTCCCTTGCATCTGTACTCATACATTATCTTTGCCATTGGTATTCTTCAGAATGTTATTGCCCACCATAATCACAGCAATTACAACCAGCTCAATCATCCAACTTCTGTTTTACTCAGAGCTGCTGCACTGTTGCCACAATGGCTGAGGTGCTGAGTTATGCTTGTGCAGGAACCAGTGTGTCCCAGCTGTCTGCCTTGCTCAGCCTATACCACAAACTGCTCATCTCTCAGGAGGAGAGGCCCTGTAGCATGCTGAAGGGGGTGGAGGACTCCCTCAATAGCCTCTCCAAGGTACCAGGTCACCAAACCCTCCCACTTATGATTTATGGATGCTGTCACACTCAGCTCGGTAAATTCCCTTGTTGGGGGACACAATATTGATGCAGTTATGGAGTTTTCCTCAAATGTACAGTAGAATACTAAAACCTGACAAAGTAGTGGGGCTGCAAACACATTTCTTATCTGAACGCTTTTATGTCATACCAAAATGTACTGTAGCTGGTACAGTATGTAAGACAACTTGGTGCAATCTGAAGCCTCATATACAATATGTCCAGAAGGTACATGTAAACTGACCCCTATGAGGCAGATGAAGTCTTTTGGGATGTGATCACAGGAACATGTATGTAAATGTTGCCAATAAATAATAATAGTTGTTTAATAATTCACTTTTGTAGTACAACTGATTATCTGGTACATTAGCATGATTCTTTTCTTCAGTTTATCTTAAGTGACTCTTATTAAAATATGCTATTTTCAGAAACAATTGCAGTCCATCTTTTAACTTACAGACATACTTAAGAAACCAAATTTGAAAAAAAAATCATAACAGATCATCAATGTAAATATATAGCACTTGATCACCTTTTTCTTAATCAAGGATATAAATATGTTTTTTTTCTAAATAGGGACATTTTCTATTGAATAGCAATATGCATGTTTTTGTATGTGTGCATTGGCTTGAGCTCTTTCACCTTTTATGCCCACATGTGTGCACACATAACACACAAAGAGTTTAAGTCTGCAAAATGGTTAAGTATGTATTTGCTTAAGTTCCCTTAGACACATCTTTTATATATTTTTCTATTGATATAAATCCAAGACTTAAACACAAAAACATTCTGATGTAATACTTTTTCACTACAAATGTAGTGAGAAAATAAATAGGAGGTCAATCTGTTTGAACCAGCTGTGTATCATAACCTGTCTTAACACAGAGGTTCACTAAGTCTGTTGTTTCAGTTTGTCTGTAACAAATTAAAATTGTAAAGCAAATGACTCTCGGGTTTGCAGGCTTTCAGCCACCTGATTATCTCTCCAAGCCACCTAAACATCCTAACAGAACTTCCGCCCAATCTGAAGATCCTGCTGCTTCAGCATTCTGCAGATGGGTAAGTTCTGCTTTGTCCTCTCCCGTTTTCTCTCACCATTTCCAATTCAGTTTCAAATTACAATTTTTATGCTATCCATTCTGCCCTCGTCTATCAGTATTATTATATGTTTGTAAATGACTTCAGGTCTCAAAGTCACATTAGATTTAAGCCCCTGTCATATCTAGACCAGAAGGAGCCTGCTGTTTGGTACATCTGCTACTAGAGGGATTATGCCTATAACTGCTGTATCTGTCCTTGTGGGTAGAGATGGAATGTAGCCATGTTACTTAAAATGTAAAAAATTAAAATAAACATGTATTTAGTGTGCATACATTTGTAAAGGGTGAAATGTATTTTTATGTTTGTTTGTTTTTGTTTTAGGTCAGAACTTTATGGGGCTTTCTATGAACGTGCCAAAGCTCCAAATCAAAAAGGAAAGACCATGCAAGTTACAGGTAGGGTGCCGATATATTTTTAAGCCAATTTCAGAACACAAAGAGCTCTCTGACTTTATCGTATGAGAGATGTGAGCCATTTCAAACAGAGTTAGTTATTTGCTTCATGGCTCTGAGAAATATATGCATACTTTTCTTCATGTAACATTTGTTGTCAGCTTTGAAGCCAAATAAATTTAGTATTCCCACGTAACATTTATCTGCAATGCATATGAGAAGTTCGGTTGTAATGAAGAAAAGGAGAGAGGAGAAGATAAAGTGCAGAACAAATCAGCCAAATTTCCCTTTGACCTTTGTGCATCTGGTCTGGCATGGAACACAGTCTTTCATAAGTCATCACAGGGAATTAGCATACTGTATTGCATGCTCACATGACCTTTCCTGGGATGTGTCTGATATAAGAAGTTGTAGGTATTGTGGTAAAAAAAGGACTCATTGCCTGAGAATGAGGACATATTCATTAAACAGTGAAGATGATGGGGAAAAAAACAAGATGGAAAAAGAAGGAGAGACTTTTGAAAAGTAACAGAGGAAGAAGGAGATAGAGGTGCTCATGGGGACCAATTACAAGGCCTGTGAGTGTCAGTGAGTATGCATGTCTGATTGTATGTCAATGCTGTTGTTTGCAGGTACCCTGGCATGCTCTAAGGTGGCCAAGGTTCCAGTCTGCCCGCAGGCTCTGCTGGCACTGAGGGAGAAGACAAGAGCCTTTGGCCAGGAGACTAGACATGCCCTCCTCAAGGAGGCCTGTTGGCTTGGATCAGAGGGCAGCCTGGAGGCCTCTGAGGAGCATCAAGTTTTTCTCTGTGTATGTCTTGTTGAGACCTCTTCACTTCCTTGACTCTATTAGCATTATCCACTGCAAGTCCCATAAAAAAGCTCACTCCCCTGCAATAATTATCATGTCATGTCTCTGCTTGCTTACTGGGGAGACTTGGGACAGCTGACTGTTATATCTTAACTTTGTGTTACTGCAGTAGATGTGTGTATGAAATTAATCAGTGGCCTCAAACAGTAAATACTGCTTTACAGTTACTGAAATTTCTTTTGCTTCTTTTCTTATTTACCATTACAGAAAACTTCCAGAGAAGAAATGTTAGCTTCTCACTTCAGAGAAATTGCACAAGATATGGATGACTATTTGAATCCACTTCTCACACAGTTTGATTTCTCTTGCTTAAGGTGAAGTACTGTATAAGTCATCAGGTTCCACACTTTGTCCACTACAAAGGCTTGACACATTTCATTTAGTTTTCTTTGCCTAAGGAAGTAGACTTTGTCACTTTGAAGTGAAGATTTTACTTCTGCGATAGGAACAAATATCCACAGTGAGAAAAGTCTTTTCAAGTACAGGTTCATCTTGGTTGGTCAAGTTTGTTCTTCTGTCTATGCTCTCCAGCAAACTTACACAAAGCAAAGGTTGCATGTCTGTATTTTACTCTCTGTATTTTGCTTTCGCTATCTGGTTCTATCATCTTTTTTTGACGTGAGGTAGTGTAGCTGTACTGATCCTCACCTGTCCTTGCCTCCTTCAGGCACCAGGATGCATCACTTCCAGTCCCTGAAATGACCAAAACTAAAGATAAAGAAGAGAAAGGGAGCTCAGCTAAAGGTAAATAATGCCGTGTATGTGTATGTGTGTGTTTGTGAGCTTGCTTGTATCTGTCACACCGTCAGGGCTTTGTGGTTATCTTTACATAATATCATACAAACCACTATTTGAACATCTGCTATGATTTCTATCTGTGTATTTGCACCCCATCAGCAGTTTCCTATTTTAGCAGCCTTTTCATCCCCCTCAGGCCATTGTTGTTGCTGTATCTTTGATTTGCCACAATATACTTTCACAAGAAGCAGTAAGAATCACAGTGCCACTAAACTGTTGTTCTGAAGAATAAAGAGTCCAAATCAATCCAATCATACTGCGCCTGTTAGTTGCACAGTCACTGTACAGAAGCATCTTAAAGATTTTAAGGTAAAAAAAAGAGCTGCATCATATGACAATTTAGTGTGTTTTACTTAAATTACCAACAGGACCAGGGGAGTATGTTGTGCTGCTGGCAGACAGGAAGTTGCTAGAGTTACCACTTGAAGCCTTGTCCATCCTGCAGGAGGAGGGCCTGAGTTCTGTGTCTCGTGATTTCTCCCTCCAGCTTCTCCACAGTCGCCTGATCAGAGAAGAACAAGAGAAAGGTACAAGTAACACATGTGGAGACAAATTCCTAATCATTTCTCCAAACGTGCAATTTAACATCCTGTTGAACAGTAAGTATATTCAGAGTCTGCCTGTCTTGTTTTACTTATAAAACTTTATGGCTCTTTTGCATGCATATGAATATTGAAAAACGACATATCACTTCTGTGAAATCGAATTATTGGTGAAAACAAAAGGCATGATTTACACAGTGTTTGAACTTTCTTAGTGCAACTGACTTGACGAGGTGGCAAAAATGTCTTTTTTAGATGATTATGTAAGACCATTACTAGAAGTCCCATCAGCATTACTATCCTAATTAAACAGGGACCCTTTTTAAATTGTTATAGCACTAATGCATTTTTAAATGCCTAAAGAATGATTAGTCAAGTCTTATGATCACTCTCTTCCCCTTTACATTGTCTTATTTCATGTGGTTAGAGTTTAATCACAGACTTGCTCATTTTAATTTTGTTGGTATTATAAGGCATCTTTTTGGTAGCGGTAAGTACAGTTATTTTTCTTTTTTAAATTAGACAGTAACAGTTCAAGTAGAGTAAAAAGTAAAAAATAAAAGTAAAAAAAAATAAAAGAAGAGTAAAAAATGGTTTGAAAAGAGGTTCTACAAATGAATTTATATCTGTCTCATATCTCGGAGTCATGGATACTGTAGGTAACAGCAGGTTAATATGCAATATAACTGCCCTATCTATAAAGCTGTTAATAATTAGAATGGGTTTTTTTTCTCACAGTATAGGTGGATGTTTGCTTCACATAATTCCTCATCACAAACAATGGCTTACACTTTAGACTGCAGGCAGTCATCCATAGAAATAGAATTTGTTCAGGAGAGAAAGGTCATTTCACATCCTGCTGGCATGCAGAAGTTCATGCGGACATCCGTGAACACCACAGCCCGCTTGGCTAAAGTGATGTCTATTAACTCTGGCCATTTCGCTGTGCCTGCTAGAGTAATTCAGAGCCAGGACTGAAGATTTGATTGTCCAAGGGTAACAAAGTGTGGGGAGACCTGAAAAGCATCACACTACCTTCTTTTTAAGAAGCTGTAGACTTATACTGTTGGTGCTGCTAAAATACTTGTTGGGTGCTGCAGACCTTCTCATGAAAGAGTTTAAATTTAAAAGGAGAACAAGGAGAATAAACTTAAACCTGTGAATGTATATCACAGTTATTTTTAACAATAGTGAATATAGTAACTGTAAATTGTAGTGAATATTGTTTTTTGTACCAGAGAAGAAAACAAGGAACATTTTTGTGTGAACACAGAATCTGTAAAAATGAGTTTTAAAGACACAGTTTAAGTTGTATTTCTCAAGTAAAAAAGCATTACAAGCCAAAAGTGTTAGCCCCATTCCAATAAATATTATCCATGACTTTGTGTCCTTTACCGGTCTCTTAAGTTTATATTTTGAGTCACTATGAGCATAAAAGAAGGAAAAATTCCAGTTTCTTTTTTTTCTTTTTCGCAGAGATGCTTCAACCCTTGGGGGGATTCTGCACATTTATATTTTGTAAAGGAAAGAAAAGAGGGAAGATAGAGCAGAATGCTGCAGACAGTTTTACCTTTTTAAAGGTTGAATCATTTGCATAACCTGAATGAATGTTCAAAGGTTACTGTTAAACTAATGTTTGTGTGTATGTGTGGGCCGTTTCATTTTATTAGTGGAGTACGAAAACGTGGAGCCCACCATACTTGTGGGGGCCTGCAGCATTGTGTAGAGCAGAATGCAGCACCCTGCAAGCTGAAATGGCTGTTTCAGGGTCAGAACCTGGTTTCAGGGTTAAAGTATGAAGAGGGTGAGACATCCAATGATGATGGTAAAAATAAGGTAATCCATCATGTCAATGACATGGTCCCCACAGATAAAGGTGTACAAGGGTATGGGTGTCTGTGTACGTTTCAGTGTGTCTGTGCATCTGTGCATTAGTTTGTGTGTCACCTGCATAATACACAGACAGGAAACTGCAAGAACATGTATTTCCTAATACATCTTTCAGTGCCTGGATAAAATACATGGGTGATGATGAACAAAGAAATTTTTTTTTGTTTTTTTTTACTAGACCATCATTACCATAATTTTGACATCTACAGTTTACTATTGTGTCAAGAAAATAAAGTGCCTGAAACCACACTTGAAAGGGCTATTAGTTATTCTGTGCTGTGATTCGCATGAAGTATGTACAGGGCAAATTAGCACAGACTATGAAAAGATTAACTTCCAGTGGGACATTTGCCTCTGTATGTATGTCTTTTTTGTGTCTCTCTGAGAGGTTTTAAGTGATAAAACTGTGATTTAAACTAAACACATACAATTTTACATTTGATGACCTATTTTTCCTTCTGAGAAAAAGTAGAGTGCTGCATGGTTTTCCATATTCGCAATGATTTTTGCACATAAGGAAGCCAGTTGTTTTATTACAGCAAAAACAATGGGAGCCACCAAACACAGAAAATGCCGCTGTAATGTGACCAGTAATGTTAAGTGTAATACATCTGCAATGGATCTACAACGAGAGTTTTCCCTTTTTTAAAAAAAAGACATGATACACAAGTACACACAGATATGGATTGTGGAGATTCATCCTGCAACTTGGATTAGTTGTGGTGCTGATTTACTTTGGACTCAAGTACTAGGCTAATGGACCAACAGATGGAGTCCGACCCAGCTGCTGCCATGACTTTGATCAGTCACTAATAAATGTCATTGACTTTGCAGACTGAGAATTTTTTTTCTAGTCCAAATGCGCTGTAATCTAACCCCCAGACAAGTGAACATATTAATTCTGTTTCCTGTTTGGCAGTTGAAAGTGACAACAAAAAGGAGACCAAAGGTGGCAAAGGAACCAAGGGGAAGGGAGATCAAAGTCAGGCCATCAAAGTGGTGAGTTCAGTAAATTAATCTGGACCTGCCAGATACAGACAGCAATATTACTTTTACCTGCTGTCAGCACTGGCAATAATTTAAGTTCCCCTTGCCTTCCTTTTAACTGTAGTTTTTCAATCAATTACATAATGTGTTTTCATAAAGATCCTATTTCTAGCTTCTGAGTATTTATCTTCTGTCATGCACCACTCCTATTTTTTCCACCAGCCCCTTCTATTTTATATATATATACACACTTTGTAACTTGAATTTTTTTCACTCAGGCACCAGTGAATCAGGTGTCACCTTCAAACACCTTCCCAGTGGTCACACGCAACTTCAAATGTATCTTTTTTATAATGCTCAATATTTTTCTGTTTAATACACTGGCTGTATATTTGTGTTGCTTTGGAAAAATAAGATTAGATTGCACTCTCGCTCTTGGATCATTTATCTTAACATCTACAGATATTGTTGACCCATACAATGAAGGGAAATTTGGTAAGTAAAGTAACTGATTTAATCTTTTTGCTTCTTTTCTTTTTAAGTTGCACACCTTCCACTTTATTTGAATAATTAATAAACCAGTATATTGGAATGATCGCTCAGGGTGAATATGACCTGCAATATTGTAGAAAGAAAGGCTTGTTAATGATCAGTTGCAATGCTCTATAACTATAGCTGCTTTTGTTTTATGTTTTGAGTGGTGTGTTTTGGACTTAAGTATAGTTCTGGGAGTACTTCTGTGATTAATGTTCTCATTAGGTCATGTTCCTCTCAGCTCATTGCCCTTTAAAGCATCCCTCTCTTCTTTTATATTACACTATTTCCCCAAATTTCTAGTTTTTATGACTTGTAATTCAGCTGGCACTTGTGTAAACACTTGAAAGTGGAAAGTTTCATATTTTTCTGTGTTTTTGTCTGTGTTGCACAGGAGGGACCAGTCTGAGCTCAAGGATGAAGGAGATGTTGGAAACTCATAGGCAACATTCTGCTCATCTGTGGGAGGGCTTCATGGGTAGCAAACAAACTCCCAGGTTCGAACCTTTAAGTAAAATTACATTTTTTATTTTTTTATTTTTAATATTTGTTACATTGCACCATACCTGATTATCATTGCTACAACCTTTCCAAATATTCTCCCAGCCTGTCCGAGATGGAACAGCTGTTGATCAAATGCAGTGCATTCATTTACCTGGGGATGGAGCGCTTCATGGCCAACATCCCACCTGCCAAACTAGCAGCCCTCAATCTGTCTGGTACTGTATGCCCATACACCACATTTTTCCTTCACTGTTTAAAATAGAAGCTACAAGCATTTTTACTTGAATTATTGTGTTTTGTATTTAAGCTGTTAGATGTCAGCATTAAAAAATTTCACTATGCTGTCAGTAAACCTATAAACACTGCTGTGTATGGGCAATCAGGTCCCGTAGCCACTAACACTGCATGTCTCCAAAAAAAAAAAAAAATTCACTTAATCATATAACTGTTGAAAAGTTATGTGAATGGATGTCATCATGTGTGTTGAGCATCTGATATCCTAATGATGTACCAGATTAACAAAATAACACAGCTCTTTTGTCTAAAGCGTTTTAAATAAAATTCATATTAAGAATAGAAATAGGTGGCAAAATACTGTCATGAATAATGACTGAAATCCGGAGCAGAGCTGTTTGTGAATTATGTAAGCAGTAAATACAGCAGAAAGCCTAATCTCTTTAAATATTTCTCATTTACTTAACATGTATATATATGGGAATAACCCTGTTCCACAGTTAGAAATGAATAAGGGTTTTTACTGTTATATCCCAGCTAAAACATTTTAACCCAAACCCTACTTGACAAAATGCCTGTGGAAATAATTAAACTAAAAATAACTGATGAGGATAAATGAGGAAAACTGTGTTCATTTCACTGTCATTTTTGCCCCCCACTGATGTATTTTGAAGTCTAACTAGCTAACACTTAAAAAGTATAAACATCTTTGAACAAACGATAATTTAAATCAAAAGTCACTGTTGTTAGCTATTCCTAATGTCTAGAGAAAAATTACATAAAAAAATGTCTATCTTTCAGTATGCTAGATTATTTTATAACTCTTAAATACCAAGGACCATTTATTTCTTCCTCTGGAGTAGTCTAAAATAACTTCTGGATGTTGTAATTTCTGTACAGTCTGGATGAAAAGTCCCTCTCTTTTCAGTTATTGGAAGAGGCCTTTTCCCCCCTTCAGTACTCTTTAAATAAATGCATATCTGCCCCAAACATCTCAGGGCTTCACCCCTTCAAAGACCGTGAAAAAAATAAAGTTCCATCTCCGTAGCTCCTTTTGTCTCTTTCACCAGCAAACAAATGTAGTCTGAGGAATGATGGACTTTATCCAATGTGATTGACAGAGTGTCAGGTTGGCCTCAATGCATCGCCCCAGGCTGGACATATGTGCCACCCGCTAGCCTGGCGTTTGTGCTGCTAACTATAGTGTGACTGACACCATGGTCTGAATTCCAGCTGCTACTCCACAACACACCAGATTGTTTGACCTAATTGGCCATCAGGATATGATTAGGCGATGGCAGATTCGTGTTTCTCAGAAGAAAAAAAGGGGTGTCATGCGGTACAGGCTGCACCACCTGTACTCACATCTTATCTGGAAATTATACCATTTCATCATTGCGTCTTTATCTTGCGTAATAATACTACAATTTAACATGACTCTCTGAGGGACAAAGCTCAGTGACTGTAAAGCTATTATGACCGACTTGATGACTGGGATTCACATCTGAGTGGACTGCTGTTGTAGCCCCAGGCAGGTGGGGGTGGAGGTGGGGGTATGTCACTGTATCAGAAGTCAGCCACAACAGCTGCGAGGCACTGCCTGTCCAATAGAGAAGATGGCAGACGGCCTCACTGACTTGCACCTGGTGTCAGACACAAGCAGCAGCTTTCTCACACCTACAGGTCTTAGTCCAAGTCTGTGTACAGTAAAAGTCTGTTTTTTGGGCAAATATATAGACACACTGCATTGAAAAAAACAGTGTTTCTTCCTGTTTGACCCTGTGGCGTCACTGATTTCCACAATATTCAAAAGAGTTTTCCATCTGTATGTTTCTCACTTCGTTTAAGGTATACTGAACTTTCTCAAAATGTCATGTCTCAGTGAAGAGAGTATATGTTTTCTACAGAGAAAGGGTAATAATCCCTGATAGCAATTCCAGAGAGTTACTATAATTACATACAGGCAGAAGTAGCGGAAGAGCAAAGGCTCCCATTGTTATTAATGACTGATTTAATTATTTAACCTCATTGCCTAATACACATTTTACAATTCAACTAGATTTACAACAGTGACATGCATAACTTTTGAAGAATACAAGAAAAATGCATTTTGGAAGAAAAGTTAGCCAGAGAGTAGTGCAGGACTTGAACTCTATACTGTTGCAAATGAAAAAATAGGATCATCATGATTATTATTATTATTATTATTCAATGCACCTTTGATATTTTTTTATCACTACTTTTAACAAAATGACCTCTCTTGTCACAACTTGGTTCTCGTTTTCAGTCTTTGTTCCCCCCGTATCACACGGACAAGTTTTTAACTATCTTTAAACATTCACTGTTCATATGAGGACAGCTGAGGATAGATCTAGTTGTTCAGGGCAGAACATGATGAACATCCTCAAGGCTGTGCTTTATGCTGCATTTGAAAGTATAAAATAAAAAAAGTCAGAGCACTCGTGAGCATTAATTAATTAAGAAAGAATATGACACACAGGACACTGGGGCAGCTAGTAATGAGACAGGACCAACACTCTGTGTGCGGGGTATTTTGTTTGTGCAAAGTTTTATATAAATAGTTTTTGTTAGCCATGATTGAACATTTTTATTCTGTTGCCAGATAACAATAATGTTGTTTGTTCTCCTCAGACTGTCGCATGGCTCTGCTTTTTGACCTGGCTCAGACCAACGCCAGTGTTCTCCGCCAATCAAACTCTGACATGCACAAGAGGTAAATAAAGTTACTTTCAAGAATTAGGCTTTCTCTCAGTTTTTCAAATTAATTTGTACTTATTTTTCTTCCTACTTACATCTGTCTTTCCTTTTACCTTCCCAATCTGAATTATCAGATTCACTGGCAGTGTTGATGTTTGATGGGGTTTTTTTTTCCCTTGGCAGTATATCAGTTGTTTTGTCAGTAACAGTTTATAGAAACAGGGCTTCCCTTTTTCCCTGTCTCTCATAATTTCACTTTTTCCCTCCTCTCCAGTGCAGGACAGTTGGACCTGGAGAAACCCCTGGAGACTGTTCTGCTGCTGAGTCTGGGTGGTGTCGGATGTGTTGCACTCAACCAGTGGCACAGCAGCCTTCAACAGAACACAAATAATATGGCCAGTGTTCTAGATGGTAGGTGTTGGACATATGTCACAACAGTCATGTTTTTTTTGACAATTGTTATGAATTACTGTCAACATAATACATTGTTATTAAGCTTCTCTACACATTTTCTATATTCCTGTGGGTATTATTAACAGCAGCACTGATATAAACTGTGTGAGTCACCATATGTTGTAGGTCTCCTGTGGGGCAGACAGACTTCTGGCCAGACCATACATGCCCTGAGGAGAGGGGGCAGTTCAGAGATATCACATCACAGGGTTATGGAATCATATGGTACTGTATATCCAGCAGAAGGCCTAATTCAGTCTCACATTTGCATTTCTATTTACTGTAAATACGTTCAAGGTCATGTTTGTGTGTGTGTGTGTGTGTGTGTGTGTGTGTGTGTGTGTGCATTACAGACATCCACAAATCACTCTTTTTCTCTATATGAGGATTGGTTTTTTTTTCGATAGAGAATAAAAAATAAACATGGAGAATCATTTAAATTATGAATTTAACTAAGCTGGATTCCAATATAACCCTCATATAATTATGACTCATCTGGTTTTCCTCTGCAGATCAAGTGCTCCTCACTGACTCAAAGAGAAATGATGTTTACCACCAAACAACTCTCACACCATCAGCCTTCAACTGCATTCTTTATGGACTCCCTAACATAATATTGACATAATATACTGTCTATCTTTAATATTACTCACTTTTATAATACTGCTTAAGGTGATTACAGGCATACATGTCTGCCAGCTAGAGCTTCTGTAGTATAGAGGGATGAAACATTTGATTTAAAGTAATTCTTGATTCATTCACTAATATTTTCAACTGTTTCAATTTTATGTAAACACTGATTCTATGCTCACTTTTTTTTTTCATATTGATTTTAAAATAAGCAGCATGCACAACATTTCCTACTCCAATGAAGGCTAATGGTTTTGGAAAGGGAAGCTTACAGAGATTCCTTTACATGTCTTGTATCATTAAAATAGCAATGTTGATATTCACACTGTGTACAAGAATTCTACTTCTTTGCCTTTCAGATATCACTCAATATATTGAGTGTATTGAGCATACTGTCCTCACCAAACAAAGTTATTACCAATGTTTTACTGATGTGGGTTAATATCAGACTTTAACAAACTGAATGAAAAATGACTTCAGGCTAAAAACTCAAACACCTGAGGGAAATCCTCCAACAAGAGGTCTGATTGAGGTTGTGGTCAGGAATGCTTTGGGTGTAAAGGCAATCATTACTGTGTCCGTTTATTGACATGGCATTTTTTTTTTGTTATAAACCTCTCATAGGTTTGGGTATGTAAGTCTACTAAGATTTTTAAAAAGGAATAGACTGGCAATTTAGGAAATACACTTGCTTTCTTTTATTGTGAATGAGTGAGTTGAATAAAAAGATCAATATCAGATTAAAGTCTGTACATAATGAAGCTTCTCCTTTCATAAGCATGAAGAGAGACAACAGGAAAATAGTAAACCTGGTTCTGTTCTGAGGTCCCAAAACCTGCTTACCACAATCTCCCTTATTAACACATTAGGTCTCATTACATTAATCCATACAAAAACTAAAGAAAGAATATAATCATAAAGCAATGACTTGTTTTTTGGGTTTTGTGTGAATTCAAGGTATATGAATTCACACAAAATCTGAAGATCGGTGAGCTTCAGAGGTGCTGGTAGGCAGAAATTGTTACATTAGTTTTGTAAGATTTTCAAATGCCTTTGGTAACATTCAGACTCACACAGCTGATTTGAAATGTTTCTCCATGTTCCCAGTCAGACATTAATGATGAGATAACAGAGCTCCTCCTATGCAGACACACAGTGACTGTAGTGCTGCAGTAATGCTCATGAATGCAGAGAACTGTACCCTTTTGAACAAATTGCTGATTATCAAATAACATTTAAGAAATTATTGTCTCAGCTGATGTCTGCATCACTGATGCCTGGACAGCTTGTTCTTTAGCTGATGACATTCAGAGCAAGTTGCTGGGTACCACTTCCCTTGTTTCCCTTATTCTGATTAATAACTGCTGCTAGCTGTCTGTCTCAGCAGCATTTTGTCTTTTCATCTAGAGACAAGTTGGCTTTTCAGCCCTCTGGGCTGCCAGTAGATGTCTTTCCCAGTTGCTATTGTTCATTCTGTGTTTTTTTAACTCACACAACTATGTTTAACCATAGTTAATTAAATAATATAAAGGAATAGCCATTTACATTCAGTATTTGAAAACTGTGACATTCATCGGTTTAACTGTGTAAAATTTCCCTCCTTTTTCAAAGTCCTACTTACCTACTGCAATTAATTAGTATATTAATCAAATGCTAATAGGTCCATTAATTTGCATAATTAATTGAGAAACTGTAAATGAGTTATGTCTTGATGAAGAATTAAGCCAGTGGCATTTAGAGAATGCTACCATTACACATTAGTGTTTTCAACACATCCTTACTACTGACATACTTGCCAAAGAATTGGAGTAAATGTTATCATTGTATCTACTTTGAACAACAAGAAAAAGAAATACAGCCAGAGAATATTCATCTGCAGCCTATATATATATATATTTATATATAAATTTAGTTACAAGAAATCATATATATGTGTCTTTAGTTGTTTATTTTCAAAAGCACATACTCAGTTGTGACTGTCATCTGTTCCTATTGATGAATGGCTTGTGGTTTTAAGTCACTCTGGATCAAGTGTGCTGTCAGAATCATTACTATTTAGGATGCTTAAACTGTACTGCCTCTCTCGTGCCTCACAGGACATACACCCTGTTTTTCTTCAACTTTGCTCTATGCTGGATTGTTACAGTGTGTAACCAGATGTTTGATTTGAAAGATAACTTATGGCTGACCTGAATGCTTCAAAGCTTCTACTGTTTCCATGCAATCTAGGTCCAAATTAGGATGGAAGGAGAGTTTGCATCAGCTGCACCCAAAAAGAGACCAAAAAAAAAGACCCCTCCAAAAAACAGTATTCAGTCAATTTGAACTAATGAATTCAATATCTTTATTTTTCAAATTCATCTAAAAGCTGAAACCTGAAAACGTTTGTCAAATCCACAGTGAAAAAGTCCCAAGTGATAAATCAGTTAAGCTGTCCTCAATTTCCTATTGCTTGACCAGTCAATAAATTGACCATATCATCCCAACTTGAACAAAGTCTGATGTATGATGTCCAATGCAGAAATATGTCCCTGTAAATGTCTGTTGGGAAGTAAGCTTCCCGATCAATTTTAGCAGATCTATACACTGTTTTTTTGATTGACCAAAGGTCTCTTGAGAGACTGGCTGGATTACTGTCTTCACGGCTGAGAAGAATGAGTCATTTACCTGACAAGCAACCTAGTGTCCACAATTGTTCTGATATTCTCTTCTGGTTTGGCCAATCCAATACAGACCAGACTATGTAAAATGATATGAAAACAATTTGACATAAGAGATATGGCCTCTGACCGAACTGTTTTCATAAAGAGGCCTATGGTCACCTACTGTGACTTACTTGCACATCTTTGCACAGTCTGCACAACAGCAACAGCCTCAGAAGTTTTTAATTGCAGCTTGTTAGTATGCAGCAGTGATATGAAAGAGGCATATCTTGTATTCAATGATGTCAGCAACAACCTGACAGCAGACTTTTTTCTTTTCTTTTTTTCGAGAAGACAACAAGGAAATACAGTAGTTGTAACAGACTGCTGGCACAGATATATGATGGCATGTCATGGCCTCAGAACAGAATGAAGTGCAGATAAAGATTTAAGACCAAACCCCTGAAGCTGCATTTACTTACTGTAAAATTTAAAAATGGTACAAGCCCAGGCAGCAAAAATACTCCTGAGTGCAAAGCAGCTTTTAGGACAGCTAAAAGAACATTCCACCTGCCCCTTACCAGTGTTCTCCACTGTTCATAGCGATCAAACGCTCAAAAGGTGTAAAAACGCTCCCAACAATGGAGCTTTAACAGATTGATTGATTTAACTGTTCTTAGTTTTAATAGTTTCTACCAGAAACCTACCTGGTTGCTTTGCCATTATTAGGGACAAAAGCAGCCATAACTAATGCAGAACATTGGCTACTGGTGTGTAGTAGTTAGAGTTCAGAAATTGCTCTTTTTATGCTACACTTATATTTGTGACTTGTGACTAGTTAGGAAGGATGTTTGCCAGCCATAGAGCACATTTGATGCTAAACGCTTCACTGTTGTGTTTTAGGAAACTGGCACCAAACACCACGGCAACTTCTTTCCTCAAGAAACTGATCACAAGTCAAAACTGATAAGGCTAAAAGTAAAGTTTTTTTTACAGTTTCAACCAGGTGATAACAATTTCACTCTTTGAAAATTGAAAGACATATCAAATTGATGTGTTTTGAGTAAATACACAAATGCAAGCTCAAAGTATTTTGTTACAGATTATATTAAAATCACAAATATTTTTCTTTCTGACCAGCAAAATACAAATCACAAAATACTTTGAAGAAATTAATTAGACATTCATTGAAATACTGCACCTCTCTGTGCATGAAGTTTACTGTTACGATGTAAAATGACGAAAAAATTCATGAGTGCAAATGTTCTTCACTGATGAGAGGGAAATTTGACATTTCGAGTACAGCTCACACACAATATTTAGTAATTGCAGTAATCTCGTACCTAGCTTCCAACAGATGGCGGTAATGTGTCATCTAAGACCTGCACCAAAACATTTCATTAGGTTTAATCTGACTTTTATAGTCCAGTACTGACTTTTATTGCCGTCACTACACGACACATGGTGAGAAATGAGATGCACCTTTTGTTCAACCAGAAGCTGCATGATCAGAGAGATGCTGCCTGGTGCAAATGCAGGGAAACAGTGTAAAGGGTTAGACTTTCCCCACTATCACCTTATTTATCAACCATTCTACCCAATACATGTAAGTTTTGTGTGTGTTTGTGTGTGTGGGCGCACTGGACGCTACATTTATGTAAACTGCAAAAAGCAGGGTTGAGCTTCATGGCTGTGACACACAGCCCTTCCGTTGAGCAAGGTTGATTGATGTCGCCCTGTGAAGTATCCATGAAACTGCTGCTTTTTTATTCAAGGCCTGACCGGTCAGCTTGCTAACAAGTGATTTATTGTAATGCTTTATTTAACAGCCACCTCTTCTCTGTTTGGGGTTATTGTTTGTCAAAGTGAACACATTGTAAAAGTCACTCGTTGCTTTTCTGCTTGGCTTTGCAAGCAGATTCTTTTGGGTTTTTAGACTTGACCTTGCCGCCAAGCCTAAGATTAACCTGCATCTTCAATCATTAGAATCGCTGACCGGCTTATTGCCCTACAAGGGGAATAACTATCATGTTCCTCGGTTTATATCCACCAAATCGAATATAATATGTGAAAAATGTGGTGATCCAAAACAGGAATGGGCAGACCAGCCTTGAGAAAGAGATATGTCTTTTAACTTTAATTATGGAGGGATTTTGTTGCAGCCATTGCTGATAAAAGTGTAAAAGTCAAGGTGATTGGTTTGATATTTGCAAAGTTAAACCCACAAGAGCAAGGATCTGAGGTAGTAGACTTCTGAAGTCCAAACACATTGTTCACAAAGCATATCAGAGATCCTCGGCTTTACATCGGATTTTTAACCACTAAGAAGTGTTATTTTTCTGATGAGAACCAAAACAAACTGTGCTCCACACAACTGTTTCACAGGCTTTGGTTTAATTAGTTTTCCTTTAGAATGGAACTGCAGCCAACTCTGCATGAGAGAAACTTTCTTACCCAGACATACCCTTCAGAACAGTTTACAGTGTTATACAGCTGTGTCTTGAGCTTATAGTATAACAGGTTCTACATGGTGGTGTCAGTGTTACACCTTTCATGAGACACAGGGATGATGGCAAGCAAAGCAAAAGTTGTACAGTTAAACTTGTTTCACTTTTGATTACAACAGCTTTGCTTGCTTGTGTTCTCTTTTTTTATGGACTGGTTTAGTTTATTAACAGGTCTAAAGGGCATGCAATTGGTGAAGAGGCTTACAGATCATTTAAAGAGCTCAAATTTTGGAGACAAACGAATCATTTATCACAGAGTTATCAAACACAATTAAATTATTTTGCAGTCAAAAGTATTGCAGATAATGCATAGCATATGCAAACACCATGATAAACAGTATCGAGTGACAATTGCATCTTCAGCACTTGGTCTTGTGATTTTAGAAGAAAAAATTAAGAGGTGGAGGAGAGAACTAAGGAGAGATTGCACTTGAGTGAAATCATGGATATCATAGCAATAGCTCAACCTTTTATATTTAAACCATAAATATCTTCTTCTTTTTTTTTTTAATCAGACCGAAATGGTAAGGGAACTTATTGCCTGGACTGTACTTCTGTAGGTAATGAGCCAATTGTCCTCCCTCATCAATGAGCTCTGCTGCTGGTTCAACATGCTGAACTGGTCAAAGTGACTGACCTGAGCCAACAGTGGTACACTGTAAAAACTAACAACTAGCAACACTGGCTGATTGTCAAATGTCTGCTTGATGTGTCTGCCTTTTGGAAAATTTGATCAGACTGATTCTGATCAAATTCCAATTCTGAACTTTGCAGGGCAACAATTAAATTGAGCGTTAGATGGGCATTCAAAGAATCTGCTTTTGATTTATTCACAGCACTATTTATCCGTAGCTGGTGGTATTTAAAGTGTATAGAAACATAGAAAGATGTATTACTGAAATCAATCTAAAAAACAAAGAGTTATGTAGACACACTTTTCTAGAGGTAAAACAGTCTAAAATTGCTCCTTATATCAGTTTCCTCTCCCAAAAGTTGGTGAAGGTTGAACTGTAACTGTGGATGTAAAAGGGCTGAAACTCTGCAGCTGGATGATAGTGGGGAAGTTTGGTTATAGGCGTTTTACAGTAGTAACACTCACACACATGCACAACTACTAGGAACTCAATAGTAACTTTTCTGATGTGTAGTCTCTCAGGACATCAACATACACTAGCATGGCAACGAAAAGGTTTTAAAATGTGGCCCTTTTTCTGTTTTGAAACAAGGGAGGACTAAGAACAGTAACCAGATCAAAAGCAGAGAAGTTAAAGATTGTTTGCCTCCTCCCTTAAACCGGGAGGGGAAACAGTCAATTATCAGGCATCATTTCATTATCAACATTTCCGCCCACAGTTTTATAGATATTAGATTCAGGCTCTTCACATGTGGTCCCAATAGTTATAATTATATTGTCCATGCCAAAAAAATGCAAGGCGGTATAATCGTATCGGAACAGCAAGGATAATAACTGACACAAGCTTTTACTGATTTTATAATTGAATATGTTGAGAGAAGCTGCGCCCAGTAAGTCTATTTTCTGATGCTCTGCTACTTTTTGTCTAATATGACATGATGAACCTTCATAGAAGAACAGTCATGAAAGTTTCCCATGCGAGGAGGGGTGTGGAGTCTCATTATTTCATGCCTCTGAACGCCTAAATTCCTACAGATGGTAAATCCACAGGAAAGTGTAGCATGACGGTGATGGAGAGACAAAGAACATTTCATTACTGGCAGACTTTGCACAACTGTAAAGGTGAACAGCTTTATATATTATTTTCATAGTCTGCAAATTGATAACATATGATGTTTGAACCTAAACTTAAGGTTTGCATTCAAATACAAGCCAGCAGATTAAAATAATATCAGCTATAATGAAAGTGCCATAAAATAATATCAGTAAAGTTCTCAGACTTTTTAAAGACAGACCCATTGACAGCTCGACCAGTTATATTTAGACAGTATATGACTCTGTCTAATCATTAAGGCTTTGAATAATAACAATTGCTGTGGTTCAGTTCCAGATTGCTAAATAACCAGAGAAATGCAACACTCTTACCAACATTATACATCATATAACTGCACATATTTGGAGCGCACCAAAGCAACTAGCTTTTCAATTTACAGTAAATGTAGCAAAGCTTATATTTGGGAAAAAAAGGAGAAAGAATTCATTATTTGCTTTTCTGTTTGCCTCCACATTTTCTCTTAAAAGAGACCAGAGGAGAATTTCATTACCATCCCTTATGTATAACTTGAAATCTTTTTTTTTTAATTAAATTTAAGTGATATACAAACAGATTGACACTTAAATGCCCCACTCAGGAGCAACATTATAGTCCATGAAGTGGCTCCAGCAGCTGCTCAGGTCTTAACAAGTTGACAGTTTGGAGCCTGAAACATCAAGGTGGGTCATTGATCTTTGCTGGGCTGTCAGTGACATCCCTCACTCAATTTTTTTTTATAGAGTGACATGCAGGGTTTGCTTGTCTATGTCTTTTCAGCTGATTCAGCATGTTGAAGTGGTGGTGGAGCCCATCTGTGGGTGAAAACACTCTGACTGGCTGTTCCCCTACAGAAATATAGTCCTGGCTGTCCGTGTTTTGTCCCTTGATGACTGGACTAATGGGTTCCTCAACATGTGGACACAACAAAGAGCTGGGCAAAGTTTTATAGACTTAAGGTTTCATTTGACTTTAGCTCTTAAAAAAAGTTTGGGAAAACCCTTGAGCTCTTTGTTTTAGTATCCATGATTTCACTGTCTGGCTGAAAAATGCATTCCTAAATAGTCTAAATACAGAAATGTTAACATAGCAGTTTTGCAAAGCCAAAACGAATACAAAAGATAAAACATGAAAAAGAACATGAACAACAACATAATAATGTAGGAAACACAACACATTAAGGATAAGAACGTATGAAGTGAACTAGTACTCATTGGCTTGCTGTTCATCAGGGTTACAGAAGTGCTGAGTTGTCACATGAACCACATCTGACTCTCTTTGACTGTCTGTGTTTGGCTGCAGATCAGAGATATTTCAGAGGGCGGATCTACTCAGAAGGAAATTTGGCAAGAAGTAGAAAAGGTCAGATTCTAAAGAGCAAGAAAAATGCAGATGATAACTGTGTAACTCACACAGGTTTATATTCTCAAAAGTAAACAACTTCCTTCCTATCATCTCCAAACATCATTTTCTTTGTCTCTTATTGGCTCTTTTATTGTTTTACTTTCTGATTGGTTTTTAATGCGCTCTCTTTTATTACCTCTTCCATTAGTATTATTAGTTTTCTTCTCTTTTCATCCTCTCGAGCTCCCCTTTAACAACAATACGGTGTTCAGCAGGCTCGGGCATGTTGATCCTACACTGCATCAAAATGGTTACATTTTGCATTGAATTATATTCTCTATAACTACCTATCATTCAATACTTTGTGAATGTTCTGCTAAGGTGCAGGTATTGTGCAGTGGTGGGTTTTGCAGGTCTGAGTTTACCTACGACCCATTCACCTGTAAGATTATTAAGTAATGCTGTACATTGTTAATTTGTCTCAGCATGACTGTTGGACCTCTGGTTTTATGCAGGTATTAGGTTCAGTTGGTCGTCATCATTCCAGTCGCATTTTTTCACTCTGATTTTGAGTGAAACAGAAGTACGTTTGTAGTACAGAACACAATTTTTCCCTAGTATGGTGCTAGATAAAAATTTAGGAAATCATTAAGAAAGTTTAAATACATAGGGGGCTAGAAAAGTAGGATATACAAATTTACGAAACTGAGTGCAAGTCCATCTTACATATTACAAGCTACTCTACAAAATGAGTGAAAACTCTTACCTGAAGGTCAGAAGATTATCAGTCTATAGAATTTATCCTCTAGGGATCTTGAATTTAATGTTTTAAAACTCATACCAATATTTCATGTATGACACTATGAACCAAAAACTAGTGATGTGTCAGTCGCGAACGATCCGGCTCTTAGAAGTGAACAACGGTAGCCGGCTCCTGATCGGGAGCCAATTTGTTTTTTTTTCTCCTCTTTTTTCTGTTAAAGCCACACGTGATTTGTCAAGATATGTGGTAGCGTCTGTGTGTCCAAATAGTTAACAGTTTTTAAATTATATACTTACAATCAGAGATTGGACCTTTTTGTCTAATTGAGATGGGTCTTTGTTTTTGTACTTTATAATTTATTTTTTGCAGCACTCTGCCCCATCTTTGTATGTATGTTGAGTAGATAAATAAAGCCATGTAAATAATCAACATTTGATATAATGTATGTTTTTACATTAGTAATTCATTTTACACATAATTTGAAATTATTTTTGGTAATAAATTAATTTAAGCAAAAAAAAAAATCTGAGGAGCCACTACTACCCATCACTACTACTGAACAGGCTGTTTGTGAACCACATTGTAAAAGTCACAGAAGAAGGAGGTCACAGAAAATTTTCTCCAGTCAAATTTTCTGAACACCTATGAGAAGTTCTCACCTTCTTTTACCAAAGGTGGTGCTTGCATCATCTTAAAGACAGCAGATTGTGGCGTAGAGTTATTAGCCAAAGCTTCTTCCCTGGGCAGCTGGATGGTGAGGACTGGCCAAATCTTCTCACATCTGATTGACCAGTAAAAACTTAAGTACCTCTGCTGCTGTCATCTGAGCTGGGAAAGTTAGGGGCACTGTGCCCAAAGCGGCTGCTGCTGCTGCTGCTCTGTGCGTCGTCCAGGCCAAGGCATTGACAGTCTTAGTCTTGTGACTTCATGCTTTGGGAAAAGGCAGGTCAAAAGGAAAAATTTCCAATGCTGAAGGGATATGGATAAAGGGTAGAGGGTTCACTACCTTTTATACTATGCCGGATACATGTATTTGGTAGGCACGTCGTCATAGGCCGGAATGGCATGTGCAAATATAAAATGGACTCCGGAGAGAACTACATCTTTTAAACTTATTCATTATGTAATGATCTTCCTTGTTAATCCTTCATACTTTGTGAAAGGCACATGACTGGTTGCAGCACACTATCTCCCTGTAGCTGAGAAAGTGTAGCGTTAGGCATGGGGACGGACAAGATGCCCCTAGCCTCACCACTCGGTACATCTCCCTGCGCCGGTGTCTGCTAATTTGCAAGAGTTTGATGGCCTTGAACTCTCTGAGTGGATGGGAAGTGACAGCATCAAAGCCTAAGCTGAGCCAGTCAAACTTCACAGCCCCTCCTGTCAGCAAGAAAATCCCACGGGGAGGGAGGGAGGCAAGGAATGAGAGAGGGAGGGAGAGAAATAGAGACAAAGGAGAAGTTTCAGGGAGGGAGCACAGCTAAGCTCATCTTTGCAGTGCACAAGCCAACCACTTTTCCATTACCACAGACCATGCCAAGTTAGTAGTCTTCAAACACTAAGAGGTAAAAAGCCTGCTGTGTATCAATAACACTGCTCTGTGAATATATAGATACATATCTATGCATAAACAGTACACAACCATGTATATCTTACTCCTACCCCTGATCTCACTTTTACACCAGTTTAAGTTGTGTTATGTATTTTATAGACTTTTAAAGGCTGGAGAGAGGATCAGAGGCCTGTTTCCCATGAGATCAGCACTTTCCCTCAACACTAGGGATGGGCTTTAAGGTGCCTTGTAATGTGCAAGGAGACAGGACCTAATAGATTGATACACAGGTTTAGACATGCTATTTGAGCGTGCAGCCCCGCTGTAATTGGCCACGTCATCATGCATTAAATTAACGATATATAGAGGAGTGCCCTGAGATGAGTGTCTTGGCCCGATCCGTCAGCCATCAGTGTAAAGTGCATGTGACAGGCCTCTCTGAGAGGAGGAATAGAGAGGAGGAAGGAGGTGCTTTTTTAAAGAGTTACTCTGATGGACATTTGAGCTCAAACTCTTTCTCTCCACTCACTGGTTTTCTTTTTAGTAATCTAGAAACCATCCAGCCTTCAGGGACTTATTCATGTCTGGTATGTTTGAATAATGTACTTAACTAGCCTTAAGGATAGGAGTTATTTAATCTCACTTTTAAGGAATTGTGCCAGTGGTTGTTTGGTCAAACTCCAAAAGTAAAATGCCCTTACTTTTAAAAAATTCAGTCAACATTAGTCAATTTGTGGTTTTATCAATTGAGAGCTTAAAGAAGGACATAAATTAATCTTACTGTGCTGGTTTATTGGTCTCTCTGCTGGGAGCACATACCATTTAGAAAGTCGTTGAAAAGAACTATTTATTACAATTTATGTGATTTTATTTTTGCAAATCTGGTTATTGTTTGAATCATGATAACACTCTACTTTCCAGGACCATTTCTGAAACCTCAGAATGTGGCAACAAGCATGATCAGTCGTTTATCAAATTTATTTGGAAGAAAAAAATTATATGAACAGTGAAATTACAAACTAAAATGTCCGCTAAAAACATCCTCAACAACTTGCAGCCTGGCTCCCTAGTTCAACTTCAACCTATTACATCTGGCATAGTTGCACACAACCATGATTATCCTGTGAATCATGGGTCCATCATCATCTTTTAGTCAGAACGTTGTTTTCCTAAAAAAATAGTTGCACAAAATGTAGTTCAGTCAGTCAACTCACATTAAATTAATTTCTGAAAGCAGCACATCATAATTCGAGTTTGGCGTATAGGTTCTGAGCTCATCACTTTCTGCAGGTATATGTTTTCAGAAAGATTGTTGGACAGTTAACAAATTTAACCCCCACTATACAAAGCCTGCAAGTGGATGCTGAGGTGTTGATGTAGTTGAAAACTGCAGCAAAACTGATGTAGAGCATGCAAAGGGTAAGTTTATCTGTGAATGTTCTCATTCATCCAGGTCATGGTTATTCTAGGCAAATAAATCGAAGGCAACTGGACTCAGTAATATGTCTGTGAGGACGTTTCGCCTCTTATCCAAGGGGCTTCAAGAAACGTCTTCACAGACATATTACTGAGTCCAGTTGCCTTCGATTTATTTGCCTAGAATAAAGGGTAAGTTTATGGATTTCTCATGCCAGTTAGGTCACTGTCTGCCATAACCAGCCTTCTCTGACCAGAAAAGCTCTTTTAGGCAAGAGTGCCGTAGTTGCTTGTCCAACCTGATCTTCAATATAATAATTGACTTAAATAAGTTGGAGCCACAACACAAAATGTCCATACTCATATTAGTGGGATTGTATTCTTAATCTGGTGATCATCTAACTCTGAAAGACTAATATAACACGAGCTGCCAGTCAATAGCAAATGCATAATTTTACCCACTTAACACAGATAAGTGAGTTGAGCAGACACAGAAGGTTACACCATCCACTATAGCTCTGATATCTTCAGCTGTAAGAAATAGCTGTAAGTAGTGTAGCTGGTGTGTGCTTAAGGAGTGAGTGGTTGAGTGAGAGAGTTAACAGCAGGAGGTGACAATAAATTAGATTAGATAGAACTTTATAATACAGGTGGAGCAGGAAAAAAATCATCAAAGTTGTCAGTTTAGTAGTAAAAAGGTAAAGCTACTGTATGTCTCCCCAATTACTGGAAAAGTGATGGAGTGCAGCATTGCTATGACCATCAGGATTAGAAGTTGAAAAAATTTACCTGGAAACAAGAGCAAGTAAAATTGAGTCTTGCAGTGCCATGCTGTGGAAATGCAGCTTTAGTAACTAGTAATATGTTTATTTTAGCATGATCTTTAATACCATGTTGTATCTCATATATGAGAAATAATGCTTTGCTAGCATTCAAAAGAACTTTAAAAAATTTTGTGGCTTCATACATCAAAAACAGTAGGCCCTATCGTACACCCGGCGCAAACACGGTGCGCCAGTGGCGCGTGTGTCATTGCTATCTTACACCCGGCGCAAACGTCATTTTTGCCACAAGTGTAACATGGCAAATCCACTTGCGCCGGGTCTGTGTGCCGAGGGGCAGGAGGTCTGAGAATGAAGGCGGAATGGAGGCGTGTCCTG
>JAQMCX010000003.1:4954142-4971672 GCA_029814765.1 Acanthurus leucopareius | reverse complement strand
AGTTTTAAAATAGGCCATTCATTGAAGGTGCGCCTTATAATCCGATGCGCCTTATAGTGCGGAAAATACGGTATTTAAAACAAAACTAAAGACAGAAAGACTCCAAAACAAGGAGCAGCTGAAGGAGGCTGCAGTTAAAGTTTGCCAAAGCCTCTCAAAGGAGGAAACTCAGTGTTTGGGGATGAGCATGGATGCCAGACTTAAAGCTGACATTGGCTGCAAAGGATTTTCCTCCAAGTTTTTAAAATTTTTAAAAAAATTATTTGCATTCATGTAAGTATGTCCATATCCTTTTGAACCTTTGGAAATGGGGCAACCATTGTAAGAATGGCTGTAATTCCTTAACAGTAATGCAATATTTTCGTTTAACCACTTGAATTAAAGCTGAAAGTTGAATCACATCTTGACAGCTTTATTTCTTTCTATCCTTTTTTTTCGGGGGGGGGGTACAAAGAGGAGAAAATACAAAAGTGTGCCACTGTTGAAATACCTCTGAAAAACAGCCAAACTCATAGTAAACCAGCCAAAGAACTGTCCACCTGCCTGTTTGCCCACACACAATGACACTCCCAACCATACACTACTGTGTCAGTGTGACGAAGCAGCTGGCTGACTGTGCATTTGTAATTTTATTCTAATGAACTATAATGGAAGTCTCAGTTATTAATTTGAATAAATTGAGTCTTATGTTAAATATCAGATAGAAACATTACTAACTCACCAGGCACTGTTCATAAAAATTCATATGATTGAAACGACAAAGGCCAGTCAGCCACTTTGAGACCCTGGTGAAGGATCATTTTTGCTCACCAAAAAGAATCTAACTGTGAGAGGATATTGAAACCATCAGAGTGGAGTCAGTAAATGCAGTTAGCAACAAGCTGGTATGTGGCACATCTAGTGTATATTGCACAGCTATGGGCTTGGGTCATGGTAAAATGCCTTTTTGTGCAGGAATTAATGTCCGTACAGCAGCAGAAGAGGAGTGTAGCAGATAAAGCCACAGGACACGCGACCCCTTTCTGTCTTTTCTCTCCACAAGTGCTTAATTTGCTTTTCTCAGCCATTAAACACTTATCTTGACATTTCAGGGTCTAATGTGTAGCACATCAATTCAACGAGCCATGGACTCCACCTTACTAGACTTCAGTTTTACCTTTCAGTCACACTTTGTATTCCACTGAGGTCTCATGGAGGTATATGAGAGGCAGCTAACACCCACTGGTCCTCGATGCAAGGCATTAGTGTCAGGAGTGATCATATATAAGAAGAGGCTCTGACATCCCTCCTGCCCTCTGTGTGCAGGAATAGAGCTCATATAGGAGCACTGCCAGCACATGATCAGTGCATAAGATAGTAAGTAAATATGGCAGTGAGATATAGGAACTGCTGTGGATAAATCAACATAGGTTTCCTCAAATATTGCTTTTGCCACTTGAATCTATCCTGCAGAGTCAGGATGAGCTATCACATACCTGTAAACTAAGTGCTTTTTGGCAAAATTTGGTGTTTTGCTTCAAAATGTGTCATTTGTGTGAAAGACACAAATGGTTAGGGGGTCGTTAAGTAGCACAATTTTCCATTGACAGTTTAGAAAGCTGTGTCACATCACAATATCCTTCTCAAATAGATCAAGCATCTCTGTGACCAGATGTCTAGATGTTTTTGGCCACTGAGAATTAAGGTATTTAAAACACAGTTTAAGCACTACTTTTCCTCCTCTTATTTGCTACTCATTTTTAGGTACGTTTGCTGCCAAAGTCCTAAAATGCTATCTAACTAGCTTGCATTTGGTACCTAGTTGTATACATAACATTAACTTGTCAATTTGAAATGTGACATAAGATTCCTGAACCTGTCTAATGGAAATTTTTCCATTTTATTAGCATGCCAGGTTAGCTGAGCATAGCTATAATATTAGCTTATGTTAGCTTCAGTGAATTGTGTTTTACAACATTACAGTCCAGAGTCAGAAAGATTTTGCCGAGTTAAGGCTTACTCCGCCTGCATTCATATTGTGATCCAATTTGACATTAGTCATTGTTGTAAGTTAGGGGGGACATAAAAGCAGACATGATAGTTCAATGAAACATGACCTGTTGGATCTGGGGGATAATTTAATGCTGATGGGTGAAGTTGGGGTTAGCCTTTGAAAATTTTTATGATCATGAACAAAAGAAATAAATTACATCAATAAGCCTTTGTGGCACACTGCCAAATAGAGACAGAGGTGCACACATAAAGCATACACCATTTTGACTGCAGCTGGTGTCCTGTCAGTCCCAGCCAAGAGGAGTTGTGCTTCAGGGGCCATAGGAGCAAGTTAGGGTGCCTGTACCTACATATCAGCATGTAACTAATGCACAAGTGAGTGTGGAATAAATAGGCTTGTACTATTTTATCATATTGTATCATATTGTTTCAGCGTTAATAGGCTGCCTGGCATTTACCAGAGCACATTATCAGGGTAACTTGCAAAGGGTGTGTTTACTCAGTTTTATGATTTAAATATTTTTTTAGTTATTATTTATTTTTATTAGTAGAATTTATTGAATGACAGGAGACGGGGTACAGCTTCACAGCATCAACGGAACTTCATTGATGTTAAGCCATGCAAAAAATATACGACTATAATAAAAGGCATTTTAAAAAGTCTTATGATATCTAATTATTTTGTTTTGTTTTGTTTTGTTTTGTCAAGGCAATGGCTCTTGCAGCTCTTGTCAAACATTTGCCTTTGTTTACCTTTGCACCAGTGGTGGTCTGTTACATAAATGTGTGTTTCGCCTAAAATAACTGTTGTCTTTCCTCACCAAAATGCTTTGTTTGTACTTTGAATCCCAAAAAACCACCGACCAAAAATTTTGCTTCTGACGAAAAAAAAAATGTGTGTATCTTGCAGGTTTTGCAGAGTCAAGTTTGCAACCACACACTGGAGCATATGGCAATGTGATTTGAATCTTCAGCAAATAAAGTACAGTTACATAATACATGATGATGATATCTCAACATCATGGGAAGCTTTTCCTTATTCACCCTGTAGACCTGTACATTAAGTCAACCGTTTCATTAGTACAGATGCTCTTATGTATTAGCCTCAAGGCTGCTGTCCAATGCAGTCACCCTTGACAAAACCCTGCCTCTTCTGATGGCCTCCATCAGCAACCACTCAGATCTCTTCTTGTGTTCCTACCACTGCTCTGTCTCATCACCATGACGGCGTTTAAATTATGACTGTGGGTTAGAGGGCTAAATAGGATTTCTTGGCCTCTCAATAGGGAAGTAAAATAAATAAAATATATAGTTACTCCGAGCAGTAAAGGAATTTTGTTTACTCACTGTGAGGGTGACAATGTTTCTGTCTTCAGAGTTGTTTCACATTGCCTGGGGGGAAGGGGGTGTCATTGTAATTTCACCACATTTTTCTTGTTCGATCTACTGATTGTGTAGGCTGTGAATCCTAAAGGCTGCTTGGATGTTATTTCTGATGTTAGTCATCTATGTGTCACGTGTGTCTTTACTGCCCTTCAAAAACATTTTTAATTGCCCTTTTATTCTGTCCAGATGCAGCCTTGCGGGGTGCTAATTAAACTTGTTCAATAGTAAAAATGAGAAAAACTGATTCATGATGACTTTACAAGCCACTTAGCTCCACCACACATAGCAGCTCAGCCTGCTGGAGTATATAGAACAACTGAAGTGACTGTAGCACACAGTCAAAACTGAGGCATGTAGCTCACACACAGAGCTGAGATCTGAACCAAGACCCCCACTTCAGAGAAGAGACCACATCCCCCCACTGTGACAGTCTGCAGGATGTGTCCAACCATCACTTGGTCAGTGTCTGACATTAAGATTTTTTGGTTTATAAATCTGTGTGTGTGCACAGCATCTTTGCAGTGCAGTGACCAGTGAAAAGTGCAATAGACATACAGCTGAGTTAACATTCAACAGGGTATGTGTTATAGGTATTTATGTTCATTCAACTTCATGGTATCAGCTGTGTTCTACTGCATACTGTTGAGACAGTGAGTGATTAGGTTGTTAAAAACTAAAGTAATGGTTTAGGAAAGTTAATGATTTTTTTTTTTTAAATTTGCATACAAACCACCAATTTAGATAGCCTGCAACAATTAGGTGAAAGGCATGTAAAAATGTTTTTCCTCTGTCAATCGAACATTCAGAAAACGTTTTTCAAGGCCAGAACATTTAATGCCTCAACAGAACTGAGTCATTTTCTGAAATCAGTTTTAATTGATTTAGTTATTTTACTGTGAGGGTTTTTTGATTGTTCTATGTTGGTACATGTTGCTGTGTTTGTAATGTGATGCAGCAGCTTGGTGCAGAGGACAAATTTCCCCCAGTGGGAAAATAAAGTATACCTGACTCTACCTTACAAATGGCAGTAGTCTGTCTTCAGGGAAAAAAAATAATTGGTCCACAGCCTGAAAGTGTGAGGTAATCCCATGTAATTAAAGCAAGGGTTCCCAAACTTTTTTAGCCTAAGACCTAAAATAATCATTTGTCTCCCCAGGACCCAAACTAACATAAATTTAACACACATTACTGACTCTTCCATCATTAAAACAAAGTTGAATAAATTCACTTTGCTGCATATTCTGCAGTAAGGACAGCCTACAGTGACAGAGTGTAGAAATGTTAATTGCAGCTATCAAGATAGCATCATCAAATACAGCAACCACTAATACTAGCTGACACACCAGTAACAAACACATGACAGACTTATTTTGGCGCTGTCTTTTGAAAGTCTCCTCCTTCTTTTGACTTGACTTTGACTTTGAATATTATTTTTTTGACTTTTCTGTTCAGTTTATCCATGTTAAAGCTCTCATTACTGAGCACCTTTCCAAAAGTAAAACATTAAGGCATGTCTGTTGCATTTCAAATGGCTTTGGTCAGCATGCAAACTCCTCCTTGTAATTTTATAATGACACACTATGTGATGTCACACACATGATCAAGAGTAAAATTACACTCAACATTACCTCAATCCTGGGAGTGTGAACATTTTTTATGTCCTTGCTAACAGCATCTGAGCTTAACAGACCAGCAGAGTAAAAAACATGCTTCTGAGAATGATTTCACCTATCATAGCATTGTTATGAACTTGACTCTGCAAAACAGGTGACCAATTTCAGATGGAACCCCAACTTTAGGAAACACTGATAAAAAGACATAAAATATCCATCTTGAGACTAACCAGGCTGCCCAATGCCATTGATAAGGTTAGTAAACTGTACACAGTATTGAATGCTCCTTTAAAAGCAGTAAATTTTTGATTAATCACACAGTAAACAGATCTAATTACATGTTTTCACTGAGAGAAACTGTGAGCTCTGTCTCCTCCAAACAAACTTTAATTTTCAACACTGCCATTCTAGTCAGCCAGGAAGTGAAATGGTTCTATAATAGATGTGAGATGTAGATGGAGGGAAGACTTGTCTGAATTTTGTCTTATAATCAATCACTCACATTATTGTTTGGAACAGAACAACATATCCAGAGGCAGCAAGGATCTGATTGCATCAGCGTGGTGATGAAGACCCTCAGGCAGTGCTGACTGTCGGGCAGGGTCAGTCTCACTGATTAGCCAGCAACGTGTCAGTCATGGGGAACATGCTGATGGATTGTGGTCGACACTATGCTGATGGAGGAGTGGCCCTCAGGCAAAGAGCTGCACTTGTGGCATCGCTCTTGGGCCTCCAAGTCCAGGTGCTGGCAAGCACACCAGCTTCCACCTTCCTCCTCCCTGCTTTCTCACCAACACTCTTTCCCCCAAACCTGGCTGCCAGGACATGGAGAGTCCTGAGAAAAACCTGGCTTAGCATGCATTTTAATGCAGGATGGGACCACAGTGGGAACTCTGGGACTGTGACTGCAATGCTAGAAGAAAACTAGAATTGCAACCTTGCTTTTTTGTGCCTCCAACAGCCAGATTGCATCCATATCCTTTTAGACTCTTATAATTGACTGTATTTTGTGAATACTGTGGTGAAGGAATTTAATAAAAGATTTTAATTATATTCTTTGGGCAAAATGGAAGTTTTCACTTCATTGGATGGGTTTACATTGTGTATGATCATCACATGGTGCACTAACTATTATCTGAGGCTCAGTGCTGAAGAAGTTGAAGATGAAGTTGCTGCTTTATTCCTCCTTGAAGATCCTTAATTAGGCCAATTCACAGGTGCTTCTGTCTTTTCAAATATTTACTTTTCTGCACTGATTTGAAGTAGTATTGCTGTTGGACAGTTGCACTGCCTCATTAGCCGTGAAGAGGCATGACTTTAAGGGGGGAAGTTGTAGTAACGTGTCTTCATTCCTGAAAAAGATCATCCTATTGTCATGTTCTCAAACTTAAATCATCTGGTTTCACTGTGCACCAAAGAAATTACACTTGTTACTTTGTGTAACATTCACTATCTGCCACCAATCAATGATTTCTTTTTTTCCTGTCTGCACAGTGACTGCTCTTTCTTTGAACAGTGTGATATCAATATTGATAGGACCCCCTATTAAATTTAAAAATTCAATAGTGGGAATACACAGCGCTCCTTGTGTAATTTTTTTTTGGTCTGTCACAGCTGCTTTTTGGTGATCTTTTGCGCTCTGCATAACAACTGGGGAGCGTCATTTGGGACATTTTTATAACAGACTTATTCAAATTGTAGTTTTGTCTGTGTGCCAAACCTGAGTCTATAATAAACATGTTTGGCTGGTTAGTTACCACACTGAAATCACAGTGACTCCAAATAAAAACTGCATTTGCACTTTTTTACACTGACACACACCTTATTCATCATTTGTTGTTTGAGGAAATTATACTTTTAAAGTTACCAACAAAGAAAAGGCTGTTTCTCGACCTTATGGAAAGCAGCTGCTTTACTTTACCACCACAACAAGTATAGGGACTTAGCTGCTAGTTTGCAACCCAAGTGCAGCATCACAGGCACCAAGAGAGCGCGACACACCTGGAGCAGATTTATTTACTGTATGTAACAGTGTGTATCCTTGACTGAGAAATTATTCAGGATTAAGTGTGGAGATATGGATGTGATTAGTAGTGTGAAGCATGTTTGAAAGAGTGTGTGTATGTGTGTGTGTGTGGGAGTGTTTGGGTGAAGGGGTGTGTGTGTGTGTGTGCATGTGCGTGTGTGATCCAAAGCCAAAATAAAACTAAGTGGAGGCCATCAGCAGGTTGAATTAATTTTGACAGACTGGATTGGAAAATATTCCATCATGATCTTTTATTATCTGTCACTGTCATTTTTGTGTTAAAATATTAATAAGATGAACACTATTTGATAACATTTAATATACAGATTTTGCATTTATAAGGACATGACCAGAAAAGATGAACAGAGACACTGACCCTTTTGTCACTTGACAAATCAACAATGCCACGTGAGGCAGTATGTGGACTTTATCAGTTCTGTTTCAAAATTGACAACCCCTCTTCACATCGGCATGATATTTGTCCACTCATTTAAAAATAAAATGCCTCTCAGGCTCCAAATCAAAAGTAGAGCAGCAAACAAGAAGCCAAATGCGTGTTCTTCACAGCGGAAATATACAGCTACTATAGAAGTTTGGAAGCATGAAATCTGTATTGCATAATATGCTACAAAGAATAAAAAGTATCTCTGCTAAAACCAGCAAAGTATACAGTTGTGTTTATCAGCAGTCTTTGTCAAAAGCCCTGAATTTGTTTTTTATATCTGTACCCTAGTTTCCTCTGATTCAGTTCAGTCAGCCTTTTTCAAGGGCACTTTGAAAGTAAAAAAAAAATGAAAGAAAAAAGGAGGGTGTTTTTCTTTCACTCAGTCCAGCTGAAATTATTGACCTTCAGTCATGAAGTCATTAGCCCAATTGTCTACCCTTCCTCCAGGCTACAACTACCCCTTTAATAATAATAATATGAATCATGTTCAAGCTAGAATCTTTATGTCTTTATTACTCAAAGGAGAACAAGGTTGTGCAGAGCATTAACATGTTCCTTGTACTATATATATATATATATATATATATATATATATTGTTAGATTGTAGCATTTTTGATTAGATGTCTCTGTCCTTCTTTGCCTAGGCTGCTGTCACAGAAATAGTAAAATATACCTGTGGGGTTTTTTGGCTAAAATGTGACACCTTTCAAGGGTTCTGTGTGAACACCAGCTTCAACACCCATTTTTTGTTTGTTTTCAAGCTACCAAACCAAACCAATCAGATGCAGGCTGACGGATATCCCACCTGAGACAACCATGCTCACACCTCCTCCAGTCAGCACCACCACAGATGCCTACATGACATCATACCTAGCCGGTGAGTCTCAAAACACACTAATCTTAAAGCAACATATGTGATCTTGATTGCACTAGACTGTCATTATTCGCAGTTTGGTTAGGGTTAGGCACCATCACTACTTGATTAGGTTCAGGAAAAGATTATAGTTTGAGTCGAACAAAAAGTTTGTTTTTGGATAAGTGAAGTAAAGTATTTTATGTAAGCCAAAGTTGAGTTTTGGTTTCTCAGGGGACACAGTCAGCATCCTCCTTGGTAAAACTCTTTTAAAATGTCCTTGTTTGACCATTCACCCTCCTCCCTGCCATTTGCAGTCACTGGGGGGTGACTGTGGCTCAGGATGTAAAACGAGTCAAACACATCATAAGGTCCATGGTTTGGTCGGCAATCTCATCCCCAGATCCTCTAGTTTCTGAACATGTCCTGATGCTTGCTTTGTCATGCCTCTTTATGTCTCATACAGATACAAAAGAAACTCTTTGCACTTGTATGAGAAACACAAACCTTTAACAAACTTAAACACTCAGACACTGCTCCCTCGCACGCAGCACTAAAGAGCAACAAAATCCCAAGATGGGTGGAGGTTGGAGTGGACTGGTTAGTCAAACATGGGAATGTCATCTAGGGAAACGGAGTTTGAGACCCACAAAACTTATGGTAAAATTTAAAGTGTCAAACCAGTGATGATTTCTTAAACTTAACCAATCATGTGTGTCTTTTTCTCAATCTCAAATAGTATTTTTGTCTTTAAATCCAATCAAACTGTGACTGTTTCACAATGTAAATCACAGTTTGGTTATAGGGATAGGGATATGTGGCAGGAGGGTTGGACGCATTGGACACAGATGTTCAAGGGCACCTTGTGTGACCGTATCAGACACCAAGAGGCGTGGCAAAGTGATGATATTTGATGCGGTGAGATACACTGGCGTGAATGCTGAGTTGTGTGGTAAAGCATGCCATTTACAATTTCTCACTCTTGATTCTATCTCATCTGACCTCCTTATTTTGCTTCCATCATAATTACTTCAGCCACTTGAGATCGCTGCCTTACAGTAAACGTAAATATGGGTTATAATAACTTGATAAAAATAAATGACCTATGAGGATGTTTTTTCTGGTGAAGATGAGCTGACGGAGGCACAGCCCTGTGTGTCTCAAAGCTAAATATTCACAAAAATATATGCGAACAGCCCCGGGCATTATGAATTCAAGGACAGAGGTTGCTCATTTAGCTGTAGCACACTGTGCACTTGAGAAATGTACACCTTGAAATGGAAAGTGAACTCAGAAGATGGAGGTGATGGAACCAAACCGCAGTGACTTTGGAGCACCCTGTGCCCTCAATTGAAACCCTGAGCAACGTACTCATTCCATCTTAGTGCAAGCTGTGACTTTACCTGTTCACATTTACATTTTTACTTAGATATTTATTGGGTCCCGGCAAAGAAAAGTAGGTCATTCAGAATGCAATCATTTCCAAACGCTGCACACGATAATGAGGTCATGATTTCTTCCAGAGAAGATGTCTCATGCTTAATGGTCAGAGTACTTTGCACTATCAAATCAGGATATTGTATTTGGTTGTTTTTTTTTAAACATCAATTTAGTGGAGGAGTTAAAAAACATAACATAATAAATGAAGGATAAAAAAAATAGAGAAGTTACAAAGTGTGTTGTCCTCCTCCTTTTCCAGTCTTTATTCATTATTATTGAAGATTGAATTAATCGCCTGATGGCCTTCTTGGCTGCAGTGCCAAAGGAAAATCAGTCACATTGGCACAAGAGGAATTAAACTAAACCGGCCTAATTGGATTATTCATGCCCTCAGCCTCCATTGTTCTGTCAACTTGATATTTCTTTTCCCTCCTTTCACCCATGGCATTTCTTTATGAGATTACAGTATAGAAAAAGTTCCACAACCCCTGAAGTCTGATTAAATATTACACCGACCATAATGCTATTGATCACAAGCTTTCTGTTTTACCACATGAAAGCATGATTCCAAAACATTATTTGAGTGTAATGATCTGCAAATAAGTCTTTACCGTGTTCAGATATTCTCAATGCAACAAGTAACAAAATGCAGTATGAACTAGTTGCACCATTTTTTATGTGTGTGTTGTATGTATACAGGTGTTAAAAGCAGTCTGTCTGTGTTGCTGTGTTTTTGTTTCTGTTGTTGTGAAAACCAGTTGGAATTTTAAGGTTGGATTGAAAATATTTTAAAAAACTAACTTATCAGTCACCTTTTTTTGTCGTTTTTCTAATTTCGGATTGGAATAGTGCAAATGGAGTGTGTTCATGTGTGTGTATTTCTGTGTGTGAGAGAGAGAGAGGGAAGCAGAAAGTGTGTGAGCAGATGTAAGTGTACGTTCCTTGTGCCCACTCAAGCATATTTTGGGTTTATCGTGTAGGATTTTTGGAATTACTCATATTTATATGAACAGAAGATGCACGTGTCCAGGTCTTGTAACTATAACAGCGGAGACAAAAGTGTGTGATGTCGATGTGAATACTTCCTGCAACCTGAACAGTGACCAGAGTTGTCCTTGTACTGCCGCCTCAGACAGAGACAAGGAAAGAAAGACCTGCTTCTTGCACACCTTCACCACACACACACACACACACACACACACACACATGGGCAAACTGAGTTCAAACAGACAGAGCTGGCCGAGTGTAAGCTGTCTTTTTTTTTTTTTTTTTTTTGTACTCAGTACAATGTAATTGGAGAAGACAATGTTTGAAAATGATTTTTTAATGCTTATTAGGTCAATTCTTTTTTTCAATAGCTGTAGTAATTAAATGAGTCAAAGTCTGTTTTTTTTTTTCATTTTTTTGAGGGGAGCGAGACAAACGGTTGCTGATGGTTGATGTTTTACAGCTGGAAAATAGTACCTGTACAAGTTCCTATTTGGAATTATTTCTATTTTTCAACACTGATTAAAACAAAGGGACTATGTGACCCAGGCATCAACTTTGCTCAGCAAAGGTGCAAAGAAGTTTAATGGCAGATGGAGAGGTGACAAGGCCAAGGGGGTCAGAAAAAATTCCTTCACACATTCCTTCACATGTTCTTTGTTACATGATTAGACTATAATCTTTACATTTCACTTTGATGTTCATCAGTTTGAATTCTTGCTGTAATAGATTGTTTTCACAAGTCACCTAACTATTTTATTGCATCAATACCTGATTCGTGGTTCTGATTATATGACTCGTAACATAGCATTTAACTATACACCTCCTCCCCTCTCAAACAACACCAGACATGATGTATACAACTATTATGCAAGTGATTGTTTGAGTAATGCAGTGTCTTGGTGCTCATCCCTAATTTGCATCTTTCATCTTTTCAGTGCATATTAAATCTGCCTCTTTAACTTCAAATATCGCTTTTATTGAAAGGCGTGCACACACATACACACACATGCACACACACGCAAACACTTTTGCACAGAACATTCCCTTTTATTTCTTTTGTCCCTTCCCACTACACTCATGACAGTGAATGACCCCCATCGGATAAAGTATAATTAACCACAGCAAATATGAGCTGAAACCTCTATTTTTTTTTCGGGAGGGGGGGCATATTTCCCTCTGTCATACACTGGGGATATGGCTTAAAGTTCCTGCAACCTTGCTGGTTTTTTTCGTTCTTCCTGCTTCCATCAACCCGGTTTCCAAGATAATTTTAGCAAAAGCTCAGTGAATCAGCCACTTTTTTACTTACATTTTAGCTGTTTTCAACTTTTTAAGGTCATATTATGGCAATGTGATTATGATGATCAGCCTGTTAAGTTCTGTACTAAACTGGCCCAAAACCTCATGCTGCTCTAATGTTGGTGCTAAATGTAGAATTTTAAAAATGTCTTGACAAAGAAAAGACATTGCAGAAAAAAACAAAGGACTTTGACTGGATGATAAGGATGGTATTTTGATTGTCTGAGACATAACTTACATCAATGGAGATAACAATGCCATCTTACTTTTCCTGTCTTTGTCACATCTTTTGTTGCTGACTCAGATAGTGAGATTAGTTTGATCTAATCATTCAAAATCAAAATGACTTTACATAAAATAATCTAGAAAAGGCGCTTTTACCATTAAATTAGAGTGTTATCATTGACGTCTTGTCATTTTTTACAAGCTTTTGCTGTCAACCATGGTTCCCTTTTCCGTGTTTGCTACCAAGAATAACAAGAACAGAAATACACTACAAACAGCCAAATGATGAAATCTCAACATATGTTATCAGTTTAACAGAAGTTGTTATTCACTTCTTTTAATTGGTGTTAAAGAAAAAGCTTGACAACATAAGAAAAACAGAATGAGATTGGAATATCTTATGAATACTTTTCTCTGCGTTCCTCATTATAAGTAACTCAGCGTTCCCTCTATAATAAGATTCGCTTATAAAGGATCTCATAATAAATCAGTGGCATTAGGAAAAAGAATTCAATCATGCCAGCAAGTCAAAACTACATTACTGATTAACTATGGGATAGATGATGGCCTTGAGCCTGTCATGTGGCAGTTGCATGGCACACCATCAAAGTCCCACTCATTACATGCCTCTCTTTGGTGATGAGAAATGAACACAGTGAGTGGCAGCGGCATTTCCGCTCACCAGTTGACCATTTCCCCTCGTCTCGTGCCGTCTTCCTCACACTCACCATCTGTCTTGGTGTCGACCTTGCTCTCTTAATGGTGTGACTCACTAATGGTTGTCTGTCAGAGATCACGCTCCACATTCATACCCAGCAGCGAGTGTCAGTCTGGGAAGGAATCAACCACGCCATGGCTAATAATGTGTGAGACTCATCATCACAGGGGTCTCTGAGTGATCCTTTGATTCGATAAAGTTCTGTGTGTGTGTGTTTGTAGTGTGTTTGTAGTCTGTAGTCGTTTGCCTCTTGTGTTTTACATGGATATGTTTGCGTAGTTGCAAGTGTTTTTTATGGTGGCATTAAGAAACAGAAGGAGAAGATCAGAAATGACTCACAGGAAAAAAAAGAACTAAACAGTAAATCAAATTGTTCAAAGCATAACGTTGAAGTCTGCTCTTTAGAAAACACTTTGTGATGTTCAATACAAAGAGTTTATCATACATGTTTATGGGACTTTCTAGAGTTCAGTGCTTTGCTTTTTCCAAAGGTTGTTGAGCTGGATCTGGCGGCCAGATGGCATACAACCTACTTCAGTGAATCTTTGTAAAATATGGGGAACACTGGTTCCAGGTGATGCTTCCTGCACTCTGAACATTAATTCAAAGTATAACAGTATTCAAACATTGCAGCTTTTTTGGTTTTGCAGCCTGCTTTCTTGTGGTTTTGTTTCTGGTCTGAAGAACCTTGTGTGGTTCTTTGAAAACGTAACACTGATTTTTAAATGTGTTCAAAAATGGCACATGAGAGTAAGTTTCACCGCTTGAATGAGGAGTAGTTAAAATAGCATCTTTCTCTGATTTGTGTGAATTGTGTGAGTAAGTTTTTTCACTAGTATGTTTGTGAAGGGTTTTTTTCCATGTCTCCATGATGGAGAGGAAGTTGTATGATTCAGCACCTGGAATTTGAATGCTGTTTTCCCAGATTGATTTTCTTGCATAATTACAACATATATGTCAACAAGCTGTCTATAATTTTGTCTGAACCAAACTGAAGGTCCATACTGTAGTTTTACTGTGTTGTTTTATTCTTTACATATGGCCTCATCCTTTGGGAAGCATCTTCTGTTTCTTTTGTTTCTTAAATTTTTCAACCAGGTTTATCGATAGAGAGTGTTTAATGCATGTGTGTCTGAAATGGTGTCCAGCAGCACACTGATGTGCTGTGTGGCAAGTCCAGGTGTGCCATGAGATTTTGTGACAACTCTGAATTGTTATTGCAATATACAACTTATGATAAAACATAAGCCTTGTCTCAGGAGTCTGTTAGCAGAAGAAATTAAGCAGATATGGATACTTTGCAGTCATAGCTTAGAATTTCCGGTGTCACTACTAGATCAGACTAGCTGAAGCCCCTCGGTGGTAGTCTTCAGTGCTGGTGTGCCAGGTTCTGAAGCAATTGTATATAGTAGCCAAACAGTGTAATTACATGTCAAATGATGTACAAGGGCCCAAATACATTTTTCCCTTATGCATACATTGTTAAAGAGTTTGTAATGTGGTTGATACATTTTTCGATCATAATTTGAGCAAAATATTTAGAAGGTCCACCACTGGAAGTTGGCAAACATGGGCCCCTAAAAATGGAAGCTATGTAGAAGTTGTGGGTATTTTTACACTTGGAAATCAATTTTTTTTTTTTTTTTTTTTTGGCAATGTGCCACTGAACAACTTTCACTGAGATTAACTGGGCTGGGCCTCCCACACAGTCACTAGAGTCAATCCAGTCTTCTCCATTACATCCATGGAGTGGCTGCTGGTCTTGGATCTGTGGTAAAGCCTGGAGCAGACGTTCGAATCCTTCTTCTTTTAGGTGTTTTAAACTGGATTGGAACTGAACTGTTGGAAGTGTGCAACAAAATATTACCACTGTATGAACAGTTTGATGACTATCCTTTCACATACAGACACATAAACACACAAACACACTTTTCTTTTCTCTCTCTCTATTTAGTTCCAGTTTCTCTTTTTTAAATCTGTGACCTGTCTTATTTAAATGGTTATGTTGGTGCTTGATATAATTTTACAAAGCTGTGACTAAATTTTTGAATTACCTTGTAAATTTTAATGTCATGAGTAATTTAGTCTGTCAGATTTTATTTGCCATCAGTAAATAAAACAAAAAAATCAATGAGTGGTACGAGTGATAACACGTGTTGTGATAGATGCTATTTTGCACAGATGTGAACACAAGTGCTTCTTGGGATTTGGACTTGTCCTTTGTTGTGCCAGGAGCTTACACTGTGAAGATTGTGAAGGAAAGCAAAGAGCTGTTAAAATACTATTTCAGTTGCCTACCTGATACAAGCAAGATTACTGGCTGACAGAACGCCTGAGCAGAAAATTCATTAGTGATTTTAGGGATGGCATTAATTGCAAGCCACAGACATGCATATAGAGTGCTCTCAAAGACATCCAACTCAAATGTTTGCTTTTAACCTATTTATAATCAAATCATAAAGAAACTTATTACATAGCAGAGTTTATTTTGGAACCTGAAGTCTCTGTAAATTAATTGGAACGTTCACAAATACATCTAAGAACAGCTCAATTAACCCAGTGGAAAACCATGCCAAAGAGAAGCCTGCCTCCCATCAGGTACAAGAGAATATTCATATAATCTCACAAGACTAATTATTTTTGAGCCCAATTTAGAAAGTATTTAAATTCATTGCCTATTCCAACCAAAATCTATCACTGACATTTGGATTTATTTTTAGTTTCCATCTGAATCATTCAAAGGTGCCAACAACACAGAGCCTTTTCATTCAGGCTCATTTCATCAGGATTCACAATTTTCTGCCTTTGCTTTTTTTTCCCCTCCAGAGATAAAATATTAAAACTGAAGCCTTGACAAAATGATGACATCTTATCAATTAATGATGGGTGTAAAAGTGCAAGGGAAATAGAAAGCCCTAATGTCCCTTTTCATCTTGTTGGAAAAAAGAATGATGTTGTGGAATATTTATACACCAGCAATTAGACAGAGCCTTTTAAGGAGACCCATGCAGTCACTCATCATGTGAAAATGACATTCACAGTGTTATTTTGCACAGCTGCACTGGCTCCTGTTCTAACTTAGGAGAATTGCATAATTTTCAGACAGGGACTCCCACGTCTGTCTTTCTCTCTGTTTCACTTGTCCTCTTATTTACCTCGTCACCCTAAATTAACTCAAATAAACTTTGGAGTCAAAAGGTGGTGGAAGGTGTTTCTGCTGAGTCTGAAAGGAATTTTGCAAAGACCAGCAGTGATGTGGAGGTGAAAGGGCACACACAGTAGCAGCATTAATAAATTAAAGGCTTTAAGAGAGTCATATTCAAAAGCAGACAGCAGAAAGATGACTGGTTAGTAAATAGTTTTGTCACCGCATGATTGGATAGATGTGATCAGCTGGTGGGAACAGTTAATATTTTATGGACAGCCAATTACAGAAAGAGAAAAGAAAAAAAATAAATAAATGCAAGGAAAAGTGAATGGCAGAGTGGTAAGAAACTATACTACAGGTCTAAGCATGCAAAAGACCTTTTACTACAGCTTCAGCTAATGCAGGATCAATGGTTCTGCCGTTCGCATCAAAAAGCAGCCAAAGTACTTATGTAACTCCAGATGAGATTAGGATAGTCACATATGGTAAAAAAATAAACAATTTGTTCTGTGTCACCATAAGTTTTATAAGTAATTCGGTTTGATTCTGTTTTTGATTTCTTTTTAAGTAATTAGAGCTTTGAAGACTTATTTTTATTCACTGCAGCTGTTTTCAGAGGCTAATGTGGAACTATGCCAGCTAATTTGAGGGTTTTTGTGTATTCTGCTGCTTTTGCTTTTTTGTATAGGTCAGGCTTAATAATGGCATATGCTGTGGTACCACAATATAGTACCACTCGTGCTTAACATGTACAAACTTGCTTTCCCCATGACAAACTTTGTTAGCTGCTGGGGTCAGTGACATGCTGTCAGGAAAAGCATGCTTAAACAGCTAAAAGTATAAACAGACAGCAATTAGACAATACCAAAGTAAAAGTCTATTTTCTGTTTGCATTCATTTTATATTTTGCTGCCTACTTGTGGCTGAATTAAGCTATTGTTTTTTTCATAATAGCTGCCATTTTCATGTGCATGACTGTGTCCCATTGAGAAAAGCTGAGGCTTGTCAAGCAGAGGCGAGAACAGCTTTTTTTGAGCATTTGTGCTTGTGCATTATGGACAATCCTGTTATCTTTGTGTGATCGCTAGCAACAGAGAGATGTGTCTGTCAAGCTGCCCTTGACTCAGTTTTCAGTGTTCTAATCCTCCATTGTTCCACATATGTAACACCTAAGATATGGAGCAACTTTATTAATTACTGACTATCACCAAGTTGGGTTAAATGAAAACTACCAACGCACGACCAGCATGTCGTGTTTTCAGATAAATGTTAGCAAATTTGATCAAGTTCTTTATAAATAATTTACATACTTAGAGTTAAATATTAGTGGTGTAAAGATAAACCGATTTGAATCGGTTATCGGTCTGTGACGTATGAGATCCGAGTGCATCGGT
>JAQMCX010000003.1:4911016-4945000 GCA_029814765.1 Acanthurus leucopareius | reverse complement strand
ATCTTTATCGCGTTAAAATCTTTATAATTAATTGATCGAAATTAACGCGTTAAAGTCCCGGCCCTAATTTATATATAAGTGAGAAGTGGAGCGACCTATTTTAAGTGTCAGGCTATGTGCCTGAAACAGCTGCTTTTGCGTAAAAATTTGAAATGGAATATAGATTTTTTTGCACAAACTAATTGGAAATTGTATATTTCCACATTTGGGAACACTGCCTTAGACTTTACTGTGCAAATGAAGCACAAGAAGAGGTGGAGAAGTCCTATCCAGAGCCTCTAATCAAACCATCAATCAAAGTAGTTCACATTTTTAGGGGTCCAGGCAGCGTGCGTCCCTCCTTTAAACCCCATGCTGTTTTGCTCTTCTTATTTTTGCAGTGGTTTTGCTGAAACTATAAGCAAAAGGCATCAAAATCAGCATGGTGGGTGCAAATTCCACCCACTACTTAGGCATAAATAAGGACACTCATTGACCTAAAGGTGAAGCTATAATTAAGTTTACAATCTCATATATATTTTTCTAAATAAAAAATGCTCTCTCAAAAACCCTTAAATTGTGTGATTTTCTTCCTAATCTACTTGGACCCTGATTATATCTGCCTACAGCTTTATTCAATGTAGCTTCTGTAAAAGTGCCAACAGAACAACACAGTGCAAAACTGCTTTTCAAAAAATATACTTTAATACAGACATTTTTATAACAAGCATGCATCTATGATCTGTAAACTCATGTAAACCAAACTCATGACAAAAGACTCATGGCACAAAAAACATACAACAGAACAAGTACTGACATGCCTTTGTAAGTACAATACAACAGTAAGTGGAGCAGCTTTATATTCATTGTTGGGAGGTGAGAAATAGGAGCTTTAATCCATCTATACATGTTGGAAGTGTTCCTTCCCCTTATCAGCATGCAGTGCAGTCAGTAATCCTTGCACCAAAATGTAACACTGGCAGGTTTGTTTGATTTATATCCTGTCTGATCTTCAAGGTGAAGTAACTACTTCCAGAAGCCCCTGCACACCTACTGTATCTATGCCTGCGCATGTGTGCATATGTGTGTGTGTGTGTGTGTGTGTGTGTGTGTGTGTGTGTGTGTGTGTGTGTGTGTGTGTGTGTGTGTGTGTGTGTGTTAGTGGTGGGAAGGCTTGGGAAATGTTAAATAAATTGGTGCTGACTGGAAAAGACAGTGTGCGTGGACACTTAAACACAAAGTTTGGATTTTGTTGACACACCAGTAGACAGTTCAAATGGCTTTGAAGTTGCTGACCAGTTGTGTTGTAAAATGCTGCAAGGACGTTAGCTTAGGCAGGCAGTGCTGTGGAGGGAGATTTTTAGGCGAGACATGGATATGTCATCTAGGAATAGCAAAAAAATGAATAAAGCTCCTATGAAACTTAAGAGATCTGCAGCCACAAGACTGCATGCATGATCTCAAGTTTCATAAATGTACCTTAAAAGGTCTGAACTCTCCATGACAAAAAGTTAAAAAGGGCATTTATAGTATTACACTTGTAAATGACCCCATTGCAAAGGTCAGAGTACAAGCATCTGGCCTTTGCGTTGCTGTTGAGAACAATTTCCTACACTGTAGGAGTTGCATGTTTTTGTATTTTTGGAGACACATTTCGCATAAAAAACTTTGTGCGAACTTTAAATACTTTTCCTTGCTGATCTGGAGGCTAAGTTTTTTTTAAAATTGTTTATATTTTTAATTGTTGTGGTTTCATGGTGTTAACAGTCAACCATCAATTGAATCCTCAGGCTGCCATACAGACCCACTTAAAGACCAGTTAAAAGTTGTAAAATGTAAAAACTCATGATGCCAAAACATATAAAATCAATAGAAAAAAATGTACAATTCAAGAGGGAAACTGTTACAGTATATGACATGGCTGTTCAATATTGAACATGGTAATATCAGTAAATTTAACAGTATATGTTAGTGACATTGATATAATTGTCTTGAAAGGAAGCCATCTTAAAGACAGTATATGATGTTTTTGGTTGTGGTAGATGAAAGCCCAGTGCTAAAAAGCAATTAAAGTTACATTTATCAATTTTTTCCAATTAGGATCAACGGATTGCCCAAGCAAGCTGGCAGAGAAACAACACCATGTGACACTGTTATGGCTGTTGTGTTTGCAAAGAGTTGTTTTACTTGCAATCTGAAGTGGACACAAGGAGGAATATTAGCATTTGTCTTAGACTGTGTTTCTGGCCACATCTTCAAAGAAGTTTGATATTTTCTCTTCTTTTATATCTGTTTTGTTCTCCAACCAAGTGGTAAAAAGAGTTACCCCCTTCCATGTGGAAAAAGATAAGGGGTACATTGCTAGCAGTCCATAATAAAAATGGGACAGAAATTAAAATCCTACATTCTAGTGTTTTTTTTATGCATCAATTTTTCTAAGTTCTCTGCTATTGTCACAACAACAACATGTAAAAGAAATAAGCAGTTGATAAGAGTACAGCACAGCTGCATCAGTAACATTAAGGAACATAAAATCAGATCACTGGCATGAAAAAATGTTTGGTATGCCATGATAAACTGTCTGGTTTATTTGGAGGAAGCAAAAAAGCTTCAAAAAATAACATGATCTGGTATACCATAGAGACAACTATGGTGGATGACTGAAGAATACATATGTTTAAATAATGTTATTTCTTTCTGTCTACCTCAACAAAACCACTCTCAACTATGTACATACTGAAATAAAGATCAACCTATTATAGAGGGTGGGAATTGTTGTTCAAGCTCAGAAAATCGATTATGGGCAAAAAACCCTACAAAAAATACTCTATGGCAACAGTTTGCAGTTTCCAAAGTTTTCAGAAGGCATTCAAATTTAAGACAAATTACTTCCTGTAGTGATTCAGTAAGGTAATGTGCATTTTAACTCTTAATACAGGACAGTTTAGTTTTATACAGGACTTTAGGCTATTATCAAGCTAGTAGCTAGCTCTGTCTGACCCCTACTCGCAGCTAGGAAGGTAGCATATAGCAGGTTGATTGGCTATTTTCTGCTGAAAACAGCTATTTGCTGAAATGAGGTTGAGGTGAGCAAAAAGACAAAGGGAGTGTATAGTCAGCATATATGTGTGTTAAACAAAACATTTGCTGCAGGAGCTACAAAGGATAAAACTGCTCAGGTGAGTGATGATTCTCTGTTATATCATCGCTAAGAGCAACTCCTTCACGACACACAGATGCAACCACTGCTGACACAGAATATATTGATTAAATCAGGATAAGGTCCCACAGAGGTTATATCCAAATTGTAGTTTTCATAGCTGACAACAAAGGAACAAGGCCTATTAAAAAGGAGTTACTGGGAAACACCTGCGTGAGATACGATCTGACTTTTCAGTTGTCTTCCCTCTGGTCTCCTGTTGTTAGAATTATATCAAGGCATTATGATTAATCTGGCACAGATGGACTGATGCTGAAAGATGCTAAATGTTACTCCTACCAGGCTGGCCAAACATGATTGAAACACACACTCAATACACTGCAAACAAACACCATACTGTTTTTTTAACATAGTGAATCACCGTAGAGCATAGAGAATATAACAGTGTTTTGACAAATACCCAGTAATAGTGAACAAACATGCATCACAAAGTCAAGTAGAAGACATTTTAACACTCAATGCTACATCTACTGTAGCTAACACTGAAGTGTTCAACTGTGTGACAGTATTTAGCTTTAATATTGCTGTTGACCTGTGCTTATAGTGGGAGTGCTCATTTCTTGGTTGCTTAGCTATGCTACTGTTGTACCAGAATATTCATTGATGCACATTGCTTGCTGAGGGTTCATCCTGATACAGGCAGTTAGCTTTCATCTGTGTGTGTGTATATACTGTATGTATATGTGTATGCATGTTTTTGTTTATATATGTGCCGCTTGTAGTTGTGTGCTCATTGTTGATCCCGTGCTGGCACTTCATAACTATATTGTACTTCTGTATCTGCAACAGAACCAACAGGAGACTGGCATCTCCAAGTCCTATTGACCATCTTCAGTAAAGATGAAAGCTTAGACCCAAACTAGACTATGCAGGGTAAACTAAAGTGAAAATATCCAAATTCAGAAGACTGCTCTGCCCTCTTGAAGAGTGGAGATGAATAAAGATGTGCTGCCAAAGCAAAGCATTGAAACAGCATAGGAAAACAACACTTTCTCAGCAGGCACCATCACAGTGCTTCAAAGCAGAAGGCAAGGACAAGACGAAAGGCTGGATGCATTGTGGTATTTGAAAAAAAAACTGGCTAGCCCTCATCTAACTGATGTCAAGGTCTGCGTTTTTAGCAGTCTCTTTTTTCATCGGGATATGACGGCAGACACCATCAGGTCGATTTAAGTGCCCTCCAATGTGACACACAACCAGGTGTGCAATGATGGTCAAGAGATCATCCGAGGTATTCTCCAATATCTCGAAATACAGAGATCCCATGATGCAAATATATACAAGATATCATTTCTGTTAGTACAGTTCCATCTTGTTCCCTTTCTTCTTTTTGTTAATCAAATGTTTCACAGACAAAACATGCCAGAGCCAAAAAGTTTTTAAATCATTTTTGAAGTTTTCTCTCAATCTTTTGCAAGTAAAATACAAAAAAGGGGCTAGAATTCTCAACCAGGAAACCATTCAAAGGTCAACTCTCTGTCCTTCACACTGCACCCTCCATCTCTGCGAGGAATGAACAAAAGATAAAAACTTTGTCGTTGTGCAAACAGGCTCTGAAACACACTGTATCTATATAACAGAAGGTTATTATGGACTCTGCAGGCATTGGAGAACGCCTACTGAGGTAAGGGTTAGTGTTACATGGGACACACTTTGTTCTCTGGGATGGGAAGCTGGGCAAACGAGCCGCAGTCGGTTGGAGAATCATCAGACCTTGGCGATGCAGTGCCACCCACAGGGATACGGGCAGCAATAGCTGACATTTCTCCCGTTTGACTCTCCGCTGTGATTCCAGGTCGGTCCGAGGTCTGGTTCAGGTTGCCGTCTGGGATGGTCCCCATGCCGGTGAAGAGCTGGATTAGGCACTTCCGGAACTGGAAAGAAAACAACACTATTTGCAGTGACAGCATCTTAAAGACCAGAATTATGGGCTCAGTGACACTCTTTGTTTTGTAGCTTAAAAACGGGAAGCAGGGGAACTGCTAGTCTGATTGTATCAGAAGTTCCAAATTTTATCAACACCTCTGACGAGACCTCATTTATTAACACCTTGTTTTACATTTTCTTAAATGTAAAAACAGTTATTTAATATATGAAGTTATAAAGTGTCGTGTATCTACAAACAAAAGCAAAATGTTAACATATCATGTTACATTTTCAGTTTGTGCATGGAATAAAAATAGAAATGCAGTAAAGGGCATCAGCATCAGTCACTATATTGCACAATAAGTAGAAGGCCTGCTTTGCCCCCTCAGATATGCACGTACATAATGGCAGTGACAGTGACTTCCTGTCAGTAGTTGCTCTTGGAAGAACAAAGCCATTTTCAACCAGTTCTCACTAAAAGCCCCACAATCGTTGCTTTCCACATTACTTTAATTCTAAAAACACTAATTGACCTTTTTTTTGTAGTGCTGGAGCTCCTACTCTGTGAAGCCCTGGGGAGAAATCATGATTCCTGACCCTTAATGACCCGTCTAATTTAACACGCAAGCCTCCCGACTGCTCCCCTCAAACCAGTAGTGCTTTCAAAGAGTGGCAGTAACCCACCTGTTACCCTCTATTGTCGTGAAAAAGTGAAAGGGTACAATTTTGCAGTCTATGGCTTTGCTCACTCTGGGACCTTTAAATATGCCGTTAAACCCCCCCTTACATCTAGTACTTGTACACCTCCATCTGACTTACAAAATATAGCTTTTGCAACAGTCTTGCACAGAGAATAAGGTCATAAAATTTCATCTTAACGGCAAAATGAATAGCCTGAAACAAATTTTCACAGAACATCTACGGCAAACACTTTCATTGGCTTCTTAAAAAGGAATTTAAACTGAATTCTAGAGAGTCACAAAAGGTCATGACACCAATTTCAATCATACATAATAGGCCTGCACCATTTGTTAAATCACTGCAATACAAAAATAATTATATGCATTTTGTACTGTAGGATTGGATATTGCCAAAATAACTAATTGTCATGCTGTGTTACTGTCTGCTCTGTTTTGTCTTCCATAGTTCCTAAGGGCAATTTCTTGCTCTTCACTATTTCACTATGACACCAGCTGGTTTCCTACTCTGCTGCCTGCCGTTGGGCTCTAGGTAGCTGCATTTATGACCTCCCTCCTAATGATACTCTGTGATTTAGTCATCACTTTTCCATACACAAGCCTTATGTTTATGTGTTAGCCAGCAGGGGTTTGTATCTCACAGACTTTCTGCCAAAAAAACATAAAATGTTTCCCTTGGGAGGAAATATTCACTGAATGGCCACTGCCTTGGCCTGCCACAGAAGTGGATTTTAATGTCGGAGTCTGTCAGGCTTTCATGCTGTACCCTGCTGCTGACCAGTGGTTAAAAAACTTTTATAAAGAGAACACTTTGGGACCTAATTACTCTCTCAAAACTCTTTCTAGTGCTGAGTCAAACTATAGAGTGATAATTATGCGAGAATTTTTTCACTATGAGCAACACCTTTTACATTACATGTCATTTTTCCTTGCTTATTTAAAACACTAACTACATTAACTACTAAGGCTTTATAGGTCTCCTGTGTAGCAGCATCTAGTGGTAAAGTTGCAGACTGCAATGGACTAAATATTCCTGCGCTCACGCACAAAACAACCAAATATGTAGGAGGACCTGCAGAGGTTGTGAAACAAATAAAAAGTGAGAAAGGATCTCTTAAGAGCAAAGTGACTGATATGTCCATTCCAGGCTACTGCAGGAACATAGAGGTGCAACATGGCTGACTATAGGGCCTGCTCCCCGTGAGGATAAAAAAGGTTTATTTTAACAATTAACAATAACAGCAATTCTCATTCTCAGTTGTTTATGAACTAATAAAAAAATTGTGAACGTTATATTCCATCTCTGCCACATTCCACGCACAGATCCCCCTAAATCCTTCACACTGGACCTTTATGATCAGACTACAAATCCATCTTGATGCTGTGTTTTCGAAGCATCATACATTAAAAAAAATCTGACTTCTTTTCATTCTACAAACCAGTGACTGCCCATTATATGGATCATTTGCAGTTCTAATATCCTGTCCTGTATGTTTTGTAGATCTTTGTTTTCTTTTTAATATTTCAGGTCTTCATGTCTATAAAACGCAGGTTCAGAAAAAGTAACATGCACACATAACCATCTATAGCTGGCGATTGCTTGGCTGAATTCAGCTCTCAGTGATGAAGAGTCATTTTGCCCTCTGAATGTAATGTAATGTAGTGAACTGGAGTGCCTAAATTGAACCATTTTTTCAAGTGAAAAATACCAAGGACACTGCCTGTATCCGTACTTATATTTGAACATTTCTATGGCATTTGTCCAGGCATCGGTCAAATATGGGTTTATGATATAATGAGACTGTAAATATTTCTGTCTTTACAGTTGCTTTCAATGAGGCCCTTGAGCATGTACAGCTTCAATTATTGCACAGCCGTCCTCACATAGTTGGCTCAGCAAGGGTCTTTTATGTAAAGCTGGAGAGCTATGCTGACATGGACTGTGTATTAGCAATATGTAGACTAAGTCTATTGCGATCAGATCATGCCTTGACTCAACTGAGAGCGGCTTTATGACATCGTTTCTGTAAAGCAGATTTGTTCCATCCTCTGAGGTGCTTCATACCCCAGCAAGAGTTTTTCTTGAGTGGAGCATTTTGCCTGTCATATGTTGTCGACTTTTAGTTAGGGTTAAGGTTAGGGTTTATTGACTTAGATTTAGTTGATTTAGTCATTTTATTTGATCTTTGTATTTTTTCTTGTGTGTTTCAATTGTGTTTAAATGATTGAGAATGTGCACAGAGCATTTATTTTGAGGACTAACAGGATGCTCTCTGACATTCGTGTTTTCTGCGTGACTGGATCTGGCCTGTGTGGCTTTACACAGCATCTGTTAAAAATACACAAGGTGTGTATTTTAAGCTGGGGGAAGTGGCAAGCTTTGCCTGACACTTTGACAAATCACAAGGGGGGGTATGTCACAGCTAGAGTACGACAGTGTCTAATAGGGTTATTATAACATTTTTCCTCTCACATCAAGCTTCCAGTGGGCAAAACAATAATGTATTTCTTTAAAATTAATTATATCTTGCCGAACAGTCTGAGTTTTTTTCATGCTTCTTTAAATCTTTCTGCTTTACTTTTCCTTTTTATCAAGCAGTGTGACATTGAGAGATGTCAAACACACTAAGAGATGTGTGTCATTGAAAGTTGTCTCACTGTTGTTAAGTAATATTAAATAATACTAGAAGTAATAAATGGACATTTCTCAGATGTTTTTTTCACCTTTGACCTTTTGACTTAAGGGATCCCAGAGGGCTACTTCCCACTAAAATGGTTACTTCAAGTAGCAGTAGTCATGCATCATAGAAAACCCCTGAGGCTCAGATCACCTCACCTTGTTATGTAACTCAGAAGGAGAGTGAGAGAGAGAGTGAGCGAGAGATCAAGCAGTAGAGGTCAGCTTACTGCTGTAAGCACAAGTAATTTGGTTGAAGCTGCAGACACTCTGCTCCAAACAGAGTCAGTCTGCTAGCTGTCCCTGTTTACATCCAGTGAAGACAGTGGCTGAGCCACTTAAACGGCAAGTGCAGCTGAGAAAGAGGACAATCAAATGGACTTGCAGGCTTCAAGGAGAGATGCATGAAAAGATTGTTAAGTGTCCCTCTCTTTTTCCTGTCGCAGATGACATTGATGAGAGTGATGTTTGAGCTTGTAGCTTAATTTGCTGAGGCAACTGAGGGGATTTTTATTTTGTTCATGTAATGTGATTCATTGATGTTTTATTTGGACTCACCTGCTCTAAATACGCACTAAAAACTTAATGTTGATGTTTAATAAGGCATGGACTGTTAAATATTTTTTTATTGAGGTTGGTGGTAAAGCTGTCTGTTTAGTTTGCAACAAATATGTAGAAAAAAAAGCAACATGTGCATGTGTGTATAGGTCATGAGATGGTGTAGTACTGGTTTGGATTTTTTTTTTCATCAGGTTTGTTTGGTTTTATTTTTCAACCTTCCTTCTTGGACCTTCAGAGCATGTTCTCATATTTTGAAATGAAGAGAGGTTTTATGTTTGGTTTATTAAGTAGGAACATTTAACAAAACTGTCAGCCCTATTGCTACAGTTCAAAGACTCCTGCGTGTAATTTTTCCTGTTAACATGATTTTTGGAGGGAATGTGTTGGAGAATGTGTTCAAAGTATGTGGTGATAAAATAACAGGTTACCGCCTGGCAATATTAGTTTGACCCTCACAACAGTCAAGGTTTAATCATGTGACCCATCCCTGGTTTAGACACAACTAAGCAAAAATATGGATTTATTCATTTTAAAAACATAAGTATAAACAGCAGGGATACTTCTTGTAATAATGGATAGATTTTGATATTTCATCATGCCATTGGAAAGAAATCAGGGGAAATGAAACCCAAGGCAAAAGGTAGGAAGAAGGGCGTGAAAAACAAATATGCATGATATGCATATTTCATCAGTTGTCAGAATCAGCTCATTCACATTGTACATATCATTTATGTTGTTTATAATAGATTGGCAGTATGTTTTCTTGCCAAATATGCTCGCTGCATGTGCAGACGATAAAACAGATGCCAGCTGTTATGGATCTCTGCACTGCAGCACACTCCGTCTGAACTGTTAGGTTGGTTAACACGAGAGTCACAAGGACCTGGCCAGCTCTTCACGATGCTCCCATCTCTTGTGTCACTGATATTATTGGCCAATTACCAGATCCTTAACTTTTACTGTTTAGATCTCTGGTAGAACACTAAATTCAGTAGATATTGAAGGAAAAAACTTGAAAGTGACTAAAGGTTTGTTTTAGAGAAGTGCAATTTGGTTTAAACCATCAAAAGAAATATAGAAGAAGTCCAGAATCTTTTCTGAAGACTCCTGTCATACAGTCAATATTTGAACAGTAAATAATGATTTCTCAAACCATATGTCCTACTTACACCGAGAAAAAGGGGCTAGACAGCACAATGTAAATGAGCAAAGTAAATAGCATGAAAAATGTCAGCACTGTCCCTTTTACAGTTTCAAGCCTCACAAGCATATCATAGGTGGCTAATGTATTTTTTAGCAGAGCCATGCATGGACAATTGTACTCTCTGGATTTCGCGTTTCTTTTATTCATACACCATGCATTATTAAGTGACAGGCTAACACCCAACAACAAAAGAAAAACCATCTCAGTATTGTGCTGCAGCTCTTATCTGCTGCACACACTGATGTGTCCCAACACTGGCAAAGAAGACAATTTAGCTACCTACACTCCAATTTGATGTAATTATAGCTTGGTACTGGGCATTGCAAAATAAAAAACCTTCAATATATCATGCAAACAGGATCGAAATGGCTGAATCGAGTTGTATTCTTTTCTAACATGAAAACTCCCAGTTACCTGTTTGTTCATGAAGACGTAAATGATCGGGTTGTAGACAGCAGCTGTCTTGGAAAAGAAGGCAGGGATGGAAGCCAGCCTGGGGTCAATTTCAATGGTCGGATGAGCTGTGACAAGTATGGAGAAGGCTGCGTACGGCGTCCAGCACACCATGAACGCCACAATCATCACCACCACCATACGGGTCACCTGCCGCTCAGGCTTCCTGGCAGTGGCCAGACGGCCATGAGACACCTGGAGGAAACAGAGAACCATGACTCTCTGTACACTACTTTGTATTTAGCAGCAAGTTAATCTATTGGGATCTAAATAAAAATGCCTTATTTTTTCAAGGTTGAGAACAAATCTTTATGTCCAACTTTTCAAAAATAAGACAAACTGTTTCAAGAGTTATGGTTTGTCTCACATTATGTTGAGCCTTTTGAACAGCTCTACCATAAGACACTTACAGCTTAATTTTAGCCCTACTAATGAGTTTCTGTTTAATTAGCTCTTCAGCCACAGTCGTACTGTAACATTACTGTCTTAATTAAGTATTCATTTACTAAAATAAAACAAACACCCCACAGGATACCTTTTACTAGACAACACTTTTCTACGCAGCTTTTTGTTACAGATATAGCCCTTATTACAACTCTCCTTCCACTTAATACACTGAGGGCACATTCACAGTACTATAAGTTACCAAAACTTTGCAGCTGAGCCCTCACTGCGTGGGAGTTGCCAGTTTCACCCGGGTGGCAATCCAGTCTTGAGTGCAACCACCATGAAATTATTTTTATCTTTTACGCAATGACTCCCATCTGTAGCATTTAGAATGTACATTTGTGTCATGCATGATTGATCAAAATGGAGTAAAACAATTAAAGAATTTACAAGAATGTTGTATTCACATTTTTAACATGTTTGCTTTAAGCACACCATGGTCAAAAAGGTGAGAACATGAAGAGGCATGATGTTACTAACTCCAATTGATAGTCATATATTATATGTCAGGTGCAACGACTGGCCAAAACCAATATTTCCTGTTATAAAATGGCAAACTAGTGTAACACAGATGTAGCTCACTGTGATTACAATCGTCTCATCAGCACACTGTTAGAGGCTGATTCAATTCCACTCTTTCTTCCTCTGGTCTCTGCTGCTGACTTTAAAGCCTCTGTCTCTGTTCACATGCTAAAGACATTAAAACTGAACGTAATGTGCTCTTTTAGCACAAGCTCTAGGCATTCATATTGGTAATCTTATATAAATGGGGAAAAAATTTAATAAATGAATGATTTCCATGTTGGAGCTCATACTGACCTTCCTGAGCTTCCGCAGGAGCTTTCCATAGCAGAAAAATATGACTCCAAGAGGCAGAATGAAACAGGTGGTTAAGAAAGTGATGATGTAGCTGTGATCCATCGTGTTGGTCGAATACCTGTTCAAGGATGGAGAAGGAAAATATTTAAAATTTATGAGTCTTAAAATAGGTCTAAACCATACAAGTAAGCTGACAAAAACACTTAGAGAACAGATTTAAACATCAAGTTTTTTAAACATTTTTCACCTTTTTTTGCTTCAAATAATTATAATGGCATGTATTGTAGTGATAATTAAAAATTATTAAGACGGATCAATAGGTCGATGCATGCAGTCAAAAACCTGCCAAACCATGTATTTTATAAAACTTGTGCCCATAAATGGCAGCTGTCCGATCATTTTCACATGAGCCATCTGTGAAATGACACTTTGTTATTCAGAGGCTTTCATCTGGCCGGAGAGGAAGACAACTGTTTTGCACCTCATCTGAGCTTCAGTTAAAAGGGAAATTTCACAGCTGAGACAAATCTCTATGACACAATTAGGAACCCAGAGGCCACTAATTTAGTCTAATTATGTCATTTCCATGAGAATACCTGCCTCTGCCAAATGAAACAAGTTCCAGATTAATGTGCAAGGAACTACCTGGCACACAGAGTGCTGAGTGTGTTCTTGTGTGTTCGCCGGGGTATTTGTACGCACACGTCTTAATCCATTTTGAACCTACGACATGTGGCTGAGCACACGTTTGTGATGATTTGTAACTCATAACTTATTCCTCATTAAATTATTACCAAGTGACACATGGTGCAAAGAACTAATGCTGTGTAAAGATTTGTTCAGTTAGTTTAAATTGCTTTTTTAACCAAATAAACCAGACAAACGGGACGCACCACGGGGTGGTTAAGAAACCAAGTGAAATTGCAATGAATATGTCAGCTACTGTGCACAAAATAACTCTGAACAGGCAGAAATGAAGGGCCCTGAAAGCAGCTCATGTAAATATACCTCATATCATTTGATTTGTTTCTGTAATCCCTGCCACATGCTGAAAATTTCCCTCAACAACTTGGAGTAAAGCACCTCCTTTTTAAAGGTCTACAGATGCTGTAGATGTAGTTGCACTTGTTTACTTAATGCACTTTGTACCCAAATGAATCTGACTAAACCAATTATATCTCTGCATTTGAAATGAAATGTATCAGTTGCTAAATCTTTTTGAATTTGTGTCTGGGGGAATGTAAAAAGCAGCAGCAAGATAAAGAGCATAATATTGTCAGCTGTTCACATCCAAATATCAAGTTCTAAGAAACACTGTCCATCAACTGCGACAGCATTGGATCAGACAGAGCCTGCCTTCCCCCCATAATAGTACAACAGTTGAAGGAGCATTTTTCCAGCACTTTACTCTTAGTTTTAATACACTAACAAACAATTTTTCCCATAACACATACATACTTAGACTTGATTTAAAATTTTTAACTCAGGACACTTAACTTTTAACAAAGTATATTCACAGTGTGATATTGGTACTTATACTTAAGTTGAGGATCTGAACCCCCACCCCCCCAACAAAGATTCAGTGACTTGATAAGCCCCTCCTGTATATAAGCTCCATTTCCTTTAAATTTCAACTGAGCGCTGTCACCACCCAACCCGTCACTTTCTAATGAGATGAACTACATGAACCTGTCAAACAACTCCAAAGAATTTAACTATATACGAGAATTCACCATCAGCTTGGCGTGCCTTTGCTCACCTACATGCTGCATGACTGTCACACTGAATCCACTCATTTAAAGTTGGAGGCTCACTTTTGCTTCATATTTCAAAGTTAAGTCTTTTTTTATTGCATAAAAGGGACAGGGCTTATTTGTGCTGCAGCACACAGGAACAGGCTCAGGGACATCCAAGACTGGGACTGGCTCCCATTAGATTGGATCCAGCACTTTATAATGTTTCTTGTTCTGTTACTTTTTATTTTTTTTCCCACTGAAGTTGGCCAGAGTTCACTTGTATATATGTTTTGTTTGCAGTTTAAAACCTAATCCTAATAAAGGGAGACACAGAGCAAGAGAGAAAAAGACATCAGGTGAGTTTTGTGCACTGAACAAATTTAAGCGACTGCAATTTAAAGTAGGACATGTAGTGAGTGTAGGATGAATAGCTTTAGCTGATTATTCAAATCTAGACAGTGAACAAGATAATAAATATAGCTTTTGCTCTCGTGGAAAGCACAGGTAGGTGCACAGGTGTAATGCTGCTGGAGCGCACAGGGACTACGCCAAGCCACTTTATTCTCTCTAAAGAAAGATTATTGCCACCTTGCATAATCCATTTAAATTCTTATGCTAAGATCTAAGATCTAGATATCACCAAAGCGAACAGTTTACTGTCATGCAAGAGAGCATATGAAAACATATGGAATGTTTAAAGTTGTCATACTAAGATTTAAGACATCATGTAAGATGTGATTAATGTCAACTCATAGATTAGAGCAGACCTGTCTTTTGATTGATACGCACCCTTTTGGGAAAAAAAAAGGAATTATAAAGGTGCTGAAGTCAGATTGAAGAACTTGTGAAACCCCGCCTGTAAGCGTCAGAGATGCATTTCGTACATCCATTAACCAATTAAAAAAAAAAAAAGGTTTTCTTAACTACTTCAAGAACAATAAAAGAAAAAAATCAGTGACTTCAGGCCATGCCCAGAAAAAATGGTCATTTGTGACCCTTATTTATAAATATATAATTTGGTCTTTTCAGGGTAACAAAAGGTGTTTGGCAGAGTCAGCAGGTCCGATATGCAATGACTTCAGAACCCAACTGGTCACTAAAATTCAAGAGCCAAGATTTCTTTTGGTTGTCTAAAGATGATAACTTAATCATGAACTAAACTTAGGTTCATAAACTAAACTATTTATGAACTAGGGGGTTACTGATTGTTTTGATGTTCTTTTGTTTATATTTTCCAGCAAGTCTTTGGACTTAAGCTAGCAACCTCCAGCCATGTTTGACTGTGTGTCTGATGCAAATCCTGAGCGCTGGAGGCAGTTTGAAAACAGCAGAATACTGGCTGTAGATTGTACTTCACTCTTTAACCAAGGACACAGTCACTACTGACAATCCACTAATGCCAATTTCTCCTTTACAATCCTTCAAAACATTGCATGTAGGCATTTTAACGTTCAGAGGCCTTCCGGTGCTGCATATCTGTATGTATATATAGATGAAGAGATGTGCATAATTGAGGCTTTTAAAATACATTAGGCTGTGCATGTGTCAGTATTCTGGACCTCGAATACCTGAGCTATTTACACTCCTGCTATTAACCAAATGTTTTGTGACAGAGCTCGTGCTGCATGCAGACGGGGGTGGATCGGGTCATCTATGCGCTCTGTATCTCTGTAGGGTGATGTCTTAATTGTGCTGTCTGAACCATTCGTTCCTGTGCTTCATCTGAGCAGTGGTTCCCTTCCAGGGCTTAAGGAAAACACTCAGTCCTCTATCTGTAAGCTTTTGATCAAAGCAGTTTCTTGACTTTTTTCACCAGACACATTCACATATTGCAAACTCTTACAGCTAAAGCCATGGAGGTGAGTATACAACTTTTACAATCTTTATCTGTTTGTGGTCAAGGTGTGTTGTTAGCAAAAATAAGAAATTGAGTTATTTTTGGTAAAATTCCAGGTTAAAACACAGATGCCAGCATGAGGTTTAAGCACAGATAAGCACTCACAGTTTACACATAACAATAAAACAACCATATTTATAAAGACATATTTTTTATAGGACTGATAAAATGTGTGAAGTGCTACAGTGCTAAGTGTGAGCAAAAAATTGTATATGTGCAAGGGAACAGTTATCTTGTTAGCAAGTTAAGTATACATATTGCATATTTCAGTAGTTGCTGCTGCAATTCTTTTTTTTACATCATCCAACTCTGCAGCTGTTTGGATTGTTTAAGCCTCTCCTGCTTTTAGTGTTTTGACCAACAATTTCACTATTTAGGTTCAGTATCACTGCTCATCAACTTCATTGCCAGTCAAAGAGAAAAGCTGTTTGAGGGAAAAAAAAACCTACCTAGCAACAAAGTTAGCAACCTGCTGGAGGATATAGTTAAGCATTTAAAAAGCCAGATAACAGTATTTCCCTCAGGAGGTGAAAGACCAAAACAGAGCTAAAAGAAGAGTACTAGATGTACAATCATAAGGTGGTTAGAAAAAATGGCTCCAAAGGAACCAACTCTGCTTAATTATGAGGTACCAAGCAGAAAATAAAGAACTAATCAAAGCAATGATTGGTGGTACAACAAAAAAAAAAAAAACACTCCAAGCAAAAGACCTTGTCCTTTATTGGCAAGTCCAAACAATCCAAAAGCAAGTGCAACTGTTATTCAAAATTAAGGAGTCCAGAGTTCAACAAGAGACACTTTCCTTTTAGAGACTCCGCCACAAGCATTAAAAGATTAAAACTCCAGAGGCCGCTGGTGAGATTTTGCCATGATGCCACAGCATTTTAAAAAAGTTGGAGGAAACAAAAGCAGGACACTAAACACTCTGTGATCATTCAACTAAATTGTGCCCTTAATACATGTGCAGAAATGTAGTTGCTCAATGAATTAACCAGCAAGACGCAAATCACCCCAAAGAGAGGAAGAGGGACAGGGACAGGGCCTATAGACTATAAAGGTCACCTATAACTTTTAAAAATGAAGCACATTGAGGATACAGACATTTCATCCATGACAGGTACACAATAAAGACATGTTAATGTGAATTCAGCTCACATTGATCTATTCATATGAATCAAATGTCTGTTAGTAGATAATCACATATGTAGTTGGTTCTCCTCCTCTTCCTGGGAAGTACATTACGTTTTAACATTATTGAATTATTATTTAGCCAAACCCTCAAAATCTAGGCCAAACTCTAGTTTCTAGATCCATTTAAAATCAAGAGCTATAACCAAATCTCACATCCCTTTATGTGCATTTCCCATAAGTGTTACTGTACAGTGACAGTAATTGCAGTTGCCATGTGGACTTTCCCCAGACGTCTGTCTGGTCCTGGATGTTTGTTACTTGGTTTGAATAGGACACTTAAAAACTTCTCTAAAACAGCTCAGTGTTTTTGTGTTATGAGTCAATATCACAAGGATCTAATATGGGAATAATGAATGTGATAAAACAACCATATCAAAACAAAGCACATCACCTTTCTCAACACAAATTACAACAGAACTGCTGCAGAACTAATCAATAATACAGGTAAAATAGATAAATATGAATGTGCTTCACTGCATTTTGATGTAAGTGCTGCTCCTAAATTTTGTGCTACAACTGTTAGTGAGGTGCATCAGTGAAACGGAAAAGGAAAAGTGGCTGCGAGTAGTGCTAGTTAACATGGATGCTCTTGCTTGAGCAAGTCCCATAACTGTTGGTTCTTGGTTGAAGCTGAAAACACATGAATAACAATATTGTTCTTGATGTTCATGCACAAAGGGTTTCATTTAGAGCGATTTTTATTTTCCATAAAAAAGCACAACCTTTTCCATCCATCTCTCTCCAGTTCCCCATGCTACTGTGGTGAAATACTCAAACTGCTGATAACCCAGCATCTCCTTCTGTGATAGAATAAGATGGCCAGGATTTGTGCCATTGAGCACAACGCTGTGCCTGTCCATGACTGCTGTATTCTGTGTAGATGTTGGGCTACTGCAAAGAGAGACTTCTACATTTCAATATGCTAGCCAGAGCACTTTGTCTTTAGCTCGACTCACACTGCTTTCTCTCAGGGCTGAACATTAGATGCTGGGCCGTTGCTACTCCTAAATTTAACCGGGACGAGGAGAGAATGTGTCTGTTATGTAATCCCTGGTCTGTTCTATACAAATAAACCAGTGAAGAACCATAGTGACACAAATCAGTAATAATTCATAAAGACCCTCTCGTGTTCAGGAGCCATGACATAGTTTTGATGGTCTTATGCAAAGCCCTTCCAATAAAGTAATACTGACACTGACAAACAACCTACTCCTTAACATCAGCACAACTGAGGAACTGGAAGTCCATTTTTAAAAAAGTTAGGCAAAAACACACACATTTCTGTCTACATCAGTGAATTAGCTGTGTGCACATCAACTGAAGTTAAGTAAAATAACAGTTTTAGGTTCCTGGGAATAAGCAACACAGAGACCCATCGTGGATTGTTCAAATATCCACCATTGACTGTATAAAACACTGGACAAACCCACGCCCTAATTTATGCAAAAATGGCCGAATTTTAAGCTTAAATATAAAATAAACAAATCAGTTAGAAAAAAATTCACCTCCTTCAGAGTTTTCATGAGATGGTAGAGAAGCTGTAGACAAAAAAACGTTTTTTGAACCAGGCTGTAAATATGTTAATTTCTGCTCTAAAGTTGGCCATCTTAACATGGGCTCCAATTAGAATTTGCTCCCTTTTGGAGCCAGCCTCAAGCGGTCAGTCGAGGAATTGCAAGTTTTTATACTTTCTGGATGGCTTCAATGTGGAAGTGAGAAGGTTGCCCCTTATCCACACAGGCAAGAAGGCTCGGCAACAGCTGTACTTCTAAAGAAAACCTAGGGATTCCTGCACCAAGTCTTCATAACCTTTACAATAGATACAAAATAAAAGCATCTGATTGAAAACATGACAAACTGGCATGGTGAAACATGGGGCCCTGGAGCGAAGTATTCCTCCACCTTGATTTAAACCATATAGAGCATTTTTGGCATCCATCTACCAAGTATCAGTGATACCGATGAGATGAGCTGTCTGCTCAGGACCACCCACCCCATCCACCCTGCCTGCTGCAGTCTGGCAAGCAATACAGGAGTATCAACTTATTATTTTCTTTAGGGCTACATACTTTGATCTATTTTTTGTTTACTTTATTGCCTTATTCTTTGTGTTTTTATACATTTTCTATGTATACAGGGGATTGGGCTACAGTTGTATTTCATTGTGCAATCCTGTATTGTCTAATTACAACAAAAGTGAAGCTTGAAGCTTACGATTTTGTGTGCAAGTTGCCAAGAAAATCAACCACAGCAGGCTTAAAGATTAGTATTAGAAAAGTTAAAAAAAGCAGGTCTTGATTAAAGAATATATTTTTGCATCTTAAAATGTAAAAGGAAACTTTGTGAATGAGCATCAGCATGGCAGAAACTAACATACACATTCTAAGGAATTTCAACAAAAAATGTCCACAGTGAGGGTTAATGAGAAAAAGCTTTTTGTGACATACAAGAATTAATCCTTTACCATCAGTGTTTAAGGATTAATTAGTTCTTTCGGGGCTAAAAAGATTTTTAAAAATTGCTCATTTCTCACCAGTCAGGCTCACAGGTGGTCCCGATCCTGCTTACAGTGTATCTGTTCCAGCCTAGCACCGGAGGAAACGTCCAGATGAGGGAGAAGGTCCAGACGAACAGCAGACCCAGGATGGCATGCTTGGCTTGCAGTCGGATGTTCCCCAGAGGCCGACAGATCACAAAGAATCGTTCAAAGGACAGAACAGCGAGGGACCACAGGGCCACGATCCCTGGGGCAAACAGCAGGAGGTCAGTGTGTAAGGAGCTCAGTGGGATGACAGCTATCAGAAACACACACCAACAAGTCCTGGGGTTTGCTTTTAATAACTCTAAAAATCACAGCTCGGTGTTTTTCACTTGTTGTCTGACATTGTAATGAACCTACTGAAACTTTTTTTTCTGAACAGTTTCAATATTTAAGCACATAATGTGTGCATTTGCATCTCTTTTGGACTGTTTCCCTCTCTCATCGGAGTGTGATGTCTGAGTATTTTATTTAAGTATCTGCTATTGGATCTTATTTAACTTAAATCTCATAGTTTAGACGTCAACCCATAGTATAGCCACATCTCTTATTTTCTGGCAAAATATCCACATTCAGTGCTGTGCAGGAAAAAAAGTGGTGACACTGTTGCTAGAAATAGTTTAATGATCGAGGGTAGGTGCATTAGGCTGCCTCCTAATGGGCTAAAAAAAGTCAACTTTAATTATGGTAATAAGTCACTCTCACAGACCAGTTAATTAACTATCTATTCACAGCCAGGTACTCCTACTGCCTGCCTACTAGGCTCACTGGAGAGAACAAGAGAGAGAGGTGGAAACCTGGGTGTTCAATTATGTCACACACATTTAAAGAAGAGCCTCTACAAAGGTTCACTATAAAAGTAACATCAATAGTTCACTGCTGTTTTATATCTTTTTAAGTGGGATAAAATTGACAACTAAAGGGTGTGTTTTTCTCAAACAGGTTCATGTTGTATTAAAGTATTGATGTGTAGAGAAGGTGGACATAAGTAAGAAAACTAAAATGAACCAGAAACAGGAAAAATTCTCACTGTGAGCAGAATATTAAGCATTCATTCTACTCAACTGGAAGAGCTATCTCAGCTTAATTACTTTCTAATTTACTCACATACCTCTACACACTCGCACACACACACAAGTAATACCAACGCTGCACATCTGTCAATCACTGAAACTGCTGTTAAGACTAAAAGTGGAGTGGTTTTCCTCCACAAAAGTCCCTTGTAGATGTTTGCTTCACTTTAGTAGGCCATTGGTTATATATCAACATGGCTTACTCAGTCAGAATTTAGTGGGTCAAATGCTTTCTTTAAGCTCTGTGCCAGCTTCTCATCCGCCTGACAGAACATGTTTTTGAGTTGCCATGTTTGCCACGGAATTTTTGTTTTCATTTGCTGCTAAATCATAAATAAATGTACACTTTTTTTGTGAAAATCCAATACATCTTAACACCAAATACACCTAGATCCACTATGGACTAATACTCATAAATAAGGATACCGTTACAGCATGCCGTAGTGTACTTAGAACACATAAATGTCTTTGGAATTTTGCTGTTCTTAATATCACTAGGATACAATGGGATAGGCTGTAATAGGCTAGGATAGAATACAATGAACTCTATTAGTCCCCTAGGGGGAAACTCTTCTGCCAACATAGACAAAAATATATACAATGCATCGACCAAGCCTTAGACACAATATACACAATGCAACATCAACACAATCAATCAGTTATTGAAGGGAAGAGCATAGTACCATTGCAACAACAAAATCAAAATCAATTGAAAGCAAGTAAACTATGTAAAGTCTATTTGTCCTGGCTATATGACTACAGCATACACACCACATAATATAGATCAAGTGAAGATCTCTATATATGGGATATTCCAACTCTTAATACTGACCAAATCTTTCTCTTAATAAGTAACAATAATTTTCTCATATTAGACTGATTATTTTAGCATTCAAATCTCATATAAATATTTGAATATTTTTAGATGACGATAAATTTGGCAGTGATGTGTTATTCCTTTTTAAGTTGTCCAAGTTGCTAAAATGGGATCCCATAAACCTTGTTACCAAATCCAATAAGGAGCCTTTACCTTGAATCAAGTATTCTTTTTTCTCTGGATTTCTCCGTCTGCAGGCTACTCACCAGATTCTTGGTATCCCACTTTAGTAACCTCTGTATTTCTGCCTTCAACGAAGCTTCAGTAAAGAACAAGAAACCAATTCAGTGACTTTGATATATGTAATTGCTGGTCACGGTGTCGGTAACCTACTTAAGGCAAGTCATGCACTGCAGTATGTGAGAGGGCTCCTGAGCGTGGCTTTGAATCCCGCCTAAAGACTCACAGTGGGGTTTTCTTACTAATCCTACAGTGTGTTTTTATGCTCACATGGCAGACACACATCATGTAGGTACAGTTATCAGAAATTCCGCCCCATGTGTTGAGTTTAAAATGCTGAATTACACTGAGTCAGACTGTAGCTTTTTCAGCTATCGCCTGACTCAATGAAGTTACCTGCTTCAGTTGCCATGACCATTTAGATTCAGATTTTATGAGCACAAAGTCATGTCCATCATACCAGTTCCTGCACGCTAGATTCAGTTTGTCTTTTGTTCTATAATGTAGATTACTCTTGCAGAGCTGCGTCAAAGGGGGAGAGATTTAAAAAGTAAAGTTTACAAGCTGGAGCACAATTTTTGGAGCCAAAGTAACTAAAAAGTTTTCTTTTCTATAGAGTCCTATGTAGTTAGCACAGTGTTTTTTCTCTATACTACACTATACTACACTATGCAAATACTATTTTGCCTATTTTACACAAACAAAAGGAAATAAACTGTCAAAAAAAACTAAGGAAAGTTGTTCTCTGTAAACTTTTTCTCTATGGCAAGAGCTGCAGAGGAACTGATTCATGCTCTGATTTATGAGCAGATGTTAAACTCAGTGCTGATGGATGAGGATGTGCCACATGGAGCTGTTTTACAGGCTTCACACAATTTGGCTTTATAAATTTACAAACAGATCCACAAATGCAGTTATGGACGTTGTCCTGCAAATTACCTGCAATTACAGTAGGAGAAAAAAGTAAACAGGTAAACAGGTAAACCTACCGAAAAAAGTAACAGCAAACCCCTCCAACACGCAAGCCCACCTCCCAAGGAAGAAATAACCCCTGGCGTTTGTGAGGAAACTTATTACTCCACCGGTGAGGGAGACCAGAAAGTCAGCGATGGCCAGATTAACTATTATATAGTTCAGAGGCTGTCTGAGTTGTTTGAACTTAAAAGTGACGAACATGACGAGGAAATTTTCGCTCAGAGACAGCGAGGTGACGACAAACATGAGCACGGCCAGGATGGTGAAGTTCCACGGCGCGATGTTCTTGATGGGTCCACTGAACGGATCATCAGTGGGGGAGAGTTCAGCTGCCACAGTGTATGAAACAGCGTTCACTGACAGACTTAAAGTATCCATTGTCCATGCTCAGAGTGTGGGCTGCTTGCTGGCTGACCCTAACAGAGAGAAAATCCTGCTATTAAGTCTTTCTACAACTTCACGTGGTCTCGCTTCTGAACCTCCACCTTTTCTACTCTGCAATAAACCGGCTGCACGCGCCGTGGAGCATCCCGTGCGCCCTTGAACTCCGCTTTGACAAAGTTCAGCCGCTGGAGTCCTCGCAGGCTGACGCGCATGGTTGAAACAGAGAATTCCAACAGAAGTGAGTTGAGCGTTTCTTTGTTTGTTTGTTTTTTTTGAAAGCGCGGGTTTACATGTGAGAGCGGAAAAAAAAGTGGCGGAGCACGCGTTGCACGGTGTGGGCAGAGTGAGGCGACGACTTGAAAAGCTCTGGCAGCAGCTGCATGAATGACCGATCAGAGGCTTCTTGGTAGCTCTTATATAGGCGGCTCCGGCATCACTGCTGCCCTCCAGGAGAGGCGACAGGATGCGTCCTCTTTCTGAGCGCTTTTTTTTGCGCGCTACGGAAACCGAGGAGCTGAACCATCAATTACAAAGTCCTTGGATTAGATTCATCTACTCACTACAAACAATCATGATGAATACTCCACGCGAGTCTGTTTATTGCGCCTTCCGGAATTACTCACAGCCTTTTTCACAGAGCAAACCCAAGCAGGCTGATTGCAGACATTGTTTTAATAATCAACATTGAGTACAGTGTTAATTTTGCCCACATTACTTTGAGAAGCTTATGTAAGGCAACTCTGAGTATCATGACACACACAATTAACCTGCACGATTCAAGCAATTAACTTCTATTCGTGTGCTTTGTGCGTCTTTTCACTGTAGTTATGACATGCAAGTCTGGAAATGCCCTCTCTGCCTGCTGCATGATTATTACAATTAATTTCATTTCCTGGTGCAGCGAAATAATGGTTAAGAGGTCAAGGCACACAACAGGCTGTGTGACACTTACACTTCACCTCACAACCACACAGACACACACCACCATAATCATGAGATCATGGACACTAATGAGAATTAAAAGGGGACTCCTCACTGTACACATATATATCAATGTGTGTGTGTGTGTGTCTTTATATATATATATATATATATATATATATATATATATCTGTGTCACAGAGAGCATATCTTATACAGTTTACTTCACACCTTGCAGCCAAACAACACAAACTCAACCTTCATATATTTGTGCAATAAGCAGAAATTCTAAAACAAAGATGAAAATTGTTTGTGGATCTAATGAAACCGAAGTATAAGAGACCAAAGCGCAATGTGGACATATAGGTAGAGTAGTTCAACAGTACATTTAAACAAATACACTCAAAAACATGTATATATAAGGTGCCATATGGTGGCTGCTCACTGTTTCTTAAGGATGAGTTAAATACAGAGAGCCAATCTCACTTTCTTACATTCCGTGTGACTGTGTAACAAATATAAGAATTCTTCATATTTTTATTTCTCCTTTAAGATAAGAGGTTTATGCTGCCATAACAAGGAAAGGTTATGGAAAATACTGTGGATGCATTTTAAATGCTAAGTGTCAATCCACACAAGTCCCTTCACACCTCTCTCCATGTTAATTTAATGGCAGAATGCTGTGTGTCTATGCTTTAATCTACACACGCATTATAAAAGAAACCATGCTCCCTCTTTGTGAACAAAGCATAAGCATTATATGCATGTAAAGTCTCTACTTTACTTATTTGAAACCACAGCACAATACTGTCTCACTTGCACATTTTAGTCTAGGAAAATTGAGGAGAATTTCTTATTTTGACAGATGCCAGCATTGCTCTAACCTTCCTATCAAACTTTTTAGCTGCTGTTGCCTAAAGCATTGTCTTTTGAGACAGAAAGGAAAATATCTACCACCGGAATGTGCATATTACACTGAGTGACTTTGTCAATAATGCCACTGGTCTGCCACGAGGTTATGACCCTGAAACCTTATTAGTAGCTCAAAGGTTAAAGAAAACAACTCCCAGGCCAGCTCAACATTACAATGCTGCAGGGATCATTTCCCAAAGAATGGTGCATGGTTCAGTTGCTACTGACATAAGGCTGGTTTTGACCAGATGTATTTTAGTAATCATACTTTGCACCTTAAAGCACAACATCAAAATTCAAAAGGACAGACCTTTTCAAAAAGATCAGTAGTTAAAAATCTGTTCCAAATTTTACAAGCAGTCATTTATATTTTAGCTTTCGTTTCATGTTAACTTAGAGCCACGACTTGAAGGTCAAGTCCATGTTTGAACAGAACTTTTCCTCAGAGGTGAATCACCTTCCTGCTGTCTCCATCCCTGCCCAGTCTTTGATCTAGTTCCCTCTTGTGGAAGCCAGCTTGTCACACCTCAGTGACCATCACGTAAATGAGGATTTATTGCCTGTGCTGTCTGTCCAGACCCCTGTATGACTGCTTTTTGTTTGGCAGGTGTTTTCAAGTGTCATTGCCAAGTTCAGCCTTGTGCTTTGCTCAAGAAAAGTCAAAAGAGCAAATCCAATTAGTTTTGGTCCAAACTTAAATTTTTGCTGAAATACTTTCCATGATTTTCTTCAAAAATGGCAACATTGTCTCTGCAACAGCTTTGATTTGTATTAAACTTGACTAAATGGTTCTGCATAAACACTCAGATTTCATGATAACTCCCCAAGGTGCAGTGATTTAAGCCCCAAACAGATATGAATGCTGACAGAATCAAAGAAATCACCACAGGTTACAATGTGCATGCACCACTGCAGCACTGACGCTTCTAGTCTTATTCAGTGGACAGACACACCATCTGATTTCATCCCACCTCTCTATTACATGTTTTCCAGGCTTCCACCAAGGCAGTGACCTGTGGAATTGACTAGTCCAGCTCTTTCAGCGAAGGACTCAGATTGAATGTGGATACAAGCCCATGGGGAAGCTTTGAGAGGCGCCAGCAACTAAAAGACAGTCCAACAGATGGTTAGTGGTCTTTCCTTTAGCACTCTATTAGAGTGTAGAAGAGGCATAAAAATGAGCAACCCTTATACGTTTGGTGATGGTGTACTGATCCAATGAAAAACTGTATCTAAATTTAAAAAAAAGGACCTTCAGTTAACTTGTTACCTGAAACAGTGCTACATTAGTCCAACACATTGGTAAGTCTTCATGCTAAAAGCCTTTTCTTTTGAAATTACTCAAGAAAAGCCATGTGAAAACAAACAACAAAGCATAAATCTAACCTTTGTCCAAGCAGCTTGTCCACATATGTAAGCTATGCAGCAAAACAGGGTTAAGTTAGATTAAACAGTCGGATCTTACATTCTTCCTAATCATGCTTATGATAACAGGATTAATTAGCTCTATGCTGCAATGCAAGAACAGAGCTTTTTCTTTAGATTTATGTTCTTTACATGAATCATGGTAGGAATGCTGATTACAGCTGTGTTTGTGTGGGACATGCAGCTTCTGCCTCTGTCTTTTAGCTCAATATCATATATGTTGCCATCAAGTGCATATTTAATACTGAGTTTTTATCTTAAAATGAGTCTTAAAAATAAAATGTAGATGTCATGTATGTAGACATGAAAATCCAACTCCAAGAACTTACGGCTGCTTCATTTGCCAAAATAAAGGTAAAATTGACAGACATCAGTTAGAAATGAGAAGTCTGCTTCTGACTGCCTCTATGTGAATTAAAGAACACAAAAGGCAAAAGAAATTACTAAGGATTTCAGTGGTGATTCTGGCACTGCCATCATTATATTTACATATGAGCCATGTAAAAATGGAAAACCTGCCAGGTTTCCAGAGAAAACAGCTTGTTTTTAAGCTGTGTTGTCTTAATCGTAATACAATATATAATAAAGAAAAATATACTACCTTTATATTCTTCTTTAGGTGCCCCAACACACTGAGCAACTTCATATCCTTGGATGCCCTCCTGCTCTCTTTTCCTGGGGTTTTCACACCTAGACAATATGTCAGACATTTCCACTCTGATCTTCAGATTGGTTTATGAAGTTTACCTGTCAACCTGCTGGACAGAGGACAAAGTTGACCTCACAGGGAGAAGCTGAGTGGTTTTCAAACTTTAAGGTTTTAAATTTTTCGGGCAAATCCCTATTTTAAACTGTATATGCTGACTGCACAGAGTGTAACAAAAAAAAAATCATGTACACCTTTAACATAAACTGGTGTTACAAGAGAAGATTGTACAGTGAAAATAGTGGACCACACATACTTCAGACCAGCCATACAAAGAGTTTTTAAGAGATAGTTGTTAGTAAAATGAGGTGCGTGTGAAGAAGTGAAAGATATAACTTTAGAATAGATCCAAAACATTGTTTAGGTATTAAGCCAATATCTATGATTTTCTGTTTGGAGTGAACACACTGCTTAGTAAAATGATACTCAGAGGAGCAGTTATAAACTCACTTGTAAATTAAGCTTAAGCGATAAAGTTTATCATTCTTTTAATTTACATTGGACCCATTACAAGATTTTCCAGTTAATGATCCTTTTTATTGATTTTGAATTGTGAAAGTGCTTTGTAAAGTTTGTTTCTATATGCAAAGGAATTATTTAGAACATTTCTACATCCATTCATAGATACTTATGGGAGTATTAATAAAGTAAATGCAAATGCACAGTGAGACTGTACAATTAAACTAAAATTAAGTGTACATATAGGGTTTATTGTTCTGATCAAAACAATGCGAATGCATATTTCTGTCTTTGTCTAAACAGTATTAGTCATCAGTCTGCACAGATCGTCATGCATCTGGCTCCAGGACAGGAGAGACGAGACGAGAACAGCAGGAGAGAGCAGAGGAGATGATGAGTGCGACAGACAGATGAGACACCAAAAGAGCAACTAAAAGAGAGCAGAGGGTGGAGAAGGGAAGAGTGTCAGACAGGTGAAACAAGGAGTTAACACAGTTTGTCACGGTTCAAATTTCTCATACCTTAAAAATGAGCCCTGTGAAAATTTACTAAAACAGGATTGGTCAATTTTTCAAAAACTGACAAAAGATATGGCAGTACACAGGACTGCTTCATTAGCATCAGGGGGTCTTGACATCTTTTTCTAAGGCCAAGTCACCATATTTTTTAGCACTAGCTTCTTCTTTTAATTGTTCCCAATGAGTGTATGTAGCAGCATGCAGTCGCCTGGAGTGAAAGCGCTGCACCCTCCGTCTTTCTTTCACAACACTCTGATTTTCTTGTGCAGCTGCTTCGAGCACTTCCAGTCGAATATCTGTGAAGTGTTCAGAAAGGCACTGGTGTCATGGCTGTCGCTCCTTTTCAGACAACTAGTCATGGGATGGGACTCGTCACCCTGGTAACCAAGAAACTAGGGAACCGTGTTCTGGATGTGTCAGTCTGTCTGTCCTGAGGCCCATGATATGTCAAACCAAAACGTCAGAACAACAAAGCGTGTTTTTGTAAGCAGATGTGATTTGATTTGATTTTATTACACTATGCGTTGCAAACTTGTTGTTAGCTGTGCAGTCAACCCTCTGTTAATGTAGCAATAAGCTAGCTACCTAGCTAACGTCATCCAAAACCTAATTGCACTGTTTTTTTAACTAACTGCATCGCTCCATCCCAGCACCTCTACCAGGTTTTAACTCCTGTTGTTAACAATAATATTAACAATAATATTAATATTAATTAATAAGAAGTCAGATTGAATTCATTTGTTTATCTTGATTTACTGTTTTAAAAGCTAGCCAACATACATGACTGTATCCTTCTGTTATACCACAGTGTGTCACATCTTACACTAAATTTATTTCACTCTTAAATAACTTGTAAATTGTATGATTATTGGGTAAAAAGTCTAAAAATATCTGGGCTGGGCCAAGCCCTCCAGATCCTAACAAGGCTTCTGATCCACACTGGCCTTGTTTATTTCACTTCCAATGCACCAGATAACCTGCAGCGTGCAGAAACAACCCTCAGCTCTGGAGCTGTTGCGTCGTTGTGTGCGAGCAGCGTTCCAATAACACCCTTCGCCTTTTTGTGGGTGAGTTTTTGACATGTTAAAAGAAATGTGTTTAAAATACAACACAGGTTGAAGACCTGGCAGTTTAGAGTATATCTATAGCCCTCTAAATCTACTGTTGGACACATTATCCAGTCTCATCCTTGGATCTGAACTGATGTATCAGACCACAAAGACACACCAGACATTTTATACAAAAACATACACCTAGCTTTTGATAATTGTGTATTCAAGGAGCGTAGTCGGTTTATTTAAAGTTCTCTCACAAACCTGTCTGCTTATCAAAAGTTGAATAAAAAATAAAAAAGGGATTCTGTGTACTGAGCTTTTCAAAGCACAGTGTTATACGCAGTAACTACCAAACAAACAAACATTTCAGCCTCCACTCCGAACGGAATTCCAATATCATCCACATCAGACATTTGAGATCACAAACCCGCTTTGAAAATCTTTGGTAGCAGACTGCTATTGTGTATGTGACGCTGGAGCAAGGAGTGTGTCTACGACGCTGATAGTCGAGGTTCTGAAACCAGCATTTTAACATCAAATACAGCCACGAGCAACAGTGTCGGGGTTCATGCCAGTAATTACAACCACTGGGAGAATAAATGTTTTACAATGACCTTACTGTATCTTAACAAGAACCTCATCTAAAAAGAATGTGGTTGTATAACTACATCCACACACAGAGCAAGAATGTGTGTCACAGTCTCTTGTTCTTCTGGGTTTAGCTAAAATGACATACGAATTTCTTTAAATTATCTACAGGCTAATTAGTAGACGGATCATTATCAAAACATGCTCGCATTCTTGTGCATTTCCGCTTGTGCGTTTAATGACGGGTCGTGTAGTGGGAAAGGATCGTATCAAAAAGCAGCTCTGCCATTGTGACACGTATTAGCATTTCTCACCTTTGTTATTGAGAACAGGTGAAATGGTGTATTTTGCGATGAGGTGTTAACAAAAGGGCATTACCACATGAATGCAAAAAATGTGAAGGACGTCCATGTATAGACTAGAAATAATATAGACTGACTGGAAACATAAGCTAAAGAAGCAACACTCAGTGCAAAGCTGCCATGGGAGGGCAAGGTCTCTCTTGTTTCCTGTGTCCTTGTGATGGAAACAGGAAATCAATTGAAATATCTCAGCTTCAGATTTTAAAACATTTGGGTGCTAATTGGCAGTGAAAATCTGTTGTTACCAAGCATTACAAATCTTTAAGTACCAGAAAACACAAGGATGTGCTGTTTCTCTCCATCTATAGAGGAGCTGTGTGTAAAAAAAGGTCACCATATGACATTTTAGGTGCTAAAAATAATCAGACATAAAAGGATTTTAGACATGCAAGTATTAGGCTACTGATAGTTTTCATTTTTATTAAAGGCAACAAACTCGATGACAAGATCAGAAGCAGTGAGTTCATTCTACTAATTAGAGCTCAGACTGAAAAAATACTGAGTACAGGTAATGTACTCTTTACTACTACAAGCATCATCAAAATTATATGTGTTAGTATCCATATAAACTTCAAGCTTCCCATATGACAGCTGTTTGCACTGGTAGACGCTGTTTAACAAGATAGTTTCTCCACTCGTTCCTCAGAGGCTCCAGACTAGTTTAAAACATATAATACAGATTGTTCTTAATAATAAAATCATTAATTAATAATGACTCACCAGCACAGAGACCTGATATTTCATAAGGCTAAATTGACTGTCATAAAGCCATTGTCTGGCATGTCTGTGACAAGGACACAACTGGAGACAACAGATTAGATATACAGCTGTGTGCTGTTATTAGTGCACTTTGTACCTCCTGATGCTCCTCAGAACAGGGGCTGAATATGGACAAATGTAAGCTCACAGAGTCAGGTACCAGATGGCCAAGCCACCAGCTGTTTGAGATCACCAGTATGCTTAAGGAAGAGACCTGGGGTCTGTATCAATTCTCATAGACACCTGAGTGATGATGTCTGTGCTTATTGGTGCTCAATAGTTCATCAATGTCACTGAGCTTCATCATTGCAGCTTTAACTAACTCTTTGATTGGTGAGTGTGATGAAGAGGAGGGGGGTCTTGGGTTCCTGCTGGTTGTGGTGGATGGGGAGACTTATATTTGGTTTTTGTTCTGCAGCCTGAATTTCTTTCCAGCTGATGCCATCGAGACACACGCTCAACAAATCAGGAAGTCAGTCCACAGCCCTGCCTCGGCACTCGACACACATCCTTTTTCCTTTCTCATCCCTTCCAGTCAATAGGTTCATGCAAGCAGACATCAATAAATTAACAGGCGTGATACTTGTCAGCATCCGGCACGCTACGGAAGGACAGCGAGGATAGATGGGGTTGCTCGCTTTTTGAGATGGTAGGTAATTTGAAATGCAACATTTCTGTTCCACTGGTATGTGAGATTGTGATTTATTCTGACTCGACTGACGAAAAACCTGTAACCTAGTCCTGCTTCCTGCATGCTTCAATATAATGTGACCTGCTCTTTCCGGGTGAGAGTAACTTGCCTACTGTATCAGGGGTTTGTGTTCAGATAACTTATTTCTCACAACAAGCTCTTCACACTATGTGGTGCAGGGTGAAACAAAACTCTGTTAAAGCTCTCCTTTCATTACCTTACATTAATTACATCAATTTGTGATAACTTCCCTCTCAAATATCGTTAAAAATGTAAAAAAAATAATAAAGGAAAAGTATTTTTTCAAGGGTAAAACTATTCAGGACTCTATTATCAGACAGTGGATATTTGCATTTTGTGTTGTTAAATTTATACGGTTAATTTATATTGTTAAATGTCTTTGAAAATAAATGAAATGATAAACCTTTTCCTGCTGTTCAAAAGCCTCTGTAAGACTGTAAGTTTGCCTTTTTTTCTGAAATGAGCAGCAGCAGCCCAGAGTAGCTTCACAAACAGAAAACTAACATGCCCCATTACTGCAGACTGATAAATCAGAAAAGTATTTCTTTTTTTCCATCCAAAAAGAAGTTGTGAGTCTCTGTATACATCACATTGTGTTTAGAGAAAAGGATCACAAAAACATTCTTTTTCTAGCCAAAGGAAAACTGCAAAATGTACCCTTATAGAAAAACCAAAGACAAACAAATTACATCATTGAAAAATAAAAAAAAACAAAAGACCAAAAACACAAGCCTCCAAAGAATCACAGAGGCAGTTGCATTTCTGGAAAAGAGATCAGAAAGAGTTAGATTCATGTTTACTTGAGGCACAAGTGCATAACCTTCTCAGCTAAATCTGTACTCAGGCCTGAGACAGACAGTCCAGAGCTTCACGACTTGCAGAAGCCACAGAGGCTTTACTCAGGTGCAGATATACAGTTTACTTCAAAATAAATGAGAGATTCATTAACTAACTTAACTCTCAGTGATGAGAGCTCTGCTTTAAGCAAGACTCTTTTCTGGTTGTGTACATGAGAAGCTAAGTTTATAATTTTGAGCCAGCCTTTTTTTTAATGTTGCTGAGGTCCTTTGAACTATCTTGGTCTTGGTAACACCTTTGTACAACCAAATGAGTGTTTGTTTAGATTTTGCTCGGATGGACTTCAGAAGATGTCTGGGAAAAAGGCTGGAGGGTCTTTCCCATGCTGAAAACAAGTTCCCATGTCTGATTTTCATGTGTTTTAAGCTGCAGACTGAAGGTATGTGTTTGAGATTCTGTCAAGCACTGCAGAATATATTTTGTTAAGTTTTATGGGCAAAATCCTGTATACTGACTAAACTGCCAGTCCCCTGAAAATCAAAGATTACTGAGTAATGCAACCTAAAAAAGGCATTCTGATTTAAAAAATGAGTCCTAGGTGTGAAATGGTTGCCTTGTGAAGGGCCTAAGAGCATGTGTGAGGGACCTCATGTAAAACATGGGTCTTGTGCTTGAAGCTCTAGAGCGGCCCAAAGATTTGTCTAAAAGAGACATTACAGTATCGCCTGCTGTGAACATGATCAGAATGTAAATTGATGTTTTTTTTCAGGCCAGACGACACAATCCACATACAGACAGGCTGCTGGAGCTGTTCTGCATGGGAGCTTCCACTGGGTAACAGTGCAAAATGACTCAAGGCAGAAACCAATCAAACCCACGAAGAACTCACTGACAGCATGCACACACAGATGGAGACTGAGAATAAAAAACATCACTTCCTGAGTGAAAAAGCAGTGAGCAGTCAGCACCTTTATTAGCGCTTTATGTGGAGAATGACTCTGTGACCCTTTTTTTGACATGAGTTTTTCTGGTGTGAGACAAAGAAACAGTAACACCATTTGCCGTTAGCAAATGCTGACTTTGAAAAAAGGGATTTTCTGAAATGAACATTATAATAACAGACACAGTTAAGTGTCAACAAGGTCTCATTGATGTCTTTGGTTGGGCATCCTTTGGAATGGTGGGATCTGGAAAAAAATGGTCAAGACACAGATACTTAAAAGAAAGTCAGCTGATCTGATAAGAAAACTAGTTCATAGAAGTTAACAGGACTAATCAGGTAGAGAGTTAATTTAATTTGAGTCTTTTTTCCACTACACACTTGATCTTAAGGTTCCCCCACCTGCCGATTCCCACTTTAACCCCCTGCATGTGACACACAGTTTCTACACTGTGGTAGCATTTATGTAAGAGGTGTGTAGTTGCTCCACCACCACATACTCCTAAAGGTTTTTGCAATGCCAGATAGACTTCTTATTCGTTCGCCTATGTTTTCCGTTACAACCAAAGAAAAAGCAGACACCAGAAGTGATGGCAGTGGGTCTGAGGGGGCACTAATAAATTCTTCCTTTTTGTGACAAAAAAGCATCAGGGCTAATACAAAACGAGGTTCAAGTTCTGAGAAGCAGCATCTGAAGATATAAACCACCTCATCACTGGTTTCTTTTGTTTTCATTCTCAATATGTGGCATTACTATATTAATAATAATTAATAATTTTACAACACGCTGAAGTCTTGCAATGCTCCACGTACTGCTTTAAGCAAGTTCTGATCATGATATAATGATTAGAAATCAACCTTTGTTCCCTTCAGGGCAGTGTTAATTTGACAGCAAATTCTGATTTAGTCTTAGTCTTTTGAATAACACACCATTTAGTTTTAGTCATCTGAAATCTTTTAGTCTTAGTCTAGTTTAAGTCGACTAAATATCATAAGAGTTTTAGTCTTAGTCTAGTCTTAAGTCTTTTAGTCTTAGTCTAGTTTTAGTCTATA
>JAQMCX010000003.1:4844197-4895460 GCA_029814765.1 Acanthurus leucopareius | reverse complement strand
CGGTTACATTAAATAGTGGTTGCTGTGATTGTTTATTGCATTGAAATGTGCCTGACACTCTGGAAACCTGCCTGTGACTTTTTTGGTGAGGTGTGCGCACTGCGCGCCTGTCAGCCAAATTACCACTACACCGGGCACACTTCGCTTGCTCCAATAGACCAGGTTGGAGCTTGCAGGCTTTCAGCGCACCTTCCGTGCAATGTTTTGGCACGAAATTGTCACTGCGCCAAGCTGAATCAGTCGACACCTCCCCCCTGGCGCGCCGCCACACCCATTTTGGCGCAGCCGGGTCTACCAAATTGCCAAATTGGCTGCACACGGTGGTGCACCAGACAAAATTACCACTGCACTGAGTGTGCCATGCTCTGCCACCCTGCGCTGCGCCACGAAATTAGAGCCCATAGTGTCACACTGACTCAACCACAAGAACCAATCTTTGTTAATTGCTCCGAACTATAAAATTTTAACTGTGGAATGAGCAAAGACACTGTCATAGTGCTGAGTCATGTCTTTGACTCAGTACTACAGTTGTGCCTCACTGTATTTGATTGGCCTGCAAGGCTTGATTCATAGGCTTACTGGAAGTTCTGCTTTATTACGCTGATAATCTGAGACAAAATAAGTGATGATATTTTGCCGCACAGCTTTTTTCAGAATTTCTATGAAGTGTTGTGTTTATCTTTGGTTTAAAAGGGCACATTGTGATATTGCTTATACTTTGTAGATAGTATAAATGTTTCCATCTTGATTTGTCAAAGTTATAACTTCAATTTAGTTAACTGTAAAAGGCTGAGCAAATAGTGTATACTCTATATTAAATTTAAGGTTCACTGAATGCAATTTTGAATTAACTTGCCGATTAGCAAGTCGTTTATTTATGAGTTAAGTGTTTTGCATGCAAACAATTGTGACAAATTCTGCATTTTATGCATTTTTAAGCATTAAATAGACATAAAGGCTAGCTGAACAATCAGTCAAAAAAGTCAGCAGTGAGACAAGAAATCCCAGTGCTCCTTTCTTTTGTAGGTCATCATTGTTCAATGAATGATTTGACATTTTGTAAAAGTTCTCTTTTTTTCTCTCCAAGAGTTGGATAAGATCAATGTACCTCTCACACCCTAATTGTGAAGCTAGAATTAGCAGGTGGCTATAGCCAGACTTGGCATAAAAGTAGCAGCATTGATTCATGCACAATCGCGTGCAAAAGTAACAAGCTGTGCTTTATCGGGGGTTCTACTGTTTATGCTAAGATAAGCTAACTGTCCACTAGCTACAGTGAAAACATGGTTTGTCGGGAGTGAAAACATCTTTTACACTTATAAAAGCTTTCAGTCATTAATTCTAATTATACCAGATTTAAGATTATTTTTACAAAACAAAAATATCATGTTTTCTTCGGGATATTTTTGATAACCAGACTTATAAAAACAGTACAAACTCTTGAAATCTTGGAGTGTACATCATTACTGCAAAAAATCTGCACAAACTGCTGAAAAGAAGACAGAGGTGGGAATCTGTGATTTCTGCATTGCCACTGATTGCAAGTCATGCAAAGCTTCAGTACCATTTGCACAGTACTGGATGTTCACTTTTCTCCAATGTTCTTGTATTTATATGCTGATTGGCATAAATCATAAGGTGAATGTTATCTCTAATTTTGAGGTTCAGGAGAACCTCAAAAGCCGAATCAGTGCTTTGAAAGGCCTCAGTGCTTTGGTTCTGTGAGGGAACCTCATCACCCCTCTCTGCTATCACAGAGAAACTTGTATTTTCATGATTATATTAGCCTCTGTATATTCTGAATGCCTAATATGAGCAGTGACACTTCCATTGATAATGTCAAGCAGAATCTTATTAAAAAATTGCAGCTGAAGGGATTATTTCAGTCTGGACAGTTTCCATGCAGGCACATATGACAATGCGAGTCATTCACAGCAAAACTCAATGAAAAATAATAGTTTCACCGCTGCACCAGTGGCTGAAAGGAAGCCAGGTCACTGTGTGGTTACAACCTAATCCTGATTTATCCTCAAAATCAGGTCTGAATCTATGAGCTGAGACTATTAATTGGTCTGAATGACTGTGCAGTCAGTGTCTCAGACAATACCTTCATTTGTTCCTGCCTCTGTGTGGTAGGATGTTTACCTGTCTGATATGCTCCCAGTCTAATTACAGTCCCCATTTATACACAATCAAGCCAATCTCATACTTTTATGTCCCTTTGCAGCTGGATTATACAAGGAGGTGTCCACCTGAGCTCAATGGTAATGAAAGCATTGAAAAACAGCCCCCCCCCCCTCCCCCCCCCCCACGGCAATAGGCTGCCTTCATGTGTCTGCCTTCATACACACACTTCTTTCTTATAATCATCCATGACACTAGTGTGTGAAAGCTTATCACATCACAGACGAAAACAATTATGGCTAATAGCGTTTATAATATTGATTTTTATGTTTTATGAGCAGCATGAGCACATGTTTACACAGCCCGATGCTAAAGCACACAGATATTGAACATGGACAGAGATGGATGAGTTTGGACAGTGTTTTTAGTCCTTACCTGCTAATATGTCTTAATTTTAAGGCTGACATGGATACACTACCGAGGCAGCAGTTTTATACAGTATTGTCAAGTGCTGCGACAGGCTGTGTGAATGCAATTAATTCCAGTGGTGATGGTTGGCAACCTGCAACTGGATACCTCCCTGTGTTACCACTTCTGCTTTGGAGAAAGCAGCTTCTCTCTCTCCTTTGGACTATCCCCATCAATTTATCTTTATTAAGGAGTAAATGAACTTAGGAAAACAAAGAATGGAGCCCAGTCCATTAGACAGGCTCCTGTAACCCCAGTTGGGCATCTAAACTTCCGCTACAAACGCCAAGGCTACTGATCGATCAATAATCAGACACTTATTGCTTTTTTTAAAAGAAAAAGGAAGTCTTTATAAGCCAATTAAAAACATTGATTAAACATTTAGTTCCACAAGCTTGTTCATTAGGTATGACTTTGGTTTTAGCATTAGCCATTTCTCATGAAATATCCTTGTCTGGTTAACTCTAAGTTCTGACCCAGAAACAAAAGCTCTGAAAACACACAATGCTGCCAGGACTGGTCACTCATTTGTCTTAATCCAGATAAACTCCTTATCCTTCATCTGCCTTTAATTCTCTCACTTGTCATTTGCTCTGTCTTGCGACAGCCAAAGCGGACGGGCTGGCTGCCAAGGAGAGCAGACTCAGTACCTGACAAATGTTCTCAAGAACAAAAAATGCTAAATGTTTTCAGGAAAGTGGAGAAAAACTATAAAGGCTGAGGCCTTCAGGCTGCATCAGAGGTAGGAGCACCCTAGCAATGTTGACCTTTGGGTGTCGGACTGATCAATCAGCCTGACCCTGTGGGTGCTGCAGCTCTCCTAAAAAGCCAAGTCTGCATCCTTGATATTTGCCTAACAGGAGGCATTACATTAATCTCACTGCTGACACTGGTTACAAGAGCACCAGACACATCACCTGAAACCCCCAGCATGCTTTAGCTCAGCCTTCCTGTTTCTTAGCTCAAATCACTTAATTTAAAAAAAAATCTAATCAAATCACTTAATAAGCAAAAGACCTTTTAGCTTTAAAAACCTACATTATTTTTTAGCCTTTTTAGTTGTAGAACTAGTTTAACACTCCTGAAGTCTTTTATATGGACCAACAAACTTTAAATCAATAAAATCATCATACTGAAGAAATGTTTTCCTTCTCAGCTGGGTTTGTTTAAACACAGTGACTCACCAAAAGGACACAGACATAATTTGTTGCAAATCACTGACAAATGAACTTTCAGAATACTCTAAACCATGATTTTTTTTCAAGACATTAACATTTTAGGAAAAGGTTAATGTTTCATGATTGACATATATTTCATTGCAATGCTGAACACGCAAAAAGCTAAATCAAAACAGCCTGAATCCAGACACCCCGAGGGAACCAGTGTTGTAATCATCTGACTATTCTGACTAAATCATTTGTGCCACATAGCTTTATGAACATTTACATAAGGGATGATGTGAATCACAGGTGCTGATGTTCAGTTACTGGCTGTCATCCTAACAGGGTGTTTCAGACAACTTTAATGTCAGTGCTTATCCCACCATGTTCCCCTTTTTCTGTTCTTTTCTTAGTCATGTCTGCCATATTTTTGTGTCAGTGCTGAAACTGTTAAAATATTTCCAAAACTTTCAAATCAGGGCAAAAGCTAACTGGCACAGCTAATGCTACCCTAATGGTTATTAATGAGTTTAAAAGCAAAGTTGATGATTAATGAGTTTAATATCACGGTGAAGCTGTTTTGGTGTCAGCTAAAGTTTGTTGGAGCAGTATAACCACAGACTGTTAAAGTCTCTGAGTTAAGGGCTCTGTGTCGGCTGTTGGCCCCTGTTGCAGAGCAAGCTCATGCTAAGCAAGCAGACAGTGAATTGACCATTGAACGACAAGGCTAAAGCTAGGGCTAACCTGTCAGCTAGCTATAATAATATGTTCCGGGGGGCCTCAAAAGTTAACTTTCCACCTCTGGTTTTACCAGATTCAGTCCCAGTTTTCAGGTAATCGTATCGAACCTCTATTAGCAGAGTTTTCCATTCATTTTTTCTCTAGTTCTTGGTGAGGTCACAGGAGTCAAAGTAAGATGTGTTTAGGCACTGTTTGGGAGTGTATTTAACAGTTGCACTAAGGGAGATATAGCTGAAAGCCTTTTTCGAAATCATTAAATATATGTTGAAATGAAAATGTTTAAAAACTTTTAATTAATGCAAATAATGCAGTTAACAGAAATATTTTGAGACCTCTTAATTTTGTTTTGGTTGAATTTGTAGAGGTCGCTGTCATTTTTTTCCAGATGTTGCTCAGTGAACTAGTGAGTGAATCTGGTTGGGGCTGAGCCTGGGCTGAGCCTGGGCTCAGAGGTTGAGCTGGACTAGACAAACCCATTGGCTCTGTAGTGGATAGTTTCTCTCTAAACACCCCTACTTCTACAGACTGATGCTAGCTAAAGATAGCTGGTGCTTTTACCTAAAGTGACTTACAGATAATTTTTCTAACGATGAGAGTAAAGCCAAACCATTACAAGGATCACAAGTCTTAATGGCCATGGTAAAGTTTAAATGGGTGAATCTGCAACAGAAGATGTGTAGAGTTGCTGTCAAGGCAAAGGGGAGTGTTGGGGTGGTTGGAAGGTTTCGACCAATAAAGAGCTAAAATGAGTAAATTTTGAATTTACTTTCATCATGTGGACACAGATAAGACTACAAGACTCCAAATGTGATTAATATTGCTCTGTGTTGGCTGGATGCATAAACCTGCACTTGTTTGCTAAGTGATTAGCCATGACAACTTAATGAGAAGATAATATGTCAGTATTATTTTCAACTTGTTCCGCTGCCCCACCATAACCAAATACAAGGGAAAACCTTTATTAATGCAACTTTAAGGCCAATATTCACACCCAGATGAGATAATTCGTGACTGATTATTCATAATTGCATTGTTAATCATTTGACTCATTATTTGTCTACAGTGGTTAACATTAATCTTGCTTCCTATTTTTTCACAATTGGTCTTATGACCTTTTTGAATTTGCCATCATGTAGAAACTTTTTTATCTTTAATTACTCTACTAATCCAGATGCTATTGGATCTAATTACCACTTTGACTACAGTTAATCACAATGTAGTTTTCAAGCATTTAGGAAAACAAGCTGGGCATTGTGGCCCAGCACTTTCTCCGCCCATTTCCCACCCATCTGATAAAATGATGTTTAGGCAAAATCCTAAGTAGTACAATACATTCATTTTCATTGCAAAAGTATTTTAGAGACCACACACAATTGTTATCTGCAATCATTAGCAACTTTGAGTTGTGGAGAATTTAAATCTGTTTTCCTCACCTGCCATAAAATATTAATGATCTTCTTTATAATATTTTTATTGAGTGAGTATGGGACAGGATTACATTCAGTTATTCTAATATCATACATGATCATCAGTTCCAAAATGAGAATTAACTTAAATTTTGTGGTTTGACTGTTTAAGTTGGTCCTTCATAAATATTGTACAGTCAACAGGTAATTTTCCACCCATACACCATATATGAACTACCCACGCACATACACATACACACAACAAAAACAATTATTTAAAAAAATAAAATACAATAATAATAGAATAAAGAAATAAAAATTTTGCCTTCAAGACCAAAAGTGCATCAGTCTCGTAAAAGATTGATAACCAGTGTGGTCTCAAACTATGAGTACAAATGCAGACAAAAAAATTTTTTTTTAAATAAATAAAATGAAATAAAATAAAGCAACAAAAACAAATGGACAAGTAAGACGAGACATCGGGTTCCTAAATTTTGCAGGTGCTGGTTGATCATTGAGATTCTATATGTTGTGGAAATTCTTCTCTTTACGACTCTGTCCGAAATACTAAGGTAGTATTTCATTAGTTTTTTCAAATTTTTAAGTGTAGGTGCTTCTTTAAAAAGTGCTGATCTACAGTGAGTAAATGCTGGTGAGGCCAGAGACAGTCTCTGCAGTTTTAGCTCTGTATTCACTCTCTGTTTGCCATCATATAATATTCAGCCTGTCTGCTCTCTGTGTGAGCGTGCACATGGCCACGAGTGTGTGAAAGGGACACTTTGCACAATTGTCTTTGTGAGACGAAGAGAAACAGAGATAGAGGAAGAGCGAGAGACACAACAGTATGTGGATGTAGGATCTCTGTTGCGGTGGCTCCCCCTGCAGATAGACACTCATACTGGCACCAGTCCAACTCGTACCAATCCATCAGATTAAAAGCCCCATATGACTGGACTCATTGTCACTTTGCTTTTTTTTTAATATCTTAGCTGACACCTGTGTGTGCAGTCATCCAGGTCAAGGATCTCTCTTAATTACTCTGGCTAATTAGACCCTTCAGTAAGTTTGAAAATGTGGAAGCCATGATGGAAATGACATGAAGTCACCAAACTCTGAAGCACAGATATGAGTGTAAAAAGTCCTGCTTTAATATGTGCAATACACATAACTGGAGAGTAAAGTAGCTGTCAATTTTTCACTCTTTACAGTTTTTGAGCCATCAACCAAACAAACGATAAACACATTCCTGAATTTGAACTCTGATGAAGACACAGTAATATCTGAACAATAAACAGTTTACACAGTTAAAGGCATCAAGTCAGTCACTTTGTAAGTTTCTTTATTTCTTGTTAGATTTCTTGTCCTTCATCTGAGAAACACCTGATTCAGTTGCACATTGCTTGAAGATGTGCAAAAAAAAACCCTATTTTTACAAACTAAACATTAAGTTTGTGCTGACATGAGCCAAACCACTGCAAGTGAGAAACACCTGCAATTTACTAATCAAAAAAACATTCACATATTCAGTTGTAAAGGCCATAATCAAGACTTTTCCCTTTCCAAAACTTTGTGATCTGTGATTTTAGTAACAGAAACCTCCAGAGAATACATGGTGCATAATGCAAGCAGGTGTAAATTGCATTATGTTGTAATTTCAAATATAGCAGATGGTTTTAACTCAATAGACTAGGCTGCTTTCAGTAGAACATTGAGTATGTCCTTGTTGTCTCATCCATCTCTAACAGCCCACTCCACAGTATGTTCCTGAAAATGTTTCTTGAATCTTTCATGCTTCTTTCATATTGCAGAGAAGTCTAACAAACTTGATAAGCCCAATAAAGTTTTGCCATAGGCACAAGTCAGTTCACCTCAGGACTGCAGACAAACTGACAAACACACAGAGACAATGATACCTTAGATGTGTAACAAGCATTAATATGAATTCTAACCTCAACTGCTTTGTTTTCAAACTGTGTTTGAAGGCAACATTTCAACAGAGAGATGATTATTGTTCCAGTTCAACCTCTACACTGGAATCCAAAGAATACCTTCACTTTTCATTTTGGCTGCTCAGATACATATCAAAACATCATATCATTTCATTTAATATGGGAGAATAATAAGACCCTTTGGATTTTTATTATCAAGAGAAATTCATTCAGTTCTAAGAAAGCAGCAGTCATGTCATTTGTTGAAAAGAGCTACTTTCCAGGAATTTTCGTTGAAGGAGATCTGGAGTTGATTGATTTTACTGTTTCTACAGAAAAGCCATATTTCCAGTCATCAAACTTCATTTATAGATGCACAGTGTATAAAATGGATAGTAAATTGCCACAATTTATTGATTTCATGGTTTTGGCCATACCCATGAATACATACCTGAATAGACCTTTTCACAGATGACTTGGGGCAGCTGCACCAGGCTGCAGGATTCGTGTGTTATCTCAGTACCTCAAGGTGGCTGGCTTTCCCTTCATCTCACAGGGGAATGAAATCAAACACAGATTTATAAGGTCAGCCACAACATCTCCATTAAGCCATCATGAATCTGATGCTCTTTACCATCAGATACTGCAATATTAAAAACGGTCATGCCTGTGTCATCCTACAACAAAATGGCAATGCAGTTGATGGTGTAAAATAAACATTCAGTACATTTAAAAGTATGATGGAATAAGAATGTATTTGTCAGGCTGAATCATGTTGTCATCATGATGCTGTTTAAATGAGTTTAATTAAGTTTTTTTTCTCCTTGTTATTCATGTCACAAATGCAAAGCAATAAAATGACCACGCAGTCTTTATTAAACCCGAATTCCCTCAGGCATCCAAGGGAAATTTAGAGGGATGATATTCCCAAATCCTCGAGTATCCTTGTAGGTACAGGTCTCTGCTGCCTCGGCCTGAACAAATAGGCTGTCGGAGAGTTTGGCCAAAAACAATGTTTTTCTAAGCTATGGACAATTACCTCCCTCAATTCCCCCAAAGTTATTGCTCTCTGATCTGTACTGAGATGCAACTTTCACTCTCTGATTTCTGAAAGGTCAAAAAACACTAACACACTGAGTAAAAACTTGTGTTGTTGAATGACACTAGAGTGAAGCTTTTCATAAAATTGAAGCTAGTTTTACCATATTAAAATGTCACATTACACATGAACACTGCTTGGTAACTCATCCCACTTGACTTTTTGAACTTTGAGAGAAAACTCAAGTGGAGGAGAAAAGAAAACAGAACATAAACCATGAACCAACAAACACTGAGCTGTCACAGCATCCAGGAGGTTTGAGGGAGAGCTACATAAACAGCTCATCATATGAGTGTGAGAAATAAGTCATTAAAAAGTGAGTTTGAATACGATAGAGACCTGAGAATCAAACAATTGCAGGAAAAAAAAAAACATGTTTTGTTAAAATATTTTTGGTACGTAAGTATAAAGGGTTCATAGCCAATATAACAAACAGAAATAACTCAGGGGTGATACATGTGTATCTTGTTAATCATAAAGCATCATTCAAATGATTTAATATAGAAGAGAAAAGACATTCTCAATGAAAATGGGTGCACTCTGTATTTCTTTCCACATAGATATACTTTTTTTTATAAAAACATACCAAGGGGTGCTAAAGTCATATTTTCAAATACTAGGGAGAATGATTTTCCTTTTCAGAAACAATCCTACCGGTAATTTATTTTACCTCAGCATACGAACGAAAGCAACACATTGACTGTCTGATTGTTTTTTTTAATATATTAATGCATTACCAGAAAATAAGTTTTACATTTCTTTATAAACATTTAGATGTTACTTTATCAGAAGTTCAAATTGAAGTATTTAAACAAAGTATAACCTCAACATTTACATGTTACTGCAACCATTATTGTGCCAAGTTTCAGCATTGAAGGCCAAGTTGTACAACTGTGATTCTTAAAAGTTTGAACATGATGTAAAATGTAAGTGTAAATGCCCATCCTGACTGAACAGCTGAGCCTTTCAGTGAAGCCCCTTTTCACACCACCTGTTACCAATGAACCTGAAATAGTCCAAAGAAGTTATATTTGACATCCACAACTTTACCAGTCTTTTGTTGCCCTTTTCTAAAAATGTTGCTGCCTTAAAAGTCAGAATAACCATATATTTCACAAAAAAAGTGATGTTCTTGAGTAAAAACATTAAATATAGTTTCTTTGTACTGTTTTCAATTAAGTTTATGTCTTAAAGGATTAGTGGAATATCACATGCTGTTTTATTTGTTTTAAAACAGAGTTTGGGATCAGGGTTGAACCCTGTTTGCTCTTTTATACAAGGCCAACCTTTCATACTCAGTCTCAGTTTACGGCTGATGTGTGTCTGACTCACACAGATGTGCAGGAGGGCAGAGACCTCAAGGTGCCATCCACTGGTGAGCCAGACATTGAACCAGGAGGCTCTTGCATCTTGTCCTTCTCCTTGATGCAGGTTGCCATCTAGTGGTTTAACTGGGTTCATACTCTTCCTCTGATGTGTTTAATGCCTGAGGACAGAGAGAGAGAGATTACAGGCCATTTTTTAAGAAGTATAATTTTTAAATAAAAGATGGCCCAGCAAATATTGCATAAAGTAATCTAAAAAGTCAAGTCATTCATTTGTTCTCAGAAACTATTTCAAGCATGGTGAAATATGAGTTTAGGGTAATAATGTGGATTGAAACTAATTAACTAACTCGTTTTTATTGTTCAGTCCAACACTAGAGACCCTTATGACAACACTGACTACTGTATCGACTGCATGTACAATACTCATACAAATTCATGATTCATGTTCAGTGGTTCTGCCTGTGCTTTAATGCTATGACAAATCAAAACTGTGAGAAAGAAGAAACACTTTGATGGTAATAACATTTTCAAGATTTGTCAGATTATATGAAAGAAAAACAGGTGATACTCACAAATAAACTTGAGGAAGCCATCATGCTCTGAAGTTTAGTGGCAGCGCAGCAGGAGAATCTTGTGTGTGACACACTGAACAAAGTTTGACTTGAATCATTCACAAATGAGAAACATTCTTATAAAGTAATGTGCAACTCATGTTCTTTTAATAAAATGCCATTGAAGTGATTTTGTCAATGATTTTCCCAGTTCCTCTGTTAGCTTTTGGTAATTCTGTGTTCCCTAGTTTCACCATACTCCCTTGATTATTTGTCCATTTTTAGAGGTAAAACCAGACATATTTGGAGAAATAAACATCTTTTTACACCTAATTTTCTTGTTTAGATTTTGGATCTTAGACTATCAGCCAATCTATGTGATATATAAGTAAATGAAGGCTAAATCAGAATTTTTTTATTGTTTTCTTTTTAAACCATATACATTTGTAAAATAAAAGTCATATTTCAAATAGTTTGATTTAGAGAAGAAACCATCCATTTGTGTTTTTCAGCTACTTTGGAATAAATAATTGGACTTTCAGATCACATTTAAGGTGACATCAAACCAACTCTCTCTTTATTAATATATCATATATTGGATAATTCAACTACACCAACTACACCTAAGAAGAATAGTTTGGCTGAAAATATGATACATATTGATTTTGAAACAGTTGAATGAATGCACTCTTAGTTCTATGTTACAGTTCCTTCAGTGAGGAACAGACATTATTCTTAATGGCAGTCTATGAAAGACAAGTGTTTTATCTCAGCTAATAAATGCAGTTTGCTGGACTTTATGCATTATTCTAGGAGTGCAGTAAACGAAATGTGGTGTCTTTAAAGTTTCAAAACAATGATATGAATGTATTCACTTGTCAAACACGTCAGTGATGGAAAATGTTTGTAAAGAATGTTTTAAATACGACAAAATAAAAGAGTATAATAATGAAACGTTGAAAAGATTAAATTTTAATTCAGTATTCTGTGATTTAGAGGGCGGGTCAAAACAACTTCTTTTTTCAAAGTATTTATATCCTAAATGACTTTACATGGTGCTACAAAAAAAGAGGAAAAGAATGAAAAAGACAAAAACACATTGAGGTTTTGGTAGTTTGTGGTAATTTGTGGCTGTGTTTGATGAAACTTGAGATATATTTACATAGCAGATGTACACACACAAAAATGCTTGTAAACTTGGGTTCTCAAAATCACACAATGAGGCAGTTTTTATGTAAAAATGTGAATGACTTGATAATTAAACTAAAGCATGAGTTACAGCTTATGCAGAATAACTTAATTTGACATTAAATGCATTTCCCAGAACTTATGAGGTAGTGAATTTAAGGTGGACTTGTTGCTGGAGCACTTCGGGAAGAAATAGCTGAAACTCATTCACATATATGACATCATCAGTGTTACGGTTTCTGACCATCTTGTGCTCACCAACAAACATGGCTCCATCTCAGCATGGACACCCTGGCTGGTGTGCACATACACAAGGTGCCACCAGTAAACAGTTCAGCTCTCAGCTCCTTATTTTCTATATATCTTAATGTGGAAAAATTTTACACTCAGCATCAAACTCTCAGAGTGCAGAGGGGGTTTTAGAGGTCACATTTGGGCTCATCTCAGGGGTAAAATGGTTAGTCAGATATTATAGGCGTGTAAATATATTGAGATTTTTTTTTCATTTGTGGAATGTTTTTGTTTTATTGATTTTGACTCAAAAGAAAAGAGATTAAAAAGTCGTGCCTACTATTTTTATAATAAGGTTGTCTTTGACATGTTTTTGTGATTTTCTAAATTTTATGTGTTAATGTCCGTTTTTCTAACATCAGGGAGAATGCTGGAAATAAATGTCACTTTCAGGTGTTATTTTTCAGATTCTTTGTCTTTCATATCCATAAAATCAACCAATCTTTTAGAAAATGTGTCTAAAAAGGCAGCTGCTGTTGTACAACTGCACAGTCAAATTGAGATATGATATAAGTTTGATTTTGATTTTTAGTATTTTTTTAGCAGGTTTGAAACTTTGGCACCTCATCCATGTAAAGACCAGACTCTGTCCCTTTTCCCAGCTTAGTTCACAGGGTTTCAGCTGTTTTTCTGGTTTCTTTTTCACCTATTTTCACTGTTAAATTTCTTGATAATGAATCTGCTGAGGTGAATCAGTTTTACTTTATAAAAACCTGTCACCAGGAGGGTTAACCCTCACACTGTTCCTAACTTGACATTTTTATGAACTCCAAAATGCATCCTAATTTGAGAAAAAATCATAATACCTTATATTTTCAGGAATGGTGGCTTTTCATGAGGGTCTATGTCATTTTCAGCTTTTTTATTGAATAGAAGAGGAGAATGCTTTCTCAAGTATTAACATAGAGGCAGATGATGTTTGATGATGGGCATTTTAACTCATCCACGGAAGGCTGACTGTGCACATCTCAGCTTCTGCGTCAGTTCAATTTGCGCCACTAGGGGGCGGTCCTGGTCAAATTATACAGGTTTTCATTTCGATGTTCGCTGCACTGAATTTACATGCATTTACATGCTGGAAAAGGGTCCATGTCCCCTTACTTCCATGAGACTTTCCTCTGGGCGTTAGCGCTTAAAAACTGTAGATGTGCTGAGAACCGTAAGCCACATAAATGCTCTAACTAATCCTTGAATTCATACAATTATTAATATATAATAATTTCTTTAAGGGCCAAGTGCTTTTTTATTTTTAAATTTTCAGCAAATTTGGTTTGTGTTTATATTTGAGATGTTTATGATTGTTATGTTCATTGTTAAAAAGACAGGGTGTCACTGTCTGATGCTGCAGCAGCTGAACGCCTCGGTGACTCTGAGCAGATCTACTGACTGCAACAAGCGTCTTTTTGTACCAACATCTGCTTATCTTCCCTGTCACTGTTCTGTCAATTCCCATTTGTGTCTGAGGTTACGCTCAGATAAGATTATCTTTACGCTGTTTATTAACCTATTTGCCTTCAATGGCCGGACAAAGGCCTGCGGTACGCACCATTAGCAGACCAACAACCCATTATTAAAAATCACAATACAATTTACCACATAAATCATATTTATCTGGACTGCAGCATAATGGCTTGCTGCTGGTAGCAACAGGTTCGCGTTTAAATACAAATATTTAAATAATAATTATAAATGTAAAATTTCCTGTGAATAGGCTATTGTAAAAGGCGACTCTTGTTCTTCTTTTTTATTGTTTTACTTAGGCTATTATTATTATTATTATTTTTATTTTTATTTTTATTATTATTTTTATTATTATTATTATTATTATTATTATTATAGGTTTTTTGTTTTAATGGTAGTCATCCCATCGCTGTTGTCAACCCTCAGTCAAAATCTTGGCGTTTAATTGTGGAAAATGAATGTTACTTTATTACTTCACTAATTTTGCCAATAACCATAAATCAAGATTTTCACCCTCCATTACTTTAGTGGGTCCCGAGCCTATTTCTGTAACAAATTTAAGTTTAAAAGTTTAAACTTTAAATTACTGGTAGATGAAGGAGATAAAAAAAAAAAAAATCACACCATTCATTATGTTAAATTGCGATTATGGCTGTAGGGTGACGGGCTGTTTGGCAGCTGTCGCCTTTGACTGCAGATGAACTGGAAAAGTTCTAATCTTTCTGTCATTGATCTCCCACGGGGTCAGCAAGTAGCTGTTTTATTAGACTGACATTTTCAAATTTCTTTTAATATGATAGGATGATATTTATTTTTTCAATAGCTTCTCCCATAGTGATCAAAGACTCTCAAACAGGGTAATAAAATCAATGTATAGGATTAGGGGAAAATATACGGATATAAATTAGAAATAGAGGGCCATTTACAGAATTAGAAAACGTGCGTAGGCCTGCTGCATCGCTTCAACTTGAAGAAATACAGTCAAAATTGTGAATCACCTCGCGTTGAAAACCTTTTAAAATCCACAATCTTTCCCCGGTGAGCAAATGGGCAGCAAGGTGCATTTACTGAAGCCTTTCAAATGCTAACGTGGCTATATTTCACTCTTACAACCTTCTCACATCTCCATAAAATATTACAGCACTCAGAGTGATGACTGGAGCCTGGCGCGTTTTCTCATACACTTTCTCCGTAATAACGCAGTTTGTCTCAAAAACACTGATTATCTCACTCTTATAAAAACGAGCTCTGTCCTTTAAAGAGTTGATACTCTAATGATCCGGTTCAGTGTGTCTAAAATGGCCACTTGCTGCTCTTTTCAGGCACTTGATGAAAAAAGAGGAAATTATATTAAATAGGCCTACTGTTCAAGATGGGATAAAGTGAATGAAACCTTAATGTTTTACGAAGTTAGATTTCAACAAGCGCTGGAGTAACTCATTTATTTGAGCTCATTGCTCTGAGTACCGGGATCAATCACAAAGAATTGTGCAAAGGAAATAAAAAGACACGCTGATTACTTGAAAAGTCCTAACCGCTTTGTATAGCAACGATATAGACAAAAAATGTTTAAAATAACGAAAGAGACCCAAGTTGAACTGGTTTGTTTGTCTCTGGACATTACATTTTAATCTCCAGCCTGTCAAATTAACTACAAACATCAGGGATCCTTTCTCATCCCGCCGGGTTTCGTTTCTACTTTGATATATTCGCAGTGTCTGCGGTTGCAGCTTATAATGTAAATGTTTATTCTTTGGCAAATGTGGAAACAATGATTTCCACGGTTGAGACGCATCATTAACAGCACCTCTAAAGATCTTAATAGAGTGGGGCTCTTGATGCCTTCAGTGTCTCCTCCGACACCCCGTCTTGAACAATTTCTAAGTCTGTAGGCCTAATACGACTGAGCAACAATCAAGTTGTTTTAGTCGAAGATGATAAATACTTTTGTCGTCTATTTGATGTAGTCGAGCAATTTTCATTAGCAAAGAAACGACGTAGAATGTACATCAGGCTATTAAAACACATATAAAGTGTGAATTATAATTACAACAGTGCTATAAAAATTATATATAGGCTATAGATAAACTATAGGCCTATTCAGAAAAAAAGAAAGACACATTTTATAGAGGCTATGTCTAGTATAATTGTGAGGGCCTATGCCACATTAGCCAACTTTTTGTGTAGCTTTGTGTCGCTACCCGCTCTGAAACGTCACTGGTCGGCTTCACGGACCTTCATCGATAATTAATAAATCCAGTCATTTGGTATAAGCACTGAGCCGGGTCGTTCATATGCAACGTAACTGGAAACTACTATTTCCGATAGCACTTTAAGGCAGCACCCGTCCAGCGAAGACGCACGTGTGAAGCAGCGGAGTTTCTGTCTCCTCCAATCACGGCGCTGTCTCACTCAGCCCTGTCCAATGGGAATAGCGCGCGTGCAGGTGGTTGCGCTATTATCAACGGATCTCGCTTCACTCCCAGTCTAGAGCGAGTCAATTTATGGAAAGACAAGTCGACCCTTTAATGGTTCCCATCAAAACCACTAAAACATCATCAGAGCGTCCGACTTCCGCGAGGATTCCTGTGGCGGACGCATGCAGCCCTCTCTGAGCTGACAGACTCCAACCAAAACAAACACGCAGAGAGACATTTTTGGAGTTTTAGCGAGCTCTTCACTTCCCAAGAGAAGAGAAGTTCGGTTTTGCTCAAGTTTTTCAGCATTTCAAGAGTCTGCACCTTCATCATACAGGATACTTTTTGGAGAAGCGGCAGAAGTCGTCTGGCTCCTGAATATCATCGTCCTGCGCCGTAACTCACTCTTATAAGTTCACATTTTATTTTCCGTTTTTATTCAAGCGAGTTTGGTGGTTCATGTTCACAAATGTTAGCGGTCGGGCAGATGGAGGCTAACCGGCAGAGTGCTTTCGTCCTGGGCAGCACCCCGCTGGCGGCGTTGCACAACATGACCGAGATGAAGACGTCCCTGTTCCCGTATGCGCTGCAGCAGAGCCCGGCGGGCTTCAAGGCTCCCCCGCTCTCCAACCTCAACTCCCAGATCTCCATGGGGACCCCGCACGGAATAAGCGACATCCTGGGAAGACCCATCACCACGGCCGGACAGCTGCTCTCCGGGTTCCCCAGGATAAACGGCCTGGCTACCACCGCAGCCGCCGCAGCGGCGGGGATGTACTTCAGCCCGGCGGTGTCGCGGTATCCGAAGCCCCTAGCCGAGCTGCCGGGGAGGGCGCCCATCTTCTGGCCCGGGGTGATGCAGGGTTCTCCCTGGAGGGACCCACGAGTTCCCTGTCACAGTAAGTCATGTCTGTCCGTCTGTTTGCTCACTTTTAGGGTTAGTTTATGAATCTAATGAGTTTAGAAGAGCCAATGCTTTTCTGTGAGGTTGCATTATGTTTTTATAGAGCTTTGTTGCTCGTCTTGAATTGTAGATATTTATAGGCCTGTAAGAGGCCCGACACTTCAATGAAAATAAGTACAGTGTTACTTGCCACAGTCACTACAGCAAATCTTAACCTATTCTCATGAATACTCTGCTGAACCAAAGGTATAAAATATTAAACTAATACAGTCTAAGGTCCTAATAGAACATTACATTTTAATATGATACCTGATAAGAATTTAAAATTTGTAGGTTAATGGTTGTAATAAAAAATATAATTTTAAGACTGTTAATTATTGATCATTGAGGGCAATTATGTAAGTCAGACACACTTTGAGGCGTTACATTATTTGAGAGTTATGACTCAGTTGTGATTTGCATTGCGTTAATGTGTAAACGAACAGGAGCATGACACTAAGAACATGATGTGGGTTTGGCAATACAAACTGACGTTTAAACGGTCACTCTTAATATAATATTTTTGTGTTTCTTTTTCCAGCTCAGGCGAATATAATGGTGGATAAGGACGGAAAGAAGAAACACTCCAGACCGACTTTTTCAGGACAGCAGATTTTTGCACTGGAAAAAACTTTCGAGCAGACGAAATACCTAGCCGGCCCAGAGAGAGCCCGCCTGGCTTACTCATTAGGAATGACCGAGAGTCAAGTCAAGGTAAAAACCCTCATATGATGCTTAATCATTTTTGGCAAATGTAGAAAATATTATTTAGCGACTTTCACTCTCCTCTAATCGGTGAAATCTCACGTTTGGCTGCGCAGGCCAAGAAAAAACGTTACTGTTGAACAATTGCATACAGCCTACTTTAATTACCAAACGTTTATCATTATTATCATTATTATTATTATTATTATTATTATTATTATTATTATTATTATTATTATTATTATTATAAGTAATAATAATAATAATAATAATAATAATAATAATAATAATGATGATAATAATAATGAGAAGAAGAAGAAGAAGAATTAAATCTGGGATTATTCACAGTAATAAGTGTAAAATAAGGAATCGTTTCTGTTTCTTGCCTCTGGTTTGTTTGGTTCGTTTTTTAGACCTGTTGAGCATCTGTGCGCTTCTCTCTGTCTCCTCAACAGGTTTGGTTTCAGAACAGGAGAACCAAATGGCGGAAGCGACATGCAGCGGAAATGGCCACGGCCAAGAAGAAGCACGACTCGGAGACAGAGAAGATGAAGGAGAGTTCGGATAACGAGGACGATGACGAATACAACAAACCGCTGGACCCAAATTCAGACGACGAGAAAATCACGAGACTGTTGAAAAAGCACAAGGCCACCAACCTGGCGCTGATCAGCCCCTGCAGTAACAGCTCGGACACCTTGTGATGCCCACAGCTGAGGGCCAAAAAAGGGGTTGGGGGGCAAAGGGTCCAACAGAGACTTGTCGCACTCTTTTGACCCCCTTTCCGCCTGACATTATGAACATGCGCCTGAGGGGACCGCATTTTGCTCAGAGCAAGAAAAATGTGTTAAACCGAGTGTGTGCCAAGGCGCACGGAAGACGCGCTCACCAAAACGTGGCCAAAGACGCATTTGGCTGCATCCAAACCCACTCACAGACACTGTACACACGGAGATATATAACTCCTGTCAGAACTGGACTTGAAGAAGACTCGTAATTACAAGTTCATGTCAGGTGAAAGGACAAAAATTGTGGGACAGGAAATTGTTTTGGCGACGCAAAATCAGTTTTTACGCACACAACTGGAGTTGTTAACTGTTACTGTTAACAACAGGTGTACATGTAAACAAAAAAATTATATACACACAATCCGGATGAGTGTTGGACTCATTAGTGTGGCTCTTACTTGTTCTCCGTTTTTGACTCCTGCAGTGTAACTCATGAAACCTTATTTTGGGTTATATCTCTTAACCTCTGTCACCTGTAAAAGTCGGGAAGGCCATTGCTCCCTTTGGCTGATAATGGTGATTGATCTTAATAAGTGTATGATTTAAATTATATTATTTCAAGCTGCAGAAGAAAATATTTTTTTTTTGCCAGCCCCCTTTTCATTTCGAAGTAAATAATTACCTTTTTTTCTTTTTCTTTCTTTCTTTTTTTTTTTTTTTTTAGATAATTCAGTCTCAAGCTCATGTTTTGGACTGAGCAACTGCAAATGGAATTCTTTTGATAGAGAAGAGTTATATGCAGCCAACACTGATCCGGATATCAGACGCATGTAAAATGGCAGGTGTAAACGGGGCCTGTGATGCTTCTAAAGCTCAGTTTAACCAGGGTATCCACTGTCCTAAAAGGCGAGAGAATAAAAGGTTTTTAGTGGGCGCAGGTTTGAGATGAATGAATGCTTTGTGCTGTAGCCTAAAGATGAAAATGTAGGCTACGTGAGATTGTATATATTTTTTACTGAATAAGTTATGTTGTTTCAACCAGTGGAAACGTGGCAGCCTTCCTCCCTCCGCACCCCGGACGCGCTTTTCTCCCCCTCTCAGATAAACCTGCTGCTTCGTTTTTATTCCTGTAGAGTAACGTCGCCCCTTTTTCTCCACCTTCTACAAATCTCAGTTCACTCAGATGTATAGAGGCAAAGTGCTGTAAATAATCACTGTAAAAAATAGTTTGTTTTAACGACACCACAGTACACTTTCATTTGGTTTCATTTGAGAAAAGTTTATGTTTTACCTCATCATCTCATGGCGGAAAAGAAAACCCTCGTTTTTGTTGGAATTAAAGAGAGTACTATTGCTTCCGGGAAGGTTATAGGAAGAAAAAAACACTTTGTATTATGAATAAATTATTTAACAAGCGTTTTTGTTTTATTGTGAGTTTTGTTTGAATGTATGGGCTTAATATAAATTAAAGATAAATTAATGACTATCAGTTACTGAATTTCATTATTGGCAAAAATGTTGCTTTTAGAGAATCAATGCAAATTAAACAAGAATGGTTTGTACTTTTGAAAGTCCTAAGTCTGAAGCGGAAAACAAAGCACTTTGAAAAAAAAATTTCGCTATCAGTTTGATTTAGAAGGCATATTTTTGCAGTCACGTTTGTGACTCCTGTTTTTGTTGTTAAAGGTTAAACTTGTATTTTTATTTATCATTTGGCATCTCATCGAGTAGCGAAAAAGAGCAGCCCTAAGATTAATTAGAGTTAATTCAAGTTTTTGAAATGAGATGTTTAAACTTTTGGACATTATTATTATTATTATTATATTAGAAATTTAATTTTGCAGTCATGGTCTTTATTTCCAACCTATAAGTGTTGTTGAACTCTCGACACGTTAAGAGTTTCCGGTGTTGATACCAGGTAAATTGACCCGCATGTCATTATTCATTCATCTAAGATAATTAATATTTACGGGTTTCTTAATATTTTGGTAGCAATACTTGCTGGATTTCTATTCCAGTCGTACCCAGTAATGTGTAGAGCCTTGTCAGAAGTGCCCCCCCTTTGTCTCTCATGTGGTACTACGCCTTTTCAATCCTCCTAATAGTCCGAATCAATGGGAGCTTTCTGCACCGTCTCTTCTGGATTCAGCCAATCAGAAATTAGCAGCCATAAGATCAGACTCCGTTCAGAAATCTTGATAGAGAGCACGCATGAAGTTAATAGCTGCTGATGTGTGAAAACGAAAAAGGAAAAAGAGCTACTTTGATAAACAATTTGTAGCCATACGTTTTTAAAAGTCTCTCTTATCTCTCTCTCTTATCTTCATCATGAAGGCTGAGCGTCTTTAGCACCTAAATGTTGCCTTTTTGTAAATAAGTATGTAATTTCTTTTCATTATTTTCTCTTGGTGTGACTTAAGTGTCCTTTAGGCTATATTATACATTAAATAGTTTGTGTAGAACCCACATAAAGATTATTATTGAAATTCTTATTAGCTGTGAATACTTTTATGTACGTTTTAGTATAAAAGGTTTGCAAAATATCTGTGTGTTCCGGACGCAGTTAAACTGGGCTCCTTTTAACCATCTTAGGTGGACTGTTTTTCTACAGGGATGCCTCTCGCTTCAGCCTTTCGCAGCTGACTTTACTTTCCTTTATAAATTGCTTAAATTGAATTTAAATAATAATAAAATAATAAATAATTCAAATAAATTTAAATTAAAGGTGGTAAGAATCCGCATTTTGCAGCAATAATAGGCGGTGATTTCTTAACTTTGAAAAAATATAATACAAAAAACATTGTGTATACGTTGTATATATAAAATATAAAAAATTTACACAAAGTCATTATAGTCCTAGTCGACTATGTTTTCCGTTTGGGGCCCGTCTACAGCCAGTTAAAGCTGCTGTCTCCTTACTGAAAGGAGCCGTGCAGTCAAATCCTCATCTCTGTTGGTAAGCGCTGTCCCGTGTTACACAGGTGCAGTAATACACTAATAATACACTGATGAGTTCGTGGAAGGCTAATTGATAAAGACCTTTTCATGAAGAGCTCTTATTGTGCAATAAAGAGGTAAAATGAGCGGTAATGAGGACAAACAGCCATTGAGCTCTAATGGATTTTATTGCTTGAGAACTGCATCACCTACAGAAGAGGCCAGGCCGTCCGGAAGGGGCTAGAATAAAATCTCTATCTGCTTTTATAAGATGGAGTGAAGAAAAACTGCGGCTTATACTCCTACAGTATAGTCACGATAACCAGCGGGAACAAAAACAAGCAGGCTTTAAAAAAAAAAAAAACTTGTTGCCTACGAACCAAATCACACAAGACAACATGAATTCTGCGGCAGGCACAAAATCATTTCTACTTGCGGTGATTTAAATAAAATAAAAAAAAGGAAAGAAAATCAGGGAGGATCAATCTGACGGCTTCACACAGTCTGAAATCTGTAGTGTAGTAAATGAAATCGATAAAAGAAAACGCTGGCGTCTCCGTTTGCCTCTTTAATGCTTGAATAATTTGCAATGGACGCTGCTGAAGGCTACATACTCAACAAATAAAAAGCAAGTCTTCCTGCTCTTTCCCTGCGTTTAGAGTTTCTCTTTTCTTACATTTCATTATCAATACCTTTAGTCTGAACTTAAGTATTTTCTAATTCTTACACACTTCATTTCTGTGTAGGATACTTGGCACCATAATGCAGTAACAAAAAAAATGGAAATAAAACAAACAAAAACAAACAAAAAAACAGTTTACATTTTAAGGATACCCAAGCCTATCTAAAATATCACATTCAGAACCATAATATTATAGAAATAAGTTAGAGTAAGAATAATAATGAAATAATGTGAGAGTGCTATATATGAAACATTATCTTATATACTTGCATGGTCTATGGCACTGCTTAAAACATTCTTGGATAGGCAATAAATCACTGAACAGTTTCTCTGTTTCTCTCATCTTGTACTGACTATTCAAAGGTCACTGTGGCTGCAGGAACACCCACACAGTCACTCTGTCTGCACACTTCAGCATAAACATTTTGGTAAGAATTATAAATTATCTCTTTAAAAAGTACAGTATATAAAATGAGACTCAACTGATGTGTCAGGCATGGCAGTGTGTTGTGCACACAACGACAACAACTCAAAAACAAAAACAAAAATATATATATATATAATTTGTTGAAATAAACAGAAAAGTTCTATCTATTCCAACAAAGGGACCACAAAGTTTGGTCAGAAAAGAGAACGGCACTAAAACCATCAACAACTCTATGTTATACTGTCCAATGTACAAATAACCCTAAACAATATAGATATACAACTTTTTTTGCATTGCACTTATCTTTTTTTTTTTAAACACCTTACATACTGTGTGGAAAGTAGCTTCTATACATAGAGGCATACCTAAAAATGGCAAGTACGGTGTCTTAAAGTATGTAGTAGGACTAATTTCAATTAGAGTTTTGGCAACGAGGCTGTGGCATGGAAAACAGTCGTCCATCCGTCCGTCTTTCCTTTTTTCTTCTCTGGGGAATGGGGTTGCATGGCAACAGTGAGGTCAGCGATGTGTGTCTTGTCGGAGCCGGGCCCTCGGGTGCTCGTCCACATCTCAACAAGTGTTTTATGGAGAGAAAACGGTGGTGTTTTCGTATGGATGAGGTGTCAGGACAACTGCAACTGGTCAGCACTGCTGAAAAACTTTGTCTCGATTTTTCAGTGTAGGCTTGTGCAAAGTGTGTGTGTGTGTGTGCAAATCTATGTGCTTGTGTGCATGTGTGTAGATAAGTGGGAGTGTGTGTGTGTGTGTGTGTGTGTGTGTGTGTGTGTGTGTGTGTTGGTGTCCTGTTTGTTTCTCTGGTGTTCTCACAGAGGCGCTTCACGGAATATATTCTCCCCCCTTTGGCAACACTTCCCTGTGGAAAGAAAAAGGAAAGTTTTATTCCTGCAAAATAAAAAAATAACAAATTGCAAGAAGTCATTTCAATGAAAGAAAAATGACTTGATGTCCTTTTTTTGGTTGAAGTACAAGATGCAGTTTTAGTTTTTAAGTAAATGTCTTAAAATGACATAAGCATTTTAAGCAATCGGCAGTCATGTCACATTTTTCCACTGATGTTTTATTTTGGAATAAAACTCTTCAAACGGGCATATTTGCCTTCAGAAACGCACTTGCAAAGTGATGAAAAAATCAAGCAAATCAAAGCAAACAATAGCAAGAATGGGGAGAATTATAAGAAAGAAAAAATTAATATTTACCACGACATCACTGCACCACACAACACTTGTGCTTATTTGCATTAGGTTTACCTGCCCCCGCTGTTATTCGGAAGGACAGGAAGACAGGCTGGCAAGGAAACAGAGATAAAGAGAAAACCAGTTCAGACTTTATTAATGTTCTCTGGAACGAGCAGCAGCTCCTTCCCTCTCCGAGCACCTATGACACACAGGTTAAACTCACATACTAGTGCCGTGCATTTTTGGGCCCGCGTGCTAACTACATTGGACATTTTTTAAACATAGCCAGCTGTGATTTTAGCAGCAGTGTGTGGCTGGGAGGTGACGGCTGCTGCAGTATCTCTGTGTGCTCAGGTCACCTCGCACACACACACTACTGTCTGCGACACACTAGGTATTGATGAAAGACCTGACTTAAGGCGCCTTTCTTTCAGCGCAAGACCTTCTGTCTGACACCGTGGAGACTGAGACGACAGTGTTTAACAGTTTTTATACAGTCAACTTTAAAAAGGCCTCTCAGTGCTGCTCTGATCTCTTTACCACTTTCTTACCTTCTCTCCTTATTAAAAAAAGTTTAGAGTAAAGGCTGGCTGTTGACGGCTGATGAAAATAGTTGGAGTAAAGCTGCTGGTAGGGAAAACTTTGTCATAACATTGAACGTATTTATATCTAACAAGTTGAATTTTTTAATTTCTCCATCATTAAGATGTTTTATTGTTCAAATTGTTCTTCCTGCTTATCAGGTACAATGACTGAAACAGCATTAAAATGACTGGAAACTAAAACTTTACATTTAAAAGTTTTAAAAAAGCCATTTTGACACATAAAGCTTCAAAAATGTGCAAAATTCAAACCAAAAGCTGCAACAAAACTACTGCAGATGACCTTTAAAAAATCTTTTCTGACATTATCAGCCTTATAGTTGCAACACATTAATATACAGATGTAAATTATGTAATGAAAAAATAGTGTGATACACATAATAATATAATTATATAATATTGTTTTCTCACTAGATGTAAATGTGTTGAGTGTGAATCCAGTTCCACAGAAGGCTTGACCTACAGAATCATTTTACATTGAACAGTTTAATCACAGCATCACAGTCACACACAGTGAAGATGAAGTCAGAGCCGCTGTTGTTACCTTGTGGTCCCCCATGCAGACATTGGGCCCGATGTTATCATAGACTACAGACTTCTCTTCATTTTCAGGCTGCAGACACACAAAATCAATTTCTTGGGATGAAAATGTGATAAACAAAATGTTTGACTCATATATGTAATGAGGCTCCACACTGTGCTGCAGTGCAGAGTAAATACACACAGGATGCAGAGTCAGCAGCACCGTCTTTGTGTTGACACAGTACAATCATTAAAAACTTGTGTCAAGTTTTAAAACACATTCACGGATGAGCAGTCAATGTATGAGCTTCATTAAACACAATTAGCGGGTTTACAGTGTTCATTTCAAAATCAAAGTCTCCTAGAACCCTGCAATAGTGACATTAAAAACAGAGGCTAGTTTTTTTTCCCTTTTTCTTTCTTTTCTTGTGGTTTTGCACAGTTTGAACAAAATAATTAATTGTAAAAAAATCAGCCAAGAAAGTAACAATTTTTTGGGGGGCAAATAAAATCCAAAAAAGGGTAACCAGTGCAATTATTTTGTGCAGTTTCCTTTGCTTTTAAATACAAATTCTGATTATTTACATTCGCTCTTACTCAGCCATTTGGTTTTAAGTTGATGGGGAAATACTGCAGATAAATTTAATGTGAGCACTTACTAAGGTTTATAATGTGCTTAGACACTGCGTGCACATAAATTTAAGAGACAGCCATTAGTACAATTAAGCCAATTATGGTCACAAAAAAACAAAATGAATGATAAACAGAAAGTGAAAATAATATTTGTCCTAATAATGTTACAGGATCATTTATTTTAACTTTTATGATGCTGAATTAAAAGGTTGTTTTGCTAAATTCAATAAAATGGAAGTTTTATCACAGAGTGTGACAAAGCAGCAGCACAGCATCTGATTTATGATTAACACAAGTGTGTGACGAGCTGGATGCACCTTAAGGAACTCTTAACTTTAAAAAGGTGTGTACAGTGCACTGAGGAGAAATAAAAAGCACAAGTAATTTACAAAGTGGACATTTGCCTCTGAAACCAAACACGCTCAGTGTAATCTAAGAGCCCATCTGAGAGAAACATGTTTCAATATCACTCTCTGCACGCAGAGACGCTGTTACCCACTCACACATGAACCTGCAGACCGCAGTATAAATCACACTTGTCTGGTTGAACTAAAGACTTTTTAAACAGTTGCCCAAACCCCATATGCACACACACACACATTCACACTCATACATGCACACAGAAGCTGGTGAGTGCTACCAATTGTGACTCGGTGAGCTGTGCTGGCACTTCAGAAGAAAGAGACAGAGAGCTTGAGAATGAACCATAAAGCGAAATCCAAATTAACTTCAGACCAATCCTGCAGTGGAGCAGGGTCAGCACACGGTGTGCCCCCCCACCTCACTCTACCTTCTTCTAGCGGGCCACGCACTGGCACCTCTCTATTTGTCTGGCAGCCGGCCCCGAGCCGCTGACTCCGAAAGCCCACGATACATTCATCAAACACACACTTGATAATTTACAAAGGCAGCATAAAATTGTGGATTTTCGGGCTGCATAATCTTTAGACAGATAAACAAATTACCCAGGGCCCTCCAGCAGAGAGGCTGCGCTCGCTTGGCTAAACATTCATTACCGGCGCTGCTGTAGCTGGTGCTGCGCCGCACAGCCAGTGGGCAACCTTTGGCGTGTTAGGGCTCGGCAAGCAGAAAATAACATGATGGCGAGTTAACCGACCGTGCCATGATAGATGACGCCACACGCCGGGCTGTTTACGGGGCCTATGTCTCAACAATCTGTAATGCTCGGAGCCACAGAGTGTGTGCTCAGTGAATCATCGGCCAATCTGCGAACACACTAACTGTTCCACTCTGTCCCTGCATTACAAGCAATTAGCTGGTGCTTGAGGGGAAGGAAAGCAAACAACAACCCAGCTGTATGTGTGTGTGTGTGAGTCACCTCTCACATAATTCTGACACATTAAGTGGGTGCAACAAAGTGGGTGTTATCATTTTAAAATGTTTTACAGTCTTTTTACACAACTTACTGTAATACAGTGATCAGTTATTGTTCTGGCGTGGTTTCAGTCAGTAAGGAAGAAAGATCAGGAAGGAATTTCTCATTTGTGCTGAACAAAAGAAGGAAAAACTTCCTGAGCGGCCCCCTGCTGTGGACTGTACCTGACAATACACTGCTGCTTTGCTTTCACACACATTAACAAATGAACGCCTGCATGTGCGAGCACCAAAGAGAGAATCAGCTTTGATTCTGATAATCATGGCAGCTTTTTTTCTATATCAAAAGTTGTTCGTTATCTCACGGAAAAAGGATAAAAGAAAATCTGTGAAAACTTGGCAAGGGCTGCGTGGTGGATCTCTGGGTAATCCAGCACACAGATGAGGAGGAGAGGAGAGAGGTGGCAGATTGGCCCGAGTTTACAATGCTGGGATGGATTTGAGGCCAATCGGGGACTTGCAGGGTTCAGTTCTCAGAGGGAGGAGACAGATCTGCGGCTTTATAAAGAAGATGGCGCTCACTGGGCTGAAGTGCTGGGATAAATATACTGTCTGGGTGGACCCATGGCTTAGTGCTCTAAATGAATATTCACAGACACCTCATTCTTCCATCTGTGAAGCCACAGAGGGCTGGGAGGGTAATGTGCATCGAGGATGATTGAGTTGTAGAACTAAAGGGTGAGACATTTATAAAGACGACTGTATTTCAGCAGAGATAGAAGCAGTGACATTTTGATCAAAACAAAGGAATCTGACTTTTAAAAGCAAGACGAGCCCCTGAATGGGATCGTAAGTGGCATATTTAGGCTCACCTTTAAGACCAGGTCTCTGGCAGAGGCAGACAGAAGGATTCGGTCACACCAGGCAGGACATCTGGTGTTCATGTACTGCTTCCCCTGGCTGCTATCTTCACTGTACGGATAACTGAAGGACACACAAGCAAAAACACAGCCAGTGAATAATAACTTAGGGACCAACATGACAAGCATTTATCATTATTTTTAAATGTTTCAGTCGTATCAAATTTATAATTAACTTTATGTTCTTGTAAAGTCCTTCACAAAGAACAAGACATTGGAGGAAACGCAATAAGGAAAACAATAAATGTTATTTGAATGAATCAACAGGGCTCCAGAGGAGTAATGAATATGAGACGTCATGTCATCTGCCTTATCTCACAGACGGAGATCAGAATGTTTTCCAGAGAAAACAGGAGGTCCCGTAAGTATGAACAATCATCTTAAGTAATCTCTTGAATCAACACATGGATGGCTCAATCAAAGCAATCTTTATTTGCCAACTGTACAGGTTGTGTGTGTGTGTGTGTGTGTTTGCGAGCAAGAGAGAAGGAAAATAAAAAAGAAGGGATGGCAGTGATTTGTCAGAGCGGGCCAGAGGGAGATTCAGTTGCCCATGTGTATAGCTACATCCCTGCAGGGTCATCAAAAACAGATTAGGTGCCGCAGCAAATGGCCAAGAGAGATTGTATCGTGGAACAGCAGGGAACAATCGCATGATTTAAGCAGCGGCCAGGCTGGAGTCGGGCGTAGAGCCATCGAGCTGATACAGATTTACATTGTTGAGAATTCAATTTGCCCCTTCCGCTCATCAAACCGCTTCAGATTTACACGCCACCAATCCAATTTGTTTGTAGGCGCTCATCAGGATGTAAGACCGGGCTTACATACTGTAATACCAATCCAATTTGCTCCTTCAGTGCCACATGTGCTAACCGTAGCATAATACAAAGTGCCTGTGCTCTGAGGATTGTGATACCCTAATGATAAAATAAACACATACATCTGGCCTTCGATTCATCACACTTGTCGAGCTCTGATAGCTTAATTGGACTTTGTGCTCAGGCAGAATGCATTTAATTATCATTTCATTGGGTTTGCTTTGTGATGAATGATTAGATAAAAGATCTTCTGTCTGTATCACCCAAAGGCTCAAACTCACAACCTTAGATTCTGGAGCTTCCATGCCACTGGGCGCTGCTCTGTGATATCATGTCTTGAATGCTGTTTTCACTTGACTTCAATGTGGCTTCAAACGCCACAGGGAGTGTTTCAAACACATTTTTTTAATTTAGTTATTTTTACAAAAATGTTGGCTTTTTACATACAAGTTGTTTACATGTAATTTTTTTTTTAATTTAGTGTCTGTTTGGAGAAGTGACCTAATCAAGGAAGTCTGCACGGGATGTTTTATTCATAAAATTGACCAAATGCTCTTTGCTATTCCTGTGTCTGACTTCCTGTCCAGCTCAATCTACTCTGTGCAGCATCAGTCTAGAATAGACTCCATCATGGGGCAGAGAGGAGAGCAGCTGTTGGGACTTCAGTCTGTTGCTGTAGTGCCACCATCAGGGCTATTGGCTCATAAATCTTGTGAATCTTGAGAAAGTTTAGCATAGGCCTGCATCATAAGCAAGTATAAATAAATTTCATGCACTGGAGGGCAGATTTTTAAGTAGGAATAATACTATTACTACTACTGCTGCTTCTGATGATGATAATGATGATGATGATGATGATGATGATGATGATGATAATAATAATAATAATAATAATAATAATAATAATAATAAAAATAATAAAAAGAAGAAGACGAAGAACAAGAACAAGAAGAAAAAGAAGAAGAAGAAGAAGAAGAAGAAGAAGAAGACAAAAACAAAGACAAAGACAAAGAAAAAGAAGAACAAGAACAAGAACAAGAACAAGAACAAGAAGAAGAGGCAGAAGGTGTCGTATTCATTATCAGATGGACTGGTCTGATCGTATCAAAAGTGAACCTGCCTTTGCTGTCTACAGCTCTTAAAACAAAAAGTTATGGATGACTCAATTTGTCCCATGCAATTCAATCACAAAGTGTGTACTGTACATATAAAGATCACAACATCAGTGCTGTAATAGCACACTGGCATTTTGCTGTAGGATGAAATCAGTTATCATTGATTAATCCTCATTCACACACTGACTCACACAGAAATACTGTGATATGGTAACTTTTTTTTAAGGTATTTTGGGGCTTTTTGTGCCTTATTAGGTAGGACAGCTGAAGATTTGACAGGAAAAGGGGCTGCTGCAGCAAGGACATGGTCTCTGTTTGTGGGGTGCACACTCTATCTGCTGAGTGGTGGGGCACCCCGTGAAATGGTAAGCATTTTTGGGCATCATGAACATGTATATGTGTGTGTGCGTGTGTGTGATCACTAAGAAGCGGAGACAGGGACACACACACACAAGCACTCTTTCTCTCCCTCTCTCTCTCTCACATGCACACACACATACCCACAAAGCCCCCCCACCAGGTGTACAAACAGACCTGCAGAAAGCTACTTAAAGAAGTTCCCTGCCTCCAATTAGCATTAATAGCACTTAAACTGTGGGGGAAATGCATGGGGGTTTTGGTATGCTAATCAAAGGGCTAAAGAAGTGATCCAGGGATAAAAGAGAGCATGAAGAATAGGATGAGTGAAACAGAAGATAGACAGGGAGGCAAAAGAGAGGGGATAAAGACGGATCAGACAGAAAGAGGCAAAGTGAGGGTGGAAAAGAGCAAAGTCTTCAAAGGGCTTGTGGAGCTGCTCGACTTCAGGGTGGCCTGAATACTCCTGCTTCCTGCGGGGCAGTCCCCGGCCTTCAGCAGCCTGTGAACAATCCTCCTATCAGGGACTCTGTTATAGCTTTATTGACTAACAAGCTGGGGTCATTTTGGTGTTAAAGAGATTGAGAGAAAATCAAGTTTTTCCCCTCACCTCCTTCAAACAATGAACTCCTGCCTGATAACAAACTTCCCAGAGCACTTCAACAACAAAACTTTGCTATCGTTCAGTCATTTTTGATGACAGCCAGTCATTGTAAAAGCTGATTAAAAAACTCTACAATGGCCATTAAAGGGCCATTCTGCTTCCCTGTGTGTGCAGGAATAGGTTGTTCCCCTCTCTGTTTTACCGCACCCTCCGTTGGCTCCAATAGAGATAACAAGTCTTAATGCAACAGCAAACAGTCAAATGGTGCGCTGGGGCCAAAGTGATTAATGTGTCCGATTAGCAAGCTCACAAACTTATCGGGGAAGGTAAACGGTCCGAGAGGGCGTGTGGGCTGGAGGCCGTCAGCTCATATCAGACCCTTATTGCCCACAGCAAGACTAATTACACTAATTAATGGGCCAAGCTGATAACTCCAACAATTGTGTGCCTGTGTAGGAGGGAGAACTGCATTTCCAGGTATACATGCACACTCACACACACACACGCACAAACAGACATACTATGAGTAATGATTACAGATTTGTAGAATGCAAATTGAACAAGTGTTGTAACATAAAATGAAAAGAACATAAGTAATAAAAAAGCAGCCACAGGGAGCAGATATAACTGTAAGAACTAAAGCTCTCTCCATTGAAGAAAAGCTCTGTTTTGATGAAAGAATAACTTGGTGACAGTCATGCAATAACAAATAAAAAGCCTGTCATATTGTCACTTTTTCCCGTTGGCACGCTGTATAAACAAATGTGTTTTGCTATAGTTTAAGAACCCTTACAGGCCATTACAAAGTACATGTGCATGTATTTCACTTCCTGCCCTTAATTATTGCACTGGAGACATTTTTTTTTCTGCTGATATTTTAAAATCAAGGAAAATCATTGAGAACATGGCATGTGCATCATTTTGTAAAGACTGAGAAAGCTTCAACAAATGACCACAGTGGCAGAGAAAACACATCTGGATTTGCCTTCAAAATCTCATAGAAAATGAAAAATGCACAAAGGAAATAGATGAGCTGCTCCACACAGAAAAAGATCACATCTGAAAACAGAAAAATAGCTATTACATTTTTGTAAAAAGTTAAACTGACTTTGATAAGTTTAATGGTCAGCTGCTACATCAACTGACATGCTGAAGTCACAGTTTGATGTCAACAAAACACGGTTAAGTATGCTTGTACACCAAGTCAAACAGTACACTATAGAGAATACTATATATCGCTTATGTATGATATGTACAATAAATGCACAGAAAAAAACTTTTACACAGCATCTGTTACTTATCCTACAGCTGATCTGGAGAATACTGGCAGAGTTGAAAAAACCTGCAGTGCTGCCACTGCCTCTAACTATCACATACAACCAACAGGCTAAGTATATCAAATGATTTGGCTGTACTCTATTTAGTGTAACATAATAATGTTACACGCTATGAAGGTGATCAAGTGATATCAGCATCAGATAATAACACACAGCTGACAAACTGAAAATATTTGTCTTGCCGGGTGTCTGTGACCTAGCCATTGAGTTTTACAGCAATCAGCTCTTGTGTAAACTTGATATAAGAATACTGTTTTCCCACTTGGTTTTGCAATTCTTCTGTGTTACTGACCACATTTCAGATGACACGTGTTTTTCAGTTGCAGAGACCCTCTGGCACTCACTGAAAGCTCATTCATTCATGCTTGGTTTGGGGTTTAATGTTTGACCTGGCTGCTGACACACAATTCACATGTGCTCTGCCGGTGTCACCTTGTTTGTCTTACAACAGTAAAAACTGACGAGGTGAGCAGAGGCCCTACCTATAGTGTGTCACCTAGCCTCACCCTGAAGATGGAGAGGAGCTTTTTGACATATATTACTGTACTATATAAGCTGCTGCTCCACCCTTACTTTATTTAAATGTCACTCTTGATAAAAAAGATTCAAACAACAAAAGGCTGTGTATAAAATACATGGCAAGTTTTGTTTGGTAGACCAAGTTTAGACCAACAACCAGAAACTCAGTCCTTGTATAAGTTGCTCCAGGCCAGATTTCCTTGTCCCACATTCCCTTATCTTCCCGTCTCAAGCTATCACCTTGTTCTATGACAGATAAGTGACAGGCCAAACAGTGGGTTATTTAGGTGCTGAGTATTTAATGAGGGCAATATAAACTTGAGAATTTGGGAAGGGCAGGAAGCCAAAGATAAGACTCATAGTATCAGCGGCATGAGGTCACAACTTGTAAAGAGCATCATGGGATGTTGGAGTGGCCATTGTAGGGCTGGGACTGGCTAAAAAGTCAGGAAACTGTGAGTTTTGAGCAACACGCTGCCTCTGAAGCTATGTTTGTTTGCCGTTGTCAGGGGAGGCCTGGCAAAGCACAATACATACGCATACACACATACACACACACACACACACACACACACACACACACACACACACACAAATACAAAAAGATCAGCCAAATGCTATCAATAAAGCTGAATGTTTGCTTCAGTTTGTAGAGCTGGGAGGCTCGCAGGCACAACATTGGCATAGTGCAGTACAAACAGAGTGAAATGCCATCAGTAGCTCATGGCTCACAGCCTGCTGGGTTCAGCTATGACATGTTCTGCCTTTAGCTGCTCTAAATGAAGACAAGAAGACACAGATGGCATCCATTTAATCCTCTCCGCATAAGATTGTTTTGAACAAAGCCTCCCTCTCACTGGCATCATCTCAGACAAGAGGCAATGACACAAGACAGTGGACAATCTTCAGCTATTATCGTCACAATGGCCCCTAATCATTTTCACAGGCTCTCTGGTCGTTAGAATGATGGATGTGCTGATGTTTGTAAAACAATGTTCCTGTTCAGTAGATTAGCCTGAATCCTGTGGCCGTGCTCAGCCAACGCGAGCCTCACACTTATGGCGACTCGGACGCAGTGCTTTAACCAAACATTGTTGCTGAAGTATGTCTGTGGTGCTCCTTTAATGGAGTCACGCGCCTCCAGCATGGCTGTTCACGGAGCAGGAACAACAGGCCTTGTTCATGTAGGATGCAAACAGCAGAGCCATAGGACTAATGTATTCTCAGTGAAATACACATGCAGAGAGGGTGACATCATTCATACAGGCCTTCAGAGGCCAGGGGTGTTGTGTGAAGAGTGTTATTCACAGAACAAAGGCAGTTAGTGTGTACAGGAGAGCCATCTGTGTGAGCACTTCCTATGAGCTCAAGATGAGTCTCAAGGAATTCTCCACTGCTCTGACACTTCTCTCATATGTACTTATTAACAGTTATTGAGGAACTGGCAGGTAGCCACTTGTGTCACTTGAACAAAATTTTCTCCCATCTGAAGGGCAAAGTCGTTCTGTTGGGCATCAGCTTTCAAACCGCCCCCTTCCTCTTTTCATGATAGTGTGAATGTTATATCTTTCCCCTGTAGGCAAATCACTTTTGGCCTGCCCTCATAGACCTGCAGCTGTGGAATATGCATGCTAACGTGCCAAGGTTAGTCCCAGGGTGCTTCCCAAACAGTGAAGACACAACTGTTCATCGGTTTCTGCCTCCTCCCTGGCCTCCTGACCCCTGGGCCACGCTCTGCTTCTTTCCATGTCTAGACTTGACAAACAAAGACGCATGGGACAGAAGCCATGCTGTTCCCTGTGGTGCCCTCTCATCGTCCTCTCAATATGTTTTGACAAGTTTTCCCTAGCATGGAAAAAAAATAATGGCAGGCACGATAAGTATGTTTGCACTGTGCTAATGAAGTTCAAAACTTTGCTTTTTGAGGTTGCTGACACTCAAACAGATCAACTGCTCTCTTCTCACTCCCTTTATACTATCCCATTATACTTTATGCAAGAGTCTACATGGAATAAGGTGGCAGATTATTAACTTTTATTTCAGCCATTAACCTATTTTTTTTTTTGCATTTAAGTGTATTTAATTGTCTATTTACTTTTAGTCACGGTAGTAGCATTGGTTCAGAGAATGCAGTATCAGTCAGATGGTCCACCATTTTTGACTAAAATACCTCAGAAAATTATTGGTTGGATTGTAATGACATTTTGTACAGACGATACATTTTTCTGACTTTGGTGATCCTCTGACTTTTCCTCTGGTGCTACATCAGGTCAAAATTTGCTAGCACGTGTGAATACTATTAGCGTGCTTATATGCCAATGTAACATAATGAACATGGTAAATATAGATGCTAAACATCGGAGAGCTAGCATTGTTATTAAGAGCATGTTAGCATGGTGACATTAGCATTTAACTTAAAAAACCACTGTGCCTAAGTACTGCCTCATAGAGCTGATAGCATGGCTGTTAGTCTTGTTTGGTTTACATGGCACTGATGTAGCTATGGGTCTTAACTCTGTTTCAAGTCTGTTTTAAGAATTTTTTGCCATAATTTATTAAAAGTGCCCTCATCTCAACATGTCATCCATTTGACTGATGTTCAACCATAACTAAAATAAAAAAATAATTTTTACATCCAACCATGGTAATAGCAGTAAAAGAGAGATGGGAGACACAATATCATGTTCTATGCCCACATTTTTCAAGCTGAACATATTATTTTGCATTAACAGCAACCTGCAGTATTTTTACTAACAGAGGCAGTATCACACTAGTACTGTGACTCCTCTCTTCCCATTTATGAACAGACCTTTGGGACAGCAGTCTTTTCTACCCCTGACTTTTTCCATCTCTCCTCCCACAAGCATTACACAACTTCCTCACCATCTCCCTGCTCTGAAATCACTCTTGATTTGTCCACAGATGGAGTTGTACCGCTGGTCTGATGTCACTCAAAATCTCCCTCAAAGGCTATTCCCAGTAACCATGTTATAGGCAGAATACATTCTTCCACTGCTCCCTCATTGTCCACTGCATTTCCTCCCGAAGCTAGGGTCTCGATTCAATTTTGGCATCGATCTCGTGCAAAAAAAGGGCAAAGAAATCAGATCAGAGGAGTACTAAAAGCTTTCCCCTAAATCAATCAAAATACATGAATAAGTTACTGGTGCCATAGTATGTTTTAGGGGATATTACCATAGTTATGCCATTCCTAATATGAAATCAAAAGTACCGTAATGTATCCTAAAACTTACCATTATTTTCAGTCAAATGGCCGTGCTGCATCCTATGATGATGAAAGATAATGACCTAATGGCTTGTTGCAGCCTCATGCACTGAGCAAAGGAGAAACTGTGTCTAAATGAATGATTGGTTTCTGACGATCGGACTCATTTCTTCTCTCTCATAAACCAGTTGAGAAAACCAGCAACCACACAGGGACTCCTGCGTATGAGTGAATGAGTATGTATATGCAGCAGCCGCCTGGCTCCAGGTCCGACTGTGACAAGGCCCAGGCAAATTCCTCACCTCCCTGCCCCAGCACTTAGGACTGTCATGGCCAACTTTGACAGGCAACTTTTGAAAGTAAAGAGATATGCTTTTTACAGCTTGCAGCCCCTGCAGCAAGGCAGAGGGAAGAATTCATACGCGTATGTATGGTAACAGAGATGTAAGTCTGACAAAACTGGACTTCCATTCCAAAAATGAAAGGGAGCTGCTGGCCAGTGATGCTTCTGCTACTGATATTTGGTAAAAATAGAAGGCTGGAGATAAAACTTTCTGCTTCGTTGCTGTTGGTACATATGTACATCACTTTGTGTCACTCTGTGTTATCCAATCTTCAGTTCATCCTTGACAGCATGTCTCATTTTGTGACAACTTCTTATCCAGCATAGGCCAACAGACAGAATTAACTTGAAGATTAAATGTTTGTGACTAGTATTGATTTATAGATCTGAACAAAAGTGAGCCGTGTGCATGCATGAGTGTGTGTGGGTGTGTGTGTGTCAGTGAGGGTGTGTTCTGATGGCCTGCATTAAAAAGAGTAATAACCTCACAGATGGTGAGGGGCTGGTCCGGAGCAGGCTATGTGATGGAGAACAATCGCTGAGGCTTGATTGCTCAAGGAGCACAAGGCAGACCTGACAGGGGGAGGGGTACCAGTGTATGTGTGTTGAGTGTGTGTATGTGTAAAGTGGGTGGAGGGGGTTGTTTAAGTTTAACTAGGCCACTGCTACCCATTACAAGGCTGACAATGATGTGGTTTGTCGCACGCCAAGAGTAGATCAAATCAAATTTCATATGCTGCTCCTGGGTTTCATCTATTTGATTCATCATCACCTCAAGTAAGTGGAAATCATTTGTATTCTTCCACAGCAGCACATTCATTCCTCCCTGTGGAGAGATGATTCAGTATTATATGGATAGGTGCAAAAGTCAGCCAGTGTAAAAGGACAATAAATCCACCTGTCACTTATGCAAAGGGATGTAAATGGGGTCCCTGATTAAGACACAGAGTCATTTAAAAAACAGGGACTGGCAGAACCTTGACACACACACTCAGACACACAGTCTCAAACTCACACTCAAAGCCTCTCGCACACACACACGCTTTGATAGCTCTATGTATCTCAAGCCCTCTCTCTCACACACACACACTAAAATCCCCCGCCGCCCTGCGCCTGCCACTAGAGCAGTTTATCAAGTAATTATTGTTTGATTACAGCGTTTCATTATCTGCACTGATTGAGTCACAACCGACGGCAAAGGTCAAGCGCCATTAACGCGCTGCTCCCGAAACATATTTCCACGCCGGCCGCGTGTTTGCCCTCCCTCTCCACTGAAAGGGCTAATTGCAAATGCATTTGTTTGAGGAAGAGGAGAGGAGACCACCCGCTCCAGTCTCCCCCAAGTCCCACTGAGACGGAATATCAATGCTGCCCAAAGCGTCTGAGCAGCAACACACACACACACACACACATATGAAAAAACATACACATGGGAGCAGTTTGGGATCATATCCAATCACACCGATCTAGTGACACCCATCAAACACAGATTCAGCAGCTTTTATTAAACCATTTTGGACAATAAGGGGTGATTGACTTCCTCTGATTTCACATATTGATAGTAATTTGTTATGGCCAAGATCTGGTTTGCATAGTTAACTGCATTTAACAACGTGATGGTCCGCTGTAGTTTAAAACTTAAGCCTTAGGGTTTTAAACCATTAAAAACCTATATAACTTACTCTAAAAATACTTCTCAACAAAGCTGAAAGTTAAGCTGAATCTTTCACATTTTTTAAAGATCATGACTTGTATGCACAAAACCGGATTCCAATTCATTCAACCGTAACTGCTAGAGAGGCTAGAAATATTCAGGACCTAACATATTTGCAGGATCACAGACAGACAGCAGCAGAAAATCATGTTGTGTGTGATTTTGAATGTCTCCATACCTGGGTGGAAAAGAGATCTCCAGTTCATGCAGCCGATCCTTGAACACCGACAGCTCTTTGTCATACTCTAAAAGCTGTGGATAGAGAAAAAAAAGCATAGGAATGAGGAAAGGGGCGTTTTAATTATTTCTATTTTTTTCACATTTTATTAAGTCTTTTACACTTTTCCATTGCAGTGCACACATTCCTCTCTGAAAGTGTGCACAATCTCTGCAGCAGGGATGCCACAGAGGAAATTTTACTCCTGTATAATAAACCCGAGAGAACAACACTGTTACTGTTACTGGATATGTTACCAGAAAAGATAATGGTTAAAGATACTCAGTATTAGTTGAGCAAAATATTAAGTCATTGTTGATACAAGTCAAACATTTATTGCTACTGCAGTTTCACATTTTAAGCATTTCACTAGTTGAACACGAGTTGACTATTATTATCAAGTCACAGTCTTTTGATACAGGAAATTCAAGGTGTCAGTGAGTTTGGCACTTACTGCTATCATTCAACAGAAATGTGTCTACAAAACAAGGCAACAGCCATTTTTGACATTTTTGATGGAGGATTGGTTTGAAATATAGCAGGGAGTAATGAAACAAGGAGCAGTCACAGTAAGCTGTTTGATACAGAGCTGCAGACGACAGGCTGCGAGCTCCAAGTCTTCAGCCAGTTAACCAGTTTCTCGTCCCTCATTAATGATATCAGGTTCCATATGAGGATTGAGTTTGAAATGCGCCAAAAGGGGGCTATTGCTTTTCACTTTGACCACAAATCCTCCACTTGTAACTCGTTGGTCATCTCTTCTTATTCTCACATAAAAAGTAAAATCTGACTTGAGCAACTTCTGTGCTCCTGATATTAAACTTAACTCAGCACAATCATCAGGCTTCACTTTCGTTGAGCGGCAGACAAGAGTAAGTCAAACAAAAGTTGAGTAAAATATAGTAGGACTTGTCTTTTGGTCTATTTACTTATTTCCAATGTCCCCCTACAGTGGTAAAAAAATTTACAGCATTTGATCGGTTGTGTGTGTTTGTTACTAGCCCTGTTCTACCCGGGGTCTATCTTTTCACACTGACAGTGAATCCACACACTCTTCATCAATCATGTCTCCTCACCCAGCTGTACTCACTCACTTGAGTGTACACACACACATCCCCCAATTTCCCCCCTTTCACAAAACCCATAAATCATTAGTGAAAAGTGCAATTAGTGGCTTCTTGTACACATTAATTATCTGGGAGATGAACAGGTAGCTTGGGCACCTGCATGACTGCCTCCCTGAGAGACTGACAGCGATGTTTCCCGGCAACCCCCGGAGGACCTTGCGCTAGCCCCACCCTCCTCTTTCAGACAGGAAGACATGGGGATGAAGACGAGACATGTTTGTTTAGTGGTAAATTGGACTATTGTACATGTTTCAAACACCAGGCTACAATTATGGCCTGGTGAAGACCTCATCCTAGACTGTGTGAGTTTGACAGCGGTTGTATAGGCAGCTTGACGTTAATGACATTACATTGGTGTATTACATGCAGCAATATGTTGATGGCTACATGATGAAATACCAACTGAAACGGCGCAGCACACATGGGTAATATTTGGAAGGACGTCCTCATAAAGTGGAGACATAAAGGAGGAGGGTGAATGTCATATGAATATTATTATACCATGGAAGGTAACTACGGTCTTTTATCTACACTGACATATTAATGTTGTTCATGTCTGACTACGTATGCATTGTTTTTCTTAACCGCACTATTGAGTACACATGTATAAATAACCCAAAGTCCAGTATGTGCTCTCTCACAATGACGCCCTGAGTGTTTGAGTGTATGTGTGATTATGTGTCAGTGGTGTAGAACAGCGGCCATTACTTTCAGGCGGAGGGGCCTCCCAGACGGAGTCTCAGTGGTTCAGGAGGGCAGATGTGCTGCATTCATCAAACTCACAGTGCTGAGGTCACAGGAGAGACTCACACACTGTGGATGAGGGATGGCTGAGCAGAGGATGCAACCCCACGCTCCAGTGTACACCCCATCTCACCATCCACACACTGATACCTTCCTCCACTGTTTGTGTGTGTGTGTGTGTGTGTGTGTGTGTTAAAGCCGGACAAATACTTGATTTTTGAGACTTTTAAGAAATCTTGTAATTTACTGTGTAATTAAATAAATGTAAATAAAATCAAAAATTCTGGTAACTGACAGTTTGACAAAACCCAGCCCCTCTTAGTTACAACTGCCATGCGAATTCACACAACACATAAGAAGCTCCCACTGATAAAACCTTTTCAGTTTTGAAAATAAGGGATTTCCGTTTCAGATAGAGGTTGTCAAAATTGGGCTCTTAGAGCTTAGCAGATTAACATTGACTTTCTGGCTGGAGAAACCTTTGCTGGTAGAATTTATTTGAAATAGCTAGCTAGCCATCTAAGCTAACCCTTGGTGGTTACATACATGATGTTATACCTTAAAATGAGGGAAAAGGCTACTAAAGAGCTTGTTAGTCCCAGCTATACAAGGATGGCAAGGAAAAATGACAGATCAGAATTTTATTCATTCTAACTTTACCCTCTTTGGCTGATTAAGCTTTCATACTTGAACAAGAAAGAAGTGTGATTATGCTCATATTTTCAAAAAGTATTTAACTTTCAGGATAAAGAATACCCAATCACTTCAGCAAACATGATGCTATCTCAAATGAGTTTGGTTGGTGTTGCTGGAGTGTAAACTTCCCTAAATCCAGTGCAAGTAGAGAGTCACACATGTTAGCCTGCACTCTGATACAGTAACATCCTACCACACGGTGGGGAAACACAACATAGTGCTTGTGCTACTTATGACTTGAGAATTTTAAAACCTTAACCTTTTGCAGCTAAGATTGAAACAGAGCAGCAATATTTAATACATTTTTTACACTTTGCACTTGTATTTAAATTTTTGGAAATTAACCACCATTCCAACCTCTTCCTAATTTAAATAATTTTTTAAAGAAATGTTACCGTGCAATGAGAGAGGAATGTAGTAAATAGACACCTATGAAATGATGACACTAATCATAAATTACCTTGCAACTTTCACATTTCTGTACTGAAATTTCTTATTATTTATAGGTATTAATAGGTATTATAGGTATTAATACAAAACAGATACTGATATATTTGCAGAAACTAATCTCTCACAGCAATCCACATCTGCAGACAGTACAGTATAAGCCTATATTTTTCTGGTATGGGGAAAAATACTTAAATACCTAATTAGTAGGAAGTGGAAGAGGGGGAGAATGCAGACAGAAATAATGGCAGGCTTGTACCCACAATGTACATCATGCATGTCTGGCTTGAGGTAAACTGTCCGGAGTATTGGGAGTTTAAAAAAGGTGATTTAAGTAATCTGTGTATAACAATATATTTAACAATACATGTTAAAGTGAGCAGAGAGTGCTCAAAATAATAATTGACAAACTGGACACTTTGGTACACATGTGCATCGTGTTCACAGATGTGGCCGCTCATTGAAAGTATAACTCCTCAGATAACCAGCATGTAACACAGTTTAAACAGCAGGGTGTGAGCAACATATGGCTGTGTGTTTCTATGGTGTGACTTGAGTGAATGTGACTAATTCATTCAGGTGAACGAAAAACCCCACAGTTACGAATTTCACACTACATTTCATCCCAGATCAATTAAGCATAATGCTCTGTGGATCTGCTTGGTCAGTGGTTAAAAAAAATGCTTATATTGGTTCAAGGCCCCGTGACATTATAAGGCCAAGAGTAGTTTGTCAACCAGAAGTGACCTTGGGAGTTGTAGAGGAGGTGATGCAGCTGCTGTAATATCAGCGGGGAAAAGATGAGGAAGTGTCTGGGTAAAAACTACCCTGTCATGGGCTCAAATTTCTGACTGCTCGAATGATCAGCACCCTCTTAAATCAGAGTGGTGCTGATAGTTAAGAGGCAGGAAGTTTAGCTGGGTAAAAAAAGGGGGGGAATATTAGGTCTTTGGCCCCAACTGTCCCTCTCACTGTCCCTCACACCTGTAATTGTGCTTTGATTTACGTGTTGTCAAATATCCCCTGTGACAACACCTGCTGCCATTAAAATCCATCAATAAATGTTGGGGTGAAAGGTCATTTAATTTGATTTTTACACTGCACACTTGGCTTTCATTACAGGGGGCCATATTTTTCCTTCTTTTTATGGGATCTTCATTATTTTGTGTGGAAAAGCGATAAACTGTCACTGACAGCGGGATGGTCGATTGGTGTTGGGAGGGGGCAACCTGAACAAATCACTTTACTACAGTACACTGCACCTCTGAACTCTTATTGTTAATTAAATATGTAGAAAGGAAGCAGATCTGATAAAGACTGATATTTAATGTGATGACTATGAAATGTCTCTGGGAAACTGACTTCTACAATAGATTTAACTATTGCAGCACTCAGACACATTTCTAGTAGAATTAGGTAATGAGTGTGGAAAAACTCGGGGGGAAAATAGCCATTTAATAGTAAATAAGGCCTCCAGTACATGTACGCCATCTATTTTAATAGGGCTATGTAAGCAGTCAACACTTTCCTGAGCCATTTTAACAGAGGCAAGCTAAACAAAGAGGCAACCAGAGACTCAATACAGCATCAATCCTCTAAGGTCAGATTTCATTTAGCTTGGCTTCTGTATTACCACTTAAGAGCTTTGACAGGAAAAAACTTTAGGCTAGAACGACATTTGTTCTCTATTTTTTTTAAATGTCCTTTCATGTTTAAAATGTCTCTTGAGTAATGTTGAGGACTACGTTGCCAGCATGACAAGAAGAGGCATGCCAGACAGAAAGGTTCATCAATTACTACAGCTAGTACACAAACACACCCTCCTCTCCTGGTCCCCCATCTGCCGACACCACACTGATAAAGTTACAATAAAGAGATACTGAAACAAAATCAATGGGGATGGAGGAGGGGGACGGCCCCGTGGGTCTGTGCTCTAGGAAAGGAAGAAACTGTCCTGATCTACAGATGCACAGCACAAACATGCACAATACGCATGCGCTCACACACAAATATACACACACACACTATGCTCCTCCCATCTCTCTGCCAGAGGAAGGCCCCGCGGTGCCCCTTGACGCCACGAGCACCCGGAAAATTTAATCTTCCCAAATACTCATCAGGGTTCTCCATCGTCCCGCCGTGACAGCGCCGGGGATAATTAATTATACAATTTCGATGGGAATATCGACTAAACAAACCTATTAATCATAGCAAAAGTCAATAGGCATGGACACATTCAATCATGTCCCGGCCAATGATTACTCCTCTCAAAATACAATAATTATTTTCAAGAGCTCCCTCGAATTAAATTTCTGTCAAGCTGGTACAAGTCTTGCAGTTGATGAAGGATGCAATGGATTTTTTTTCTTTCCCCTTCCCCAGTGGAGGAGTGTGAGGAGGGACATTTATCCTTTTGGAAAGGTAGTTTGTTTTATAAGGATCATAACATGGTGTGTTTAACTAGACCATGACCATCAGATTATCTCTGATGCCCCCATTATGTCATCCATCTTGTCTGACTCTGGAAGGGGGATGAGAGGGAGGAGGACTCGGGGGGAGCCTGAGCCTCATACTGCTACTGTTAAACAGTTTCTACACATTTCTGCTGATCAGATTGAGTGATTCTCCCATGTCCAGACTACAACGCGTCAGGTCACCATCAGCAGGCATCAAATCCATGTTTGGTTTAATAGCTAAATGATGTCTTTTCTGCCTTTTTGAGGAACCACAATATTAACAAAGGGCCTGTTTACATGCTTTTCATCTGAAAAACTGAGCACAAAGTCACACAAGATCATTATGGACTTGGATTTATCTTTTTATCTTGGATTTATTTTTAGATGTGTTCTCCACAAAAAAGAAGCAAGATTTCCAATTTGTAAATAACAGGCATCTGTTTTAATAATACAAAAAGAAAGAAGCTCAGAGACCTGAAACTGTGTCATCAAGAATAGCTAAACCCATAAATCTAAACTCCTCCTCAGAACGTGAAATTTGCAGGCTAAGTCATGCTGTAATTTTGGTGAGGACTGTGTAACCACAGTGCAGTGCAAGAGGAAGCAGATACAGAACAGTAAAATTTCAAAACCCCTATTAGGAGAGAAGTATTGACTTGAATTTAACTACATTTACATATCTTATGGGCTTTTTAACACAGGGGTCAGCGGTGGCAACACCAGGTGCTTAAAGCTTTGCCTTAACATTGAACTAAACAGTGTCAGCATAATGCTGCAGCAGTGTGTGATTTAAAATAGCATGTGGGCATTCTGATAGCAAAAGAGGCATGACGGGCGTGATGTCTAACACGAGGGTGTCGGCATCTAGTGTGAGGTTTGTACATACACGTCAGACAGTGTTATCTAAACAATAACAATAACATGGTAATAACAATCCTTTACCAACACTGTTTTATGGTTGTTGATGTCATTTTCTGCTTGGAGGATAATGAGCCGTAAGATCTCGCTGTCTCCCCAGTTCTCAGGCATTATCATTTCCTTCTCTTTTTTTTCCCGCTAACTGCTGGTAGCTGCTTTTTTAATTCTCAGTTGGTATGGTCACAGACATAACATGACGCAAAAGATTAAAACCCTGTCCTGTCCTCTTTTTACACAGACAGATAACTGGCTCTCTTAGCACTTCTGCTGCCATCTCAGAGGTGAAACAACAACTCTGCTCCCCCATTCTGTCTTCATGCTGTGTAAAAAGAGTTTATAACTTCACAAGCTGTACTCTGTACACAAATGAGATCAAAGTACTGATGAAAAAGAGCAGTTATGCCCGGTAAATTTACCCTGATAAATTACAAAAGAATTATTTGCTTAGGCACTCGACAAGAAGGGTTTGTCACATTGAAAAAAACAGGAGCTACTGATAAATATATGTATGCCAAAAGATTTAGACAATCACTGAAATGTAACTGAGGGACTTTCCTATCCACTTTTCTACTACTGAAACTTTACACCCACTTTAACCCCACCCCTCTGTCAATAAATGTTCAAAAATACCTAGTGACCCAGTCTCATTCTAGGGCATATGAACACAGGTACAGTCATACAATATATAAACACAGACAGTAAACTATAATGTACCTTAATTTACAGTAAAATGATTCATCTTAGACCAAATTGGACAAAGTTATGACTCAGTGATATGGCTCTTGTCAATCGATAATGAATTAAAGTTCATAAAGTACGTTGAACTATGAAAAATTATAAGATGATTTTACATTATGTGGCCAAATAAACTTTCTTGTCTGACCACACAGGTTGCTCCAGTCTATTCTGTTGTGTGTGGGTGTGGATGCATCCTTTATTGGGTTTTTTAACAAGGCCAACTTTAAGTCACTTAGTGTAATATGCAGCCACATAAAAGCGGGAGAGTAGTTGGTGTTTTTCTTCCACAGATACTTAACACTCATCTCATCTCCACTCGGTCTCGTTTAAAAGTTATCCAAAAGACATTTGCCCCCCTCCAAGAGACAAAGAGAGTGTGTGTTAGGCTGAACTAATGTGAATGCATTAACTAAAGCATCTGCATGAATCAGTTCAGCAACGACTTGTGTTACATGATGTTATTTAATATAACACTACCCTACCATACTTACTTTTAAATATGAAAAGCCCTCAAATCAAATTTTGCAGCTGCATCCAATCTTTTGACTGTCGATCTCTTGTCTCTGTTGTTTACAGAGATTCACTTGAAATGTCGCTAATTGGCAGTTTTTTTACTCCACAGCGGAAAACAGAGTCATGAGAATAGATTTTAAAAAAAATCAGTTTGTGATAAATAAGCGTAGCTGGAGAAATAAGAGAGGAGATAAATATATAAAGGGTTAGAAGGCAAAGGGGTGACTTACTGAGGTCCCATTGTTTTCCCGGAAAACGTCCTGGTTGACATAATTAAAAAGCTTCTTTTCAAGTTGAAGAACAACCTAAATCAGAGGCAAGAGACAAACAGTGCTTTGATTAATACCAATACTAATGTCAGCTCCACTTTGTAATTAGAGCACTAATGAACAGCAGAGTGCTGCAGAGGCAGACAGCACTGTTAATTTCACATGTCTCACAGAGGCATCACACACTTTACATTGCATGCTCACACAGCCTGTAATACCTCAGGTTTAAGGTATATGAAAAAATATAGAAGCAGGAAATAATTAGTGTTTGAAGGTCTAATTACAAGTCCAGAAATGCAGTTTTCCTTTTCATAACGCAATAAAGATATCTCATTATTTCCTTATTAAAGCCTGGTCACAGCGGCATTTAAAAACACAGGAATTTTGGCCCCATAGTGAGCTCGGTGGAATAGAATAGTCAATGGATCTGTAAGTAGAGACCAGTGGGGTTTAAAATAGAGGGAGCTAATGTGGATAATTAGGATTGTTCACGTTTCTGTATGCTGCTACTCATCTGCTGGAGAACGAATGGTCCCAAAAAAGGTATGACATGTATGACACAGGAGTCAATGAAAATATCTGTCTTTAATGTATCTTGCAAGCTTTTTTCCCCTTCTACCCAGGCCACACTGCATACCTGAGAAGCATATATGTACTGCTAACATTTATGGCTTTCATTTTGACCTCCATGTTAATTTACAGTAGCCATGCAGCATAGTTACTTCTGCAGCAACACAACATCCAAATTCAGCATGTTGACTATTTTCATTCCAAAAAATATATAGAATGACACTGATCTGTTAATAGTAATATTGATATCATACCAGCAACTTTAAACCTTTTTCTACAGCTTCAATGTATATCTGTATGTCTTTCTGTCTGTCTGTCTACCTTCCTATCTATCAGACATGAAAAATATATGTATATCTTTTACAACTAAGAAGATGCTTCTTAACCCATTTCTATTGAAATATAACTGAACTTTATTATGAAAAGAATCATATTTCAATAACAACAGAAAACAGGCTTCAGTACAGCAGTCTGAGTGGACATCACACATGTGCGAGCTGCAGCAGTTCGACGAGGTCGAGGTCGTGTACAGTTAGAGGTAGACGGTGTGGCCCAGGCATTAGTGACTAAACAAACAAGCTTGTTAACATACAATAACCTTACTAGATCATGAGATTTATTGCTCTTTATAATAATTCTTACTAAATAAAGGATGAGAAAACGACAGTACAAAGAAAACAGAAAGAGTTATTATGACAGACTAGTGCTAGCCTGTTCTCCGCCTGTTACTGCCTTCATCAACTGCAGTAGTTCACCGGACAGCCATGCGTCACCAGGCCTGTGACACTACCTGTTTTGCACAGGTGAGTTTCAATAGGCCACTTTATGGTATGACTAGGCTTTAAATCAATTTCATTTTTATTGATATTTGACAAAAGGCTCCTAGGATAACAATATGATTCATATTTAGTTATAAATCTGTGTTTGTTTTAATGAGGTCATGACAAGTCAGTATTGTGGCAAGCAGAATTAATGTGGCATAACTTACCTTTCGGTCATTGTCACTTTCTCGGAATATTAGCTTGTCGACCTCATTGGTGTCAGCAGCTCTGACGGTCTGCATGGTGGCAGTGGAGCAGAGACTCTGGAAGCGAAAGAGAAAAAAAGAGAACAAGCGAGGAATTACGTGCTACAGTAAGCGAAGGAAGAACGGGAGATGTTTATGAAACTATTTCACCTGGTACTCAAAAGTCCATAACGTAAGAATATAGAGGCTAGTCACCACAACATTACACACACACTTTGTACAGCAGTTAATAACACTGAGAGAAAACTATAACATTAGTCATTGTACATAAGAGCATGCTATACACTGTGCTGCATTTGAATGATTTTTAAAGGACTGTCCCACAAACTATCACCTCACTGTCTCTTCTCTTTATCTGGGTCTATGTACTGACCCCATGGACTGTGTGTATGGTTAAATTCCCCTTTGTGGACTCTTTTAACAATTAGTTAAACATTCGACCATCTGTGTTTGAAGACAGTTGAATGAGGTAATCCCTCAGCCAGTGGTTCCCATACCACACGGCGGTGACTGGGTGACCTGATTGAAATTCAAAGCACAGATTAGATAATCGGGTCAAGCCAATATAGCAAGCAGAAAAAGGCCCTTTAGACTGAAATGTCACAAATCAGTCCTGCTTTGGCCATGAAGAAACGGCACACCAGATTAGAACAAACACCATGCCTTGAGAGAAAGTGGAACAACTCTCTGCAGCCTCCCCCCACCGCTCCCCCAATCCCATTCCTTCATGCCCCACCACCACCCCCCCCAACAACTTTCTAAAGCCCTAACAAATCGCTCCATCTTACACTCATTTAGGCCATCCAAATGCAGGGTCAATATGGTCCCCTGGCAGCCAAATGCTAATGCGCTTAAGTGCGCTTAAGCAGCTTTGTGCAATGAATAGGCCAAAGAAGGAGCTAGTGAGAAGGGCAAAAGATACTTTCCCTGTCAAAAAGTCATTGTAGCCACAACTAGCAAAGACAGCTACAAAAAGTCATTTTTTTAGCATCTCTGGATTGGAGCCAACCGCGCGAAATCTGGTCATGTGATAAATGTTGTGTGCAGTACAATGTGTTATTAGCTTCAGATGTAAGTGACAAAATCTACAACTTTACTGAGCTAAAATATATTTTTTCTTAATTACACCTTAATGTTCACAGATTTTTACAAGAAACAGGGTTTTTTTATTCCTTCTAAACATGCCTTCTTTTGTCGTCTGCTTCGAAAATCAAAAAGTCAGTCAAGCAGAAATCCCTGGACACTTCACAGCTACCTCTGCTGCCAGAAGCTTACTGCTTACTGGCATAATAAGCATTGATATCCAAAGAACAGAAGTAGCCCCTCCATTCATGTTCAAATGATTGTGATAATTACAATCCAGTAAGCAGGACTTTAAAACACAGGCTTAACTAAACATGAATATGTCCGTTACATCTGGCGTGCAAGTACATGCAAATGCATTAAGAGAGATAGTGGACCATACAAACAGGTTTCTACCTGAAGAGGAGTGAGATATTATAATGTTCCATAAGATAACTGAACCACAGGTTTTGTATTCATGTCAGCCTATAACTGTGCCAAGGGTGCCACTGCAAGGAGGGTTCAGTTACAGAAAAAAAAAAGACAATTAGCTAATGCTGCTTTTTTAATACATTCTGAATTCATGGGTGAATTTAACAATTTCAGCATCAGGGAAAATAATATTTCATAGTGCTGATTGCATATTAGACCTATTTCTAGAGTGAAAAAGATGCTGCAGACACATCATTTAATGATTTTCCATTTAACAAACTTAAGTTGACTCGGGTGCAGCAGAACACCACTGGTGCGGTCTCGCCTTACGGTATCCTGGGCGGGACTGATGTATACTGTTCCATGCTGACATGTGGCTGATTGATTGATCTATTTATGAGTTCAATGACTGACCAATCAGTGTGTAAATCCAGTTGGAGGTGGCCGATTGCACCCGATTGATCAAAGCTCTCCTACTGTCACCCCCCTTCATCCAGCACACACACGCGCGCGCACACACACACATACACCTACATACACATACACATACATACATACACACACATACACACATACACACACACACACACACACACACACACACACACACACACACACACACACACACACAGGTGAGAACAGACAGTGAGGAAGCTTTGGGAGGATATGAACCCTCCCCCTGCAGAAATGTGACAAATAGAAAGCAGGCATCATCCCGGAGAAAAGCATTATGGGTGAACTTTTTAAAATCTATTAGAACAAAGCATCTGCAGTCTGAGAAAAACAGCAGTAAAAATTTAATTCCAGGATGCTCACAATTAATATTAGCTGTGATGCAATCCAAGATCAACACATTAAATTACAACATTTTACATTATTTATTAAACTTTGTTACTTCAAAACCTTATTGATCAGAGTTAAAAAAAAAAAAAATAGACAAAGATATGTTTATAAGACCTGCAACTTTTTCTTTTTTTCATTGATTAGTTCCAAAGTATTAGTTAGTGGATGAACTGTTCAGTCTATTAAACATCAGAGGTAAATTAGGGTAAAATGCCAATTAAAATTCCCCCTTCCAACCTCAAGTCATCAGATGTCTATTTTGTCTGACCATCAGTTCAACACTGGAGTATATTTACAGTTTACTAGGACAAAGAAAAAGGGAAAAAAATCCTCATTGCTGGAAAGAAAGACTTTTTTGAGAAAATGACTCAAATAATTGATTGATTATCACAACAGTTGCTCATATATTTACTCTCTATTAAAAAAAATGATTACTAATCTTAAAACCACAGCTTTAGAGTTTCTTTCCGATTACTGTTTTTCAAATTGAAACTTTTAAAATGGGATTTAATCATAAGAGCCTGAGTTCAAGCCGTTACATAGGCATATATAGCAATCATTCTTATTGGAAACCACACCCTTATCACTCAAAACAAGCCAAACACCGTTCTTCAGTGTACCTACAGGTGCCTGCTTGAGTGAAACCCTCCCACTCTCACCTTGTATCACCACTGGATGTCTGTGGTGATCACACATGCGTGAACCACCACTGTTGGCTAATGTAGTATGAGTCAGAAAAGCAGGATGAGCCCCTGTTGAATATCTTCAACTGTCATGATTTAATGGACCGTTATGTAACATAGATTCGACTTCCTGAACTGACACGACAGCTGCCTGCGGTGAAACGCTGCACTTCAGGAAACCTGCTTTGGCTGCAAATGTTTGTGAAATTCCTGTGTAATTAAAAATATTTCTGATAATTAGCAGTACCCTTAATTTATTACCCTGCTGTCAAATAGGCATGAATGTCCCCTATGGGCAGCCTATGATCAAGGGACTTTCTTCAGTGAACTCTGGGTAAGGGAGAAAGAAAAAAGATCTGTTTTTGCTCAGAAAGCAGTTCAACGGCAGTGAAGAAGGAAAGATGAATAGAAGATGCAGAAGATTGAGGAAAACAACCTTTTTCTTCCTCTGTAAGTACATATTCGATTCAGAGAATAGCTAAATAAAACCTGAAGTTATTGGACCTATGCATTGTAGTAAATTATGAAAGAAAAATTCTATGATCTATATTGACATTGTTACATCTATTTTTTTCATTTCTACACGGAACTTTACTCCACTTTTGAATCTCCTCAGTGGCCAGATTTGATGACACAAAGTTGTAAAAGAGAAGAATGCTTCTTTCTTCCCACAAAAGCTGCTTTCATGGAGTTTTG